>CM058233.1:45656612-46198820 GCA_030180135.1 Orychophragmus violaceus | reverse complement strand
CTAAATATTAAGAAAAGTTGCGCCAAAATTGGGAAAAGAAAGTTCACAGAGGGTTATGCCCAGTGTTCTAAAACGCGGTCGCCTAGCCACTTAGGTAGCCGCATAATTGCTGATCGGGTAGCACCCACCGCGATTTCATCCAAGTCGGACAAATTAAGCGGTGGTTGATTTTGTCCCGCCTAAATATATCAAGCTCTCGAAAATCAGTTTTTGTCCCGTCTAAATATACTAGGCGCTTAAAAATCGGTTTTATAAACTGATTTTCTCCCAAAAACTTTTTTCTATCGGGTTAACCCAAAAATCAAAACATATGGGCCACATTGTTTAAGAAGCCCTATTGTTTTAGTGAAATGTCTAAGAAGCAAACAAGTGTATATATAACCACAACTCTACGACACTTTTCTTCCTCCCTTCCGATGTGGGAGGCCTTTACTATCTTCTTAGTTAATGCTACAGTAGACTAGATTGGTTATTAGTGACTTTTTCTTTACGAGGCCGATGCTATTGGGCCCATAAACTTCCAACTAAAACATGTTACTACTGAAATGGACCTACCAAATCAATCTATGATAGATTCTTTTATATAAAATATCACACTTTTTATCTTTCTTTACTAAAGAAAATTGGATATATTTTTGATATTATCAAAATTAGATGGCACTAGCAATAGCAAATACAACATACTATTTCAATACATTTTAAAGCTAACAAATTATTTTCATATATCTTTATGATTTAACTGTTTTTTGTGTGTGTTTTTTAAATAGATGTGAATTACAACAAATAGCAAATTCTCTATAAAACTAATTTACAACATAGTTTCTTTATGAATTTTGAACAGTCCAATTATAAAATGTTATAATTTGTATGTTTTATGAATTTTAGACATGAGAGTGTGCCATTGTTATACAAAACTAAAGAAATTACATGTTTTTAACATAAAAAATAGTTCAAAAATTTCGCCACACTTAAATCCCGCTTAATCCTCGATTTTCTCTCTAGGCGCTAGGTCCAACCCGGCCTCCCGACTAGCGTCTATCGCGTATTGGAACGCTGGTTATGGCTAGTTAATGAGATTTTATAGAACAAACATACATTCATTATAAAAACATAAAGTCTAAATTTTATTGTAGTTCAATTGTTTTATTATAAAAATATTTCAATTGTTTTTATTTTTATTTGCACAATTATATTTTAGTTTTGTAATTTTTATTTTAGATTTTATGTTTGTTTAATTTTTAGAATAAAAATTATATGCTTTAGTAATTAAGTTTTTGTATTTGGGAGTGAAGACATCATTAAAATATAACTAGAGTTAGAATTCACAATTTAGTATTTAATTGTTTTTTTTAGTGATCCTTTTGTTTTTATAATTTATGATATGATTTAGGTTTGGTTGGAGTTTAGAGTTTAGGGTTTGGAATATTAGAATATAGGTTTAGGGTTTATGAATTATGACATTGTAGAATATGTTTAGGGTTTAGGGCATTCCAATGTCATAAACCTTAAACTCTATATTCCAATACCCTATATTAAAACTTCTAATGAAATATAGGGTTTAGGGTTATAAATGTAAGGTTTATACTCTTAGGGTTTATATAATTATATTTTTAGGATATAAGATTTGAAGGATTATATTTAATATTTTAAGTTTATGTTTCAAAATAATATTTTATGATTATGATTTAAAGTTTGGAGTTTATGATTAGATTTTAAGTTAAGGTATGAGATTACGGTTTGTAGAAGATTATATTTGAAAATAATAATATATTATATAAATTTTAAATTTTGTTTCTTGAATATGTTTTAGTAGTTAGATTTTTGTTTTCAAACCTTAAACCCTATTTATACTCTAAATATGTTTTTATTTGTTTAACTTGGTATTCAATATTAGACATTTTTGTAACTGAATTTCTTGTATTTTTTAATCAAATTTGTAGTAGTCTTAACAATTTTTATGCAGTTTCTGAACATTATCAGAAATACAAATTATTCAAATTTACAAATTACTAGTTCATAAAATTAGCCACAATGACAATGCAATAATACAATATTACAGTAATATAAAATTCATCACAACGACAATAAAATAATACAATAATGACAAAGTTCAATTGAACCAGTATAGCTTGGTATAGCCGTAACCAACATGGAACACAAGTAGCTAAACAGATTTCATTAGGCCTGGGCATAAAATCCGGAACCGGAGAACCAAACCGAACCGAACCGAATGACCTATGGATACACCAAAATTACCCAATGGATCTTAACCTCGGTATCCATGGGTATATGGAACCGAACCGAACCGAAAACCCATGGATATCCATATACAACCGAAATGGAGGAGGTAATCTTCGATACTCTTCTCTTTACTCTTCTATTCCGAGAGAGCCACATGTAATCTTTTATACCCTTCTCTTTTCTATTTCGATATTGTTTGGTATGTAACTTTTTTGGCATGTGTTACATGAGGACTGAAAGACTAGAAGAAGCTTGTAGATGTTTTTTTTTTTGTTTTAGACTTTAAAATATGGGACAAAACTTTGTTAGACTTCATTGGTTTGTTGAACTTTGTGGATCATGTTGGTTTAGGGTTTGCACTTTTGGACTTAAGACTTTGTATTTTGTAATCATGAATCACAACATTCTTTGTGGCCTTTGACTTATATATTACATTAGATTTTAAATGTTAATTAGTTCAGTTCTTTTAAAGAGTTTCCGAACCGAACCGAACCGGAAGGGAACTGAACCGAAACGAGCAACCATAGGAACCAAACCTAAACGAGGGACAGAATGCCCATGCCTAGATTTCATGGTGAAGTTCTCACACAAAGTTGACAATTCCAGAGCTTTGGCCTCAAATACAAGGACCATGCAGTAACAGTCATCGGTCAGGACCTGCAAACACGAGTTATCCAATAAAGATCCAGGTAAGTTTAGTTTCTAAGCCAAAAGGGAAACTAAAATGATTTTTTTTTTATGTAAGAAAGACCCTATGCAAGGGAACATACTACACTGAAATCAGGCTAGCTTTTCGATTGAAATCATCCGATCATGTAAATTGTCAGTTCTAGAAATTTTTGAGCAGCTTCAATCAGAAACACGAATAAGTTTTAGAAATTTAAGTAAGAGAGAAGAGATAAAGAATAATCAGAATGAAAGTAATCCAATAAGTATAGAAGGCAACCAGAACTAGTAAAGTACCTGCGTTAAAATAGGAGTTGCACAACTAATACACAAGTCATCTTTCTCGGTGAGGTTACAGCTAATCCAAGATAATCGAGGAGCAAAAAGCATGATCTAACATTAGAGAACACAAGAGAATGGAGTAAACACATCCAAAGTGAAAAAAACACATTTCACTATAACAACAAACAAAGCATGAAACAAACTCACGAGAGTAGCGAAACTCCAAAACTTAGTCCAATAACACCAAACGAAATCTGCAAATGTAAAACAAATGGAAACATGAAAACGTCGAAATAGATCAGAATTCAACTTAAATAAAAGCCACTACGTTTTGAAGTACTGTCACATTTTGCATTCATGATACTAAGATAAGCGTTCTTTCCAATCAAGATTCTGCAACAACAAATCCAATTAAACAAACATCTTTACTTGTGTTGAAACATACATGAAGATAATATAAAAAGAGTTTTAACCCACATGCTTCACAAAATCATTTGAATAATCTGCAGCAATGAAAGAAAGCTCATCAGATGGACATATCGCAGATAGATGAAATATATAAGAAAATCGAAAACAGTATCCATCACGGGGAAGAATATGTTATAAGAAGGGGAAGATGTTGTTGTTGTTGTTGTTGGGTTCACCACGAGAAGGACTCGGGAAAGATGAGGAAGACGGGCTGATTTGGTAAGAAGGGATAGGACTTTCAAAGGCTGAAGAAAGAGGGCTCTGGTTTTGGGATGTGTAAGGCGTAACTCTAGACATTGTCCCAGCTATCTCACCAGGTAGACGCCTGTATCCCTGTTGCTTAAATGAAACAAAACAAACATCACAATGTCAGAATCAATAAGCAGTAAGGAAAAGAAGAGCAATGCAAAGGCTTTGGATCAAATATCATTGAACGCAGAATAAGACCTTAGTTATATAAACATAGATCACACTAAAATTAATAAGAAAAAAGCTAAATTAACTTGAAGAAGTTAGATCCGTTTAATTATAAACATGGTCGTTAATCTACAAAAGCTCAAACTAAGTGTTGTCTTCATTATCCAGGACTGAGAAAATATAATTTCTTGCCGGAACAACATTAGGAATTAGCTTAGCTAATCAGATTCAAACCCGATTAAACGCAATTGAAATCCATAAGATTTCAACATGTACACTAGATAATCTCAGATCTGTAAAAACTGGGCATTTGTTTATGGAAATTAACCTTGCGATAAGATGTGCCATCTTTCTCAACAACCCAACCAGCTTCAGCACAAAAAGCCTTGAGCACATCATTGTAATCGCAAAGTTTAGGAAGATTATAATCACCTTGATCTCTAAGACTAGTGTATATCTTCGCAGCTACAGCTCTTCTCCGTCTCTCTCTCCTCTGATTGTTCTCCTCTCCCTCCACAACGGTTTCCTCATTGCTGCTGCTGCCGCCATCTCAATCTTTCACAAACTGTCGTATAGTTCTCGCAGGAGATGTAGGATTACGATACATCAGAGAGATTGATTGAAGGCTAGGTTAGGTTTGATGGAGGAGTAGGTGTTAGAATTGGAGGATTAAGCCGGAGATGGTGATAGAAAAGGTTTGAGATCGGAGACCCAAGACGAAAGAGAGAATGATGATTTTTTTTCTTTGTAAAATAGAAAGGAGTTTAATAGCATTGAACTAATGTTATAATAGAGTATCCTACCCCAGCAAATTCTCTACAATAGCATTTGGGAAAATCGTGCTATTCTAAAGTGTATCAATACTCATATTTCTTGTAGTGATCAATGAAAACGCATACCAAATTAATCTATCAGGTGAGTTTAACTTTTCTTAAACTTTCAATATGTCTAACTTAGATCCGTTTGATGTAGAAGAATCATTTCTGAGGACATAACCTTTTCAAGGGGGAGAGGATGATGGAGACCTCTGCACTAACCAATCAACCAACAACAAAATTCCAACCATGAGAAAAGCTCCAAGGACAAGATGAGGACATGAGAGAAGAGTTGAATCAAGCAGTAGAGCTTCTGATCGATGAGAAAGAGATTGAAGACATCACAGATCAATTAGACAAGCTATCAATCTTAAAGTTAACCAAGCAAGCTGAAGAGAGAATTTTTCTGGAGCAAGGCAACACACAAGAAAGAAAGAAGAAACACCAAAAGACTTT
This sequence comes from Orychophragmus violaceus, assembly GCA_030180135.1. NCBI lineage: Eukaryota > Viridiplantae > Streptophyta > Magnoliopsida > Brassicales > Brassicaceae > Orychophragmus > Orychophragmus violaceus. The sequence goes on along the minus strand of CM058233.1, from coordinate 46,193,475 downwards.
TCATATCCGGACGTTAGCTCAAAAGACGTTCCAAAATGTCTATAGGATAATGGACATGACTGGCCATATCTTAAACTCTAATGAGGTTTCCTTATTCCACATTTCGACCGTCCCTTCTCAGCCATGAAAACGCATCACTTCATTTAGTCAAGAGAAGCATCAAAAATAACAACACTTCACCAAGCTCAAAGCGTCCACATTCTTTCAACTCCAACGGCCAAAAACTCTTTTCATATCAAGCTCTTGGCCAACTAAGGTTTGGCTTTGAATCATCATTATGAATATCTTGACTAACCCCTTTTATGATCTCTTTTTTTGAATTTTGATTTCATTTAGCACCAAGTAAGCTTGTAATCTGTTTTTTTCATTTCCTAGAGAATCTTGCAATATGTTTCATTAAGTCCCAGTTATCGAGTCTTTGTTTCCTTTTCTGTATTGATTTGCTTCAAGTCCCCATAGAAGGGAATAGCTGTTTGGATTGTTTATAAAATCCCCTCACAGCCTTGTATCATTTACCCTACATAATTATAAAAAGAAACTAAGTATTCTTCTAGCCAGAAACCCTTATCTTTTCTCAAACTTTGTGTGATTCAAACCATGAGACAAATCCTTGTCTTATCATAGTCTAGTTCCATAAGTCTGTGTGGTGACCTCAATCCATTGCTATTCATTATCCTATCCACTAATCAATCCAAAGAGTGTTGTACAACCAGTTGGCTTGATCCCATGTCCATCAAAATCTTCCACCTTCATCCATTGGATTGCTAGAGAGAGTTGTACAACCATGGAGCATTCTCGATCCTTCCATCGTGTGAAATAAAGGCTTTGATCTTACATCATCTGGTATCAGAGCCAAAAGGCACCGCAACCAGTTGGCATCTGATTCTTTTTTATTCTATTTTGTTTTTGATTCATTAGATCATATGAAAAACCAAATAAATTTTTCATTTTACATCTGTTTGGTCCATTTCAATTCGAACACTTCAGAAAAATTGTGTTTCTGTTATTTCCATATTTGCTTATTAAATTCATAAACCGAAACCCCCCAAAAGAGGTTTCATTGCCTTATGTTCTTAGTTTTGCGTTTTAAATTGAGAATCCAAAACTAGTTTCGGGATTTTTGAATCATGTTTGTTTATTTGGTTCATCATTCATAGTAAAAGAAAAGAAAATTATGTTTCCTTAGTTTTTCATTCGACAAATCACACTAACCATTTTTAAGACCAAAATCGTGTGCAACTTGTTAGAAAAGGAAAATGTTTATTCTGATTTATTCCTATTGTTTGAATTCTAACTAGTACTTATTCCTATTTCTTATTTGTTTGATATGTCATAAGACTACAATAAAATACAACAAAAGATTTATGTTTTAGGTACCAACAAAAGATAATGAGAGAAGAACCACAAAACACCCAAATTACCATGGATAAATTGTTGGAAGCTATGAGAGGCATCAACAACATGATTACTCAAGTAGAACATAGACCATATGCTCCAGCCCTACACCAAGTAGAAGAGGATCCATTAGGGGAGAACCTGGTCAGAGAGCTCATCAACAACAACAAGGCCTTGATGATGAAATAAACGATGGCATGCCCAGCCTTGAAGATGATTTTGATCTACCTCTTGTAGGAAAAAACTTCAAAGACCAAGGAGACATGACAGAGGCAGATGATGTTCCATAGACAAAGACCAATTGGAAAAACATCTTTGGCAAGGAGGCGAAGACCTCAAACTAACACACTAACATTTGCTGAAAGACTTAACCATGAACCGTATCTAGATTGTGAGAGAAAAATGGAGTACATATTTTAGTACTACCAATACTCAAATGCCTGGAAGGTCACTGTTTCAGCTGCTCAACTCAATAAAAATGTTTTGGCATGGTGGGACAAAAAAGTTTCAGAGCGAAGAAGGCATAAACATAGCAGTTCACAACATGGTAATATATGCGGTATTAGAGAGGAAGAGATATGTGCCTTTTTACTATAACATGTATCTTCAAAAGAGTTCCAGAAAGCTTATTCAAGGTGTCAAGTCAGTAGAGGAGTGTTTTGAATGAGACTTTGAAGAACATGCTGGAGCTTGAGGATTTATAAGAAACACTTATGTCTCAATTCTTGGATGGCCTCCATGACAGAATAGCTGATATATCATTGTTTTTAGGACTTTCAACCATGGTATATGTCTTTGTTATAGAGTCTTTTAGAGTCTTTTGGAGTCCTTTTATGTGTGTTTACAGGTCTAGGTACGTTTGGAGCGGATTTGGACATTATGGTGCATTGTGGAGCTGATTAGAGAGTTTGTGCGAGAAGAAGAAGTGAGTGTCGATTCTGGGGTCTTGTGTCGATCGACACCAGATGGACAGACTTTTCTCGCCGAGTTTAATGAAGATCTTGGAAATTGGACTTTGACCCAGAAGTTTCTCATAATTGCAAAGAAGCCTTATACGAGTTTAGATCATTATATTAGGGTTTTAAGCCATTGTTTAGGCTACGCTTTACAGACGCATTCTTTTATTCAGAGAGAGAGATTTGGAACTCATATTCCTTGTTTCCGTTTTATGATATTTGGTTTTCTATTCATTATGTCTTTTGTTTCATCTGTCATGTCTGAGTAGTTTACATGTTAGGTTTAGGGATTCTCACAGGGGGTTTCATGGAATTATAGGTTAATCAATCTGTAGGGATTCACATCTTTCTAGTTCTTCATCTAGGGTTGTTCTTAATGCTTAATCTGAATTAGCTACCCAGATTTATGATGTTAAGTTGATTTCTGCAACGACAGTTGATTAATTAACTAGAAAGAACCTAGATGAGCAATTTGACTATTCGCAAAGAAATTTGGCTTAGGAGAATTGTGAACGAAAAAACCTGAGATTAATGCATGTTTAGGATCTCTAGAACTCGCAACGAAATTTGGTTTGCTAGGTTGCTAGACATAGATAATATTCGCAGCGAAAGTTGGTTTCTTATGCTTCTGTTATTCTAGTTCTAGAACAGTTCTTAATTAGATCATGATTGATTAATTAGCCTGTGTTCCTGATTTCCTGAGAACTCCCTTGACCTGACGCTTTGTCTGATTTGCTTACAAACCGATCTATTTACTTTCTGCTTTGATTTACTGCTTTCACTACTATTTACCTAGCTTAATTCGACGTTCTATAATCTATTGCAAGAATCTTGAGTCTATGTGGATTCGATACCCTATATACTACTGGTTCACGTCTGTGCACTTGCAGTGTAGATCTAGGGATTAAAACCTGATCGTATCAAGTTTTTGGCGCCGTTGCCGGGGACTCTTTTGAGTCTTCGATAGATTTGAACTTAGAGTTTAGACTAGGTTATTCGTTTTTGTTTTCGGTTACTGATTTTTTGTTTTTCTTGCGCTTCAGGTACGCCTATAATCGCATCGATCGACACGGTCCTGAGTGTCGATCGACACGGTCCTGAGTGTCGATCGACACGGTCCTGAGTGTCGATCGACACGGTCCTGAGTGTCGATCAACACCACTTTGCGATTAGCATCGATCGACGCCTTCTCTGCATCGGTCGACACACTTGCGTGAACGAGAAAATTTATTCGTGATCACGATTTGAGGAGTAATTTGGACAAGGAACTCGTGAATCTTGATCTTAAAGAGCTTGCAAATCTAGAGAGAGGGAACATGAAAGCTCAGAAGCTAACTAAGATGGCTAATACCAATCGTGTGATCTTAATTCGGGATGCTGAAGGTGTTCTGAGAAATGTGGAGAACCATGTATGCAATGAGCTTGGTCAGAGACTCGATGATAAAGGTAATGTCATTCCTGAACCTCAGAGGCAGATTGTTCAACCTGATGGAGAAGCTCAAGGTGGACAAGGAAATCTGAGAGCTGAATAGCCTCCTAGAGCACCTGATCCACCTCCTAATCCTCCTGCTAGGAGGACACTAGCAGATTACAATCGCCCCGATGAGTTTTACGCCAATAGGTCTGCGATTGTTCCTCTTGCGTTTCCGCGAAATGAGTTTGAGCTTAAGACTTCCTATTACACACTTGTGGGATAGCACCTATTTCATGGACTTCCACATGAGCATCCTATGGATCACATAGAGGATTTTGAGTCCTTAGTCACCGGGATAAAGCACAATGGAGTGACCTATGACTACTTACACTGCAAGCTTTTTCCCCACTCTCTTGGAGGAGAAGCTGCTAATTGGCTGAAGCAAATCCCACTTGGGACTCTGACTACTTGGGATGCAGTGAAGAAGAAGTTTGTGAGGCACTTCTATGATGATGCTAGGTCTGATCAACTTAGACAGGATCTCTTAACCTTTAAGAAGGGATCCACAGAGCCTTTGAAGGCAGCTTGGGTGAGATTTATGATGTACCAAATAAATTGCCCTCATCATGGTTTCTCTGAGGTTCAGCTGCTAGGCATCTTCTTCAGAGGAGTTGAATTATGGTATCAAATGGCTATGGTGAAGGATTATGTGTGTTCATGGTGTAATTGTCAGGTTACAACCTAGCACATAATCATCTAGGATCTAGGTGATTTGCAATTGAATCATAAACAGATCAGGATCATTACCTTATGATTGCAGCGGATTAATCAATGGAATATCGAGATCTGCAAGAGCTGATTATCACCGGCTCCTCCTAGGTATCCACACGCTTACAAGCTTCGGATCAGGCTGCTAGACCAAGTCAGGAATCAACAGAGAGAGAGGAAGACGGCTCTTCTAGAAATCGCAGATGCAAGAAAGCCTTAGGGTTTTCTGGCCTTTCCTCATCCTTATATGGGCCCAAGTAATTAAACTAATGGCCTATTGGGATTTTGGGCCCAAGACCCAAATCAGACAAAATAACTGTATTTTGTCTGGCCCAATTCTCTGTACAAATACAGTAAATGCCTTGCATCTTACCGTATTATTTCCTTGTTAACTTTCCCGTTAGCTATGGTGTGTGACCCTTAGGGATCATACAATACTGGTAATAAGTCCTAAACTTATAGATCATGAGCGGGCTCTAGCAAGTCATCATGATCACCCAGTATTTATGACTTATGTCTGATCTCGACACTTATCATACTTTCTAGAGATAGTACAGTAGATTTCAGGACATTCCCAACAATCTCCCACTTGTACTGGAATCCTACATTCCCTAATCCTTTTGTCTCAATATCTCAATCTGGCATAAGGCAAGATGCGTGTCATCCTTATATAGCCAGACCATGTTTATCGGACCAGATTTGATACTGACAATGCAAACGACTTGGGCAAGTCCGTTTTGGAGTGGCCACTCTCTTACCAGCTATCAAGTCTCCGATTGGCCTAGAGATATTACCTCCGTTAAACGGCAGGGACAAATCCCTTCTTGTTCCATCACTATGAACTACACACTTTATAATACACCCAACCAAGGTCCTTATAGCTCCCAGTTACGAAACAGCGTTAGACAATGATCAAAGCGCATCACTCCATGTGCAGCCACATGCATGCGAACTCAGGTCTAAGGACTATACTCTATAATCGTATATGAGAACCTCTCATGACACAGATATTAATATCTTGTAGAGTTCTCATCAGCGGGCCATGTCCGGTCATATGCTCCCCTACATATACCTATGTGTCGACTTTGATGCCGCGCATCTATGACCCCTCGAAACTTGGTCATAAGTCTCAACACAATCTAGTCTCAAGTGGTTGTTGGTGTTCCAATTTCAACAACCTTCGACTATGGACACTATGATTTATGTCATTTCGTTAAATATGGGGTTTCAGGATCAAGTCTACTCATGTACTTCGATGGCCCATATATAATGACATGAATCATTTTGGAACGATTATTTATATCACAGTTAAAATAATCCAGAAATCATAGATTTCATAAACATAAAATATTATGTTTACATGAACCTTTCAAAACAACTAAGTAAAGCCCTTTACAAACTCCCACTGAAATTAAGACTACATCTTAATTTCACTCATCCTACAGCTACAGTCCGCGACTCGTGCTTAGGCATAAGGAGTGGCTTCGTTAATAGATTAGCAACGTTCTCATTCGATGAAACTTGCTTATCTACTTAACACCTCTGTCATTTATCTCACGGAATGGGTTATACCTACCCTCAAGGTGTTTGGACCTCTGATGTGCAGCTAGTCTCATCTATGCTGGGAATCACATCAAGTTCAGTGATGAACTCTTCTTTCCAAACAACCTCTTTCGTCGCTTCTCAAGCTGCGAAATGTTCAGCTTAAGTCATGGAGTCAGCAACAGTGCCTTGCACCGCCAGTCAGACACAAGATATAGCCGGACTGTGACCGGGAATTATCTTTGTCTATTGGAAACTTTCCTTTCAGACTCTATCGACTTATAGCACCTCACTTTCTCCGTAAATCAAGAATTTATCCTTAGTATTCCTCAAATACTTTAGGATATTCTTTACGGCAATCAAGTGATTCTTTGATGGATTTGACTGGTCTTTACTTGTCTTGCTTAACATTAAAACAACATCAAACAAGTACGTTTCATGGCATACATGATAGATCCAATTGCCGACGCATATGGAATCTCATCCATGCATTTAAGCTCAGCAGTTATCGTAGGACACTGTATCTTGCTTAACGTAATGCCATGTGACATTGGCATAAAACCCTTCTTGGAATGCTGAAAACGTGTAGGACTTTGTCAATTTGAGAATCCTGACTTTGTCCTACCAGTTCTTTTGGATCTCTATCTTTAGATCCAAAATCCAAGAACTACGTGGCTTTACCCATGTCAATCATAAAACCAACTCCCAAGCCAGTCCTTTACCGACTGCAGCATTGGGACGTTATTTCCGAGAATCAGTATGTCATCGACATACAATATGAGAAATGCAACATCGCTCCCACTTATCTATTAGTAAACGCACAGTTCCATTTCGTTCCTGTTCAAGTCAAAACCTTGACTACTTCAACAGAACGAAGATTCCAACTCCGATATGTTTGCTTCCATCCATGAATGGATCGATGAAGCTAACTTACACAAAATGTAAATTTTCGGAGTCCGGGCTCACTTTCGCTTCTTTGAATTTCGCAGATTCGTCGCTTTCAATGATCATCAGATCATGCGAACTTTCAATGATCATCAGGTTCAACTAATGACGAGAAATCACTCTCGGATTAGTGACTGATTCATTCATATCTGCGAACTTCAGGCTCTACAGGTGTAGATTCTACAGAAATCTGTAAATCCATCCGTTGCTCTCCCTCAACAGGTTGAGCAGCCTCCTGTATTTCTCGAATTTCTTCGAGTTATACTTTTACTCCCACTGTTCTTCTTGGAAAGTAACTTCCCTTCTTAGAAAACAGAATGGACGTAAAAGTAACAAGTCTTGGTTTCCCTAGGACAACCAGTGAAGTAGCACAACTACAAATGCTCAGTAAAGACGAATTTGGATCGATTCCAATCCACATTTACGTGGTGTCTTTCAACTGATATTGGTGGAACTATTTCAGCGTACACTTAGATATTTCTAGAGCGTTATTCTTAAAGAATATCATGGAAGATTCGTGTGACTCATCTTTAATTATTTCTAATAAGATCTGATTCTTTCTCATAGAAACACCTCCAGGTTTTCAGGAGAAATGAGCTGTGAAACGACTTCACACTCATTCAGATGATCACACCATCAATGACTTAAGTATTCTCACTCGTGATCTAATCCAGAGTCTTAATACTTCTGTCACTCAGGTTCTATACCTCATTCTGGAACTCTTTCGACCATTTCAAAGAATTCCGACTCGTGTCTCATCAAATGAACACAGTCATACTCACTGAAGTAATCAGTAGAGACAATGAAGTATAGGAAATTTTCTCTGGCATTACTGCTCATCGGGCCACATACATGAGTATGTTCAAGGTCCAATAAGCCTTTGGGCCTTTTCTCTAGCTCGGCTAAGATGGGCCCTTTGTCTTTTGGTCCAGTAAGCAGAATTCAAGTCTCATAAGATATCCAATCAAATGAGCCCAAGAGTCCATAACTATGGGATTTCTGAATCTGACTCACTCTATGTGACCAAAACTTTTACGCCAAGAAAAATCAGGTTTAATTCATCAGATTTAAACCAATTTGGTATTCATGTTACATTTAGGCACTCTTTGGTTTAAGATATAAAACCCATTCCTTGAATAGGGTGCTACAATTAATATTTCATTAAGATCAAAGAACAAAACTTGTCTTTTATCAAAATGAAAAACATTCAAATTCTTACAAGAAAATGAAAGACAACTCTGCTTAAAGCAGGTACATTGTAGCAATTACTCAATAAAACCAAGCCTCAAAGGCATCTACAAGTGAAAACCCTATGGCTGAGGCAGCATCCATAGCTCCTTCCAGACATGCAGTTCCACTTGTCCTTCCTTCAACGTTCTACTGTTGCTCAGGCTCTGCATATTATAACAAATATCATTGCCACAACCAGTATCCAATACCTATAAGGTAGAACTTGAAGTAATAACATGAATACCTGAGGAAGTAGTCTCATACATCAACTTCAACTCCTCATAATCTTCCATGAATTTAATGCAATCTCTCTTCCAATGCCCTGTCTCTTTACAGTAGCAGCACTTACCAACGTAAGATGTATCTGACCCGGGCTCAGAAGACACACGCTTGCCATGATTCAAAATCTGGACAACTTTGTCTTCACCCTTGTCAGCACTAGGTTTAGTAAACCTACCCTTCTCCATTACGAGATTATACAGGGTACTCTTCACGTTTGGCTCAACTGTCTTGAGCATATCATGCAGTTCAGTCAGCGTCTTTGTTAAGCCTTTCTTGATATAGTTCCTTCTGAACTTATCATAGCTTGACGGCAGTGACTGCAGAATGATCTCAGTTGCCAATTCTTGGCTAACTGGATAATCCAGTTTCCTCAGGTTATCAATGTAACCCATCATTTTACTGACATGAGGACTCACTGGATGATCATTTGGTAGCTTGCAGCTAGTGAGAGACTTAACCAACTGGTATCTCTCCACTCTTACCTGCTCCTGAAATTTCAATTTCAGGCTGCTGATCATCTCTATTGGCGACTCCATGTTCTCATATTGCTTCAGCAAATCTGAGTCCATGGTAGCCAATATCAGACCACGCACATCTACCGCATCATTATAATGCTTATTCCAAGCATCATATACTGCATGAGAGGCCTTGGACCCGATCCTCTCGGGGAGAGCTTTCTCAAGGACATAGTCCTTTCTCTTTGCCTGAGGACTAGCCTCAGGTTCCGCGACCAAGTCAAGAAATTTGATCCGTTCAGTTTGTCCATCTCAAGGACAGACCGGATCGAGAAAGTGTTTTGATTGTTTGTGCTCGTCATAGCTAAAATTTAGAGATAAATAGAGTTTTAGTTATTTAGTTCATAAAAGAGTAATCTTAATAACTTATAAGAAAACTCGCATTGCATTCAAAATTTCTTTGTTTAACCTCATAAGAATGCAATGATTCCGAGACCCATGTTCAGCTAAATCCAAAGTGGGCCACTGGCCGTCACCCAGAAGTAGCTTTACTTGGTAAGCATACACACAGCTAGTTATATCTCATATAACTCTCGGTTGTGAATTGGGCCCAAGGCCCAAAACACCAGATGTCTCAAGGCCCGGGACTCCCGATGGCCCAGTCAAGGAAACCAATCTCTTACAGCCAAATAATCACTAAAGTCTGGGACTCCCAATGAAATTAGTGACTATATACTACTTTACTTACGCGAAAACAGACACCTCACACTGTAAGCCATATCTGTAATCGAATAAGCGTTAAGTAGCTGACAAGATTGGAAAGACATCCAAGCTTGATATTGGTTTTGAGGATTTTAAGTTTTATTTCCAAAAATAGAAGATTACTATTTTGGGAAACTTACTTGTTTTAGAAACTTTCTAAATTTAGAAACATTCTAAAAGTAGAAATTTCTAATTTAATATTTTATTAATATTTTGGGTTGGGTCACAAATTATAGGCCCAATTCTTGGCCCAAGACCATAGAATTCCAATTGGCCCAAAAATTTGACATAACCGAGTCGGTTTATTAATTCTGGTCCAAAACCAAATTAACTATCAAAACCATCGGTTATTTACTAAACCAGACCAGCTCTAAATTATTTGGTCCAACCAAATCAAACTTAGACCAGCCTTCGGTTTAGGTTAAAATTCAATTTTATGAATTTCAATCCGGTTTAACCAGAAATTAAATAATACCAATTGTATTAAATAATTTGCAGCAAACCGCGATTTGGGTTAACCGCTTGAACCATACAATAATTAAATAATTAATCGATTCAAAATCTTAACCAACCTATCAAATCGATTCTTTATAAAATCTTCAATAAGTGATTTTGACTTATTCAAATTCGCTTGAACCATGACAATCAAATCGTTCACGATCATATTAACCACGATTTGTGCAATCACATAAAGACAAAACCCACATTGAACATTAACAAACCTTATGATTCACAAAGTCAATCTCGATCGATACTAAGCACTAAAGACAAAACCATTTTGTCATTATTCCAATTCATAATTGCTCACGTTCAATACACTTGATACTTAACAATCACTAACAGTTTCTTGAAGATCGTGACATTAACTTATCAACTAAAGTCAAAAGCAACAAAACCACATGCGATTTGCTTTGATAATTAATGTTCTTAAAGTCAACAAGCGATTATCGATTAATTCAATAAGTGATATTCATATAAGACAAAATTAACAAGCGATGCATAATTCAATGATCACTTATACCAATTCATCAAATCGATTCTCTTGTTATGAAACTAAGCCAACAACGATTAATAACACATGCGATTGTTAATTAATTGACTTTTTCCAATTCGTTTCAACATTCACTTTGTTTCACGATCATGACATCAATTAATTAACAATATCAAATCGATTCATTCAAAGATCCAAAAGCAAAAACCTAACGACCTAGGCTCTGATACCACTGAAGGATTATGTGTGTTCATGGTGTAATTGTCAGGTTACAACCTAGCACATAATCATCTAGGATCTAGGTGATTTGCAATTGAATCATAAACAGATCAGGATCATTACCTTATGATTGCAGCGGATTAATCAATGGAATATCGAGATCTGCAAGAGCTGATTATCACCGGCTCCTCCTAGGTATCCACACGCTTACAAGCTTCGGATCAGGCTGCTAGACCAAGTCAGGAATCAACAGAGAGAGAGGAAGACGGCTCTGCTAGAAATCGCAGATGCAAGAAAGCCTTAGGGTTTTCTGGCCTTTCCTCATCCTTATATGGGCCCAAGTAATTAAACTAATGGCCTATTGGGATTTTGGGCCCAAGACCCAAATCAGACAAAATAACTGTATTTTGTCTGGCCCAATTCTCTGTACAAATACAGTAAATGCCTTGCATCTTACCGTATTATTTCCTTGTTAACTTTCCCGTTAGCTATGGTGTGTGACCCTTAGGGATCATACAATACTGGTAATAAGTCCTAAACTTATAGATCATGAGCGGGCTCTAGCAAGTCATCATGATCACCCAGTATTTATGACTTATGTCTGATCTCGACACTTATCATACTTTCTAGAGATAGTACAGTAGATTTCAGGACATTCCCAACATATGGATGCTGCAAGCAATGGGAACTTCAATACCAAGTATCCAGAGGAAGCTAAAGAGCTCATTGAGAACTTGATAACTAGCAATAGTGTCAAGAATGCTCTGATACCACTGAAGGATTATGAGTTTGTTCAAGGTTTAATTCCCATATTTCAACCTAACACATAATCTTAACAGATCTAGGTTCTTGCAAAACGAATCATAAAACCAAACCTGTGACATTACCTTATGCAGCGGATTATTGATGGTAATGACAAGATCAGCTTAGAACAGATGAACAACCTGCTCCTCCTTTGGTATCCACACTCTTACAAGCCGGGATGGCTGCTAGACCAAAGAGATGGATCAGAGAGAGAGTTAGAGAGAGAGATGGATCACGGCCACCAAAAGAAATCGCAAGGAAGAGTGTCTAAACCCTAGGGCTTTTCGATTTCATTAACTCTCTAATGGGCCCAAGTCAAATGACTAATGGCTCATTAATCATTGGGGCCCAAGACACAAATCAGGCAAAAGCCTGCATTTTGTCTGGCCCAATTCTCTGATTCAATACAGTAAATGCCATTGCATCTTACCGTATTAATCTTAACAGATCTCGTAATGATCATGTGTTTGGCCGATATTAACGTGTGATGCGATCGCTTTAATTAAGTGAGTCGATCATGTTGTTTGATCGAGCCGGCGTGATCGATCATGAAAAGCAAACCAATGATCGATCTTGCTTGAGCCGCAGGGCTGAGAAGCATGGGCCGCGTGATCAGTTGGCCGAGATCGATCATACGATCGTGAGGCTAGCTTGGATCGCGTGATGCGTGTGATGCCTACGATCGTGATAAACCGCGTGATCGTTGATGGGCAGGCCGTGGTCGATGGCAAGGAGAGACCGTGTGATCATCCGATCGTGTGTGGCCGTGCGATGATCGATCGTTAGCGATCGTGAGCAGCCGCTAGGTCTCGAATGGTTCATGGGCCATCGATTGCGTTAATGGGCCGAGTTGGATCTTGGATCCGATCGTTTGGCCCGTTAAATTTTACGTCCCGCGAATAGTCAATCGGTTAAACCGAGCTTCGCGGTTCGTTGCCCAAAACCACACCGATTTAACCGGTCCATTTAAATGGCGGTTAATAGTGTGTTTAAAGCCTTAAACCGCAAGTTAAATCAAATTGGCTAAAACACTAGGTGTTTCTTCCCGGTTTTGGATTTAACTGAACCGATCCAATTTAATTGGTGGTTCAAGCGGTTAACCCGAATCGCGGTTTGCTGGAAATTATTTAATACATAATATTATTTAATTTCTGGTTAAATCGGATTGAAATTCAAAAATTGAATTTTAACCTAAACCGAAGACTGGTCTAAGTTTGATTTGGTTGGACCAAATAATTTAGAGCTGGTCTGGTTTAGTAAATAACCGATGGTTTTGATAGTTAATTTGGTCTTGGACCAGAATTAATAAACCGAATCGGTTATGTCAAATTATTGGGCCAGCTGGAATTCTATGGTCTTGGGCCAAGAATTGGGCCTATAATTTGTGACCCAACCCAAAATATTTAATAAAATATTAAATTAGAAATTTCTATTTTTAGTATGTTACTAAATTTAGAAAGTTTCTAAAATAAGAAAGTTTCCCAAAATAGTAATCTTCTATTTTTGGAAATAAAACTTAAAATCCTCAAAAACAATATCAAGCTTGGATGTCTTTCCAATCTTGTCAGCTACTTAACGCTTATTCGATTACAGATATGGCTTACAGTGTGAGGTATCTGTTTTCGCGTAAGTACAGTAGTATATAGTCACTAATTTCATTGGGAGTCCCAGACTTTAGTGATTATTTGGCTGTATGAGATTGGTTTCCTTGACTGGGCCATCGGGAGTCCCGGGCCTTGAGACATCTGGTGAATTTGGGCCTCGGGTCCAATTCACAACCGAGAGTTATTGGTTATAACTAGCTGTGTGTATGCTTACCAAGTAAAGCTAATTATGGGTGACGGCCAGTGGCCCACTTTGGATTTAGCTAAACATGGGTCTCGGAATCATTGTATTCTTATGAGGTTAAACAAAGAAATTTTGAATACAATGCGAGTTTTCTTATAAGTTGTTAAGATTGCTCTTTTATGAACTTAATAACTAAATCTCTATTGTCTCATATTTTCAGCTATGTCAAGCACAACAACACAAAACACTTTCTCGATCCGGTCTGCCCTTGAGAAGGACAAACTGAACGGATCAAACTTCCTGAACTGGTCCAGGAACCTGAGACTTGTGCTCAGGCAGGAGAAGAAGGCTTATGTCCTTGAAAGAGCTCTCTCTCCTAGACCTGCGAATAATGCCGCACAAGCTGTGAAGAATGCTTGGGATACGCATTCTTCAGATGCTAATGACGTGATTTGCCTAATGTTGGCGACAATGGCTCCCGAACTGCAGATGCAGTGGGAAGGCCTGACTTGTCCCATGGAGCTGATGGCAAATCTGAAAGCGTTGTTTCAGGAGCAGGCTCGTACAGAGAGATTCCAAACTGTTAAGAATCTCTTGGACTGTAAAATGGCTAAGGATGCAGCAGTGAGTCCACATGTTCTGAAAATGATGGGTTATCTCGATCATTTGACTAGGCTCGACTGTCCTATAAGCCAAGAGCTTGCTTGTGATATCGTTCTGCAGTCTCTTACTCCTGCATATGACCAGTTCATTTTGAACTATAATATGCATGGGTTGATAAAGACTTTGCCTGAGCTACATGGTATGCTCAAGACTGCAGAACCGAATCTGAAGAAGACCAAGGAGTCGTCTGTACTTATGGTGCAGAAGGGCAAGGGTTTCAAGAAATCCGCTGCATACAAGGGAAAGGGCAAGGTAGTCAGTAATGAAAACGCCAAGCCCAAGCCCGTGTCCAAAGCTGGGCCTTCTGACATCTGTCACTTTTGTAAAGAGGCAGGGCATTACCGCAAGGACTGTAAGAAATACCAGGAAAGTCTGAAGAAGAAGAAGTCCTTGGAGACTAAATCTTCAGGTATTTTTGTTATTGAAGTAAATACTACTACTTCTGATAATACCACTTGGGTATTAGATACTAGATGTGGGGCTCATATTTGTACTAATATGCAGGCGCTCAGCAACAGTAGAAGGTTGAAGCAAGGGCAAGTAGAGTTGCGGGTTGGCAATGGAGCGAAGGTTCCAGCACTGGCCGTTGGCACTTACTTGTTGTCTTTACCTTCTGGATTGATTTTAGAACTTGAGAATTGTTATTTTGTACCTGCTATAAGCAGAAATATCATTTCAGTTTCATTGTTGGATTTGCAAGGATTTGATTTTTCTATTAAGAATAAATTGTGTTCCTTTAATCTCAATGATATGTTCTATGGCTGTGCCCCTCTTATAAATGGGCTGTACATACTGGATCAATCTGCTCCAGTATATAACATTAATACGAAACGGTTCAAATCTAACGAAGAAAATGAAACGTTTCTCTGGCATTGTCGTTTGGGGCACATTAGTGAGAAACGCGTCAAGAGGCTCCATTCAAATGGACTCTTGGGCTCATTTGACTTTGAGTCTTGTGAGCAATGCGAATCTTGCCTAATGGGCAAAATGACACGGGCCCCTTTCAATAAACCCACAGAAAGGGCCAGTGAACTATTGGGCCTGATACATACTGACGTGTGTGGCCCAATGTCCACAAGTGCTAGAGGAAACTTTCAGTACTTCATTACATTCACTGATGATTTCAGTAGATATGGATATGTCTACTTGATGAAACATAAGTCGGAAACCTTTGAAAAGTTCAAAGAATTCCAGAATGAAGTACAGAACCAGCTTGGTAAAAGTATTAAGGCTCTTCGGTCGGACCGAGGAGGAGAATACTTGAGCCAGGAATTTCGTGATCATCTGAGTGAGTGTGGGATTATCTCCCAACTCACACCTCCTGGAACACCTCAGTGGAATGGTGTGTCTGAGAGGAGGAATCGGACATTGTTAGATATGGTCCGATCCATGATGAGTCACACAGACCTTCCTATATCCCTTTGGGGATATGCTTTGCTCACCGCAACGTTCACACTGAACAGAGTGCCATCAAAGGCAGTAGCAAAGACACCATATGAGATATGGACTGGAAAAGCTCCAGCAATGTCTTTTCTCAGAATTTGGGGTTGTGAAGCCTATGTCAAAAGATTAATCTCAGACAAGCTTACACCAAAATCTGACAAATGCTACTTCATTGGTTATCCTAGGGATACCAAGGCTTATTACTTCTATCTGCGATCCGAGAGCAAAATCTTTGTTGCTCGGGATTGTACTTTTCTTGAAAGGGAGTTTCTCTCTAGAAAGGATAGTGGGAGTAAGGTACAACTTGATGAAATTCAAGAAGGACAGGAACCTGTTCAACCTAATGAGGAAGAACAGCAGGATGAATTACATGAAGTTGTAATAGAACCTGAACCTGCAGTACCTGAAGTTCGAAGATCCGGAAGGATCCGTCACGAACCTGATAGATATCAGGGATTCCTCGTGACTAATTGCCATGATCTTTTGATCATTGACGGTGATGAACCCTCGAACTTTGCAGAAGCCATGATGGGCCCTGACTCCTTAAAGTGGCGTGAAGCCACTGAATCCGAGATGGACTCCATGTCTGCTAACCGAGTGTTTTCACTGGTTGATTTACCTGCTGGTGCAAAAGCCATCGAGTGTAAATGGATCTTCAAGAAGAAGATTGACATGGATGGAAATGTCCAGATTTACAAGGCCAGGTTGGTGGCAAAAGGTTTCAAGTAAATTCATGGTATAGACTATGATGAAACCTATTCACCAGTGGCAATGATGAAATCAATTCGGATTCTCCTAGCGACTGCCGCTTATTATGACTATGAGATTTGGCAGATGGATGTGAAAACCGCCTTCCTGAATGGAATCTTGGAGGAGGATGTGTATATGACACAACCTAACGGTTACATTGATCCTAATAATGCTGGGAAAGTATGCAAGCTTCACAAATCCATTTATGGATTGAAGCAAGCATCGAGGAGTTGGAATCTTCGTTTTGATGAAGCAATAAAGAACTTTGACTTCATCAGAAACCAAGAGGAACAATGTGTATATAAGAAAACTAGTGGGAGCAAAGTGGCGTTTCTTATCATATATGTCGATGACATATTGCTTCTTGGAAATGATATTCCAATGCTGAAGTCTGTTAAAGACTGGCTGGGGAGTTGTTTTTCCATGAAGGACATGGGTGAAGCCGCGTATGTTCTTGGAATCCGAATCTTTAGAGACAGATCTAAAAAGCTGATTGGACTTTGTCAAGATGCTTATATAGATAAAGTCCTGCATCGATTCGGAATGGATAAATCCAAGAAGGGGTTCACGCCAATGATACATGGTGCTACACTAAGCAAGGATCAGTGTCCTAAAACACCTGATGAGCTTAAGCGCATGAGTAGGATTCCTTATGCTTCGGCTATAGGATCTATCATGTATGCCATGATCTGTACTCGTCCTGATGTTGCTTATGCACTAAGCATGACGAGTAGGTACCAGTCTAATCCAGGTGAGAGTCAGTGGATTGCCGTAAAGAATATCCTGAAGTATTTGAGGAATACTAAGGATAAGTTCTTGGTTTACGGAGGAAGTGAAGTGCTTGAAATCAGTGGATTCACGGATGCAAGTTTTCAGACAGATAAAGATGATTTCCGGTCACAGTCTGGTTACATCTTCTGTCTGAATGGCGGTGCAGTAAGTTGGAAGAGCTCCAAGCAGAGCACCGTGGTAGATTCCACAACTGAAGCTGAATACATCGCTGCTTCGGAAGCTGCGAAGGAAGGAGTTTGGATAAGGAACTTCTTGATTGAACTCGGTGTATTCCCAAATGCCACTGAGCCTCTAGCACTGTATTGTGACAACAATGGTGCAATTGCTCAAGCCAAGGAACCGAGACATCATCAGAAATCCAAACACATTATGAGAAGGTATCACCTGATTCGTGATATAGTGAATAGAGGTGAAGTGATGGTCAGCAGAGTTCCCACTGATGAGAACGTGGCTGACCCGTTGACAAAGCCACTCCCGAGACCTAAGCACGAGTTGCATACTGCTGCTGTAGGAATTAGAGATATTCAAATGTAATCTCTTTTTGAGTGGGAGTTGTGAGGGCTTTTGTTTTAGTTATTTTGATTGGTTCATGTAAACATTTTAAATGTTAATGAAATTTTTATTTCTGGATTATTTTTAACTGTGATATAAAATAATCGTTCCAAAATGATTCATGTCATTATATATGGGTCATCGAAGTACATGAGTTGACTTGATCCTGAAACCCCATATTTAACGAAGTGACATAAATCATAGTGTCCATAGTCGAAGGTTGTTGAATTGGAACACCAACAACCACTTGAGACTAGATTGTGTTGAGACTTATGACCAAGTTTCGAGGGGTCATAGATGCGCGGCATCAAAGTCGACACATAGGTATATGTAGGGGAGCATATGACCGGACATGGCCCGCTGATGAGAACTCTACAAGATATTAATATCTGTGTCATAAGAGGTTCTCATATACGACTATAGAGTATAGTCCTTAGACCTGAGTTCACATGCATGTGGCTGCACATGGAGTGATACGCTTTGATCATTGTCTAACGCTGTTTCGTAACTGGGAGCTATACGGACCTTGGTTGGGTGTATTATGAATTGTGTAGTTCATAGTGATGGAACAAGATGGGATTTGTCCATGCCGTTTAACGGAGGTAATATCTCTAGGCCAATCGGAGATTTGATAGCTGGTAAGAGAATGGCCATTCCCAAACGGACTTGCCCAAGTCGTTTGCATTGTCAGTATCAAATCTGGTCCGATGAACATGGTCTGGCTATATAAGGATGACACGCATCTTGCCTTATGCCAGATCGAGATATTGAGACAAAAGGACTAGGGAATGTAGGATTCCAGTACAAGTGGGAGATTGTTGGGAATGTCCTGAAATCTACTGTACTATCTCTAGAAAGTATGATAAATGTCGAGATCAGACATAAGTCATAAATACTGGGTGATCATGATGATTTGCTAGAGCCCGCTCATGATCTATAAGTTTAGGACTTATTACCAGTATTGTATGATCCCAAAGGGTCACACACCATAGCTAACGGGAAAGTTAAATGGAATTAATACGGTAAGATGCAATGGCATTTACTGTATTGAATCAGAGAATTGGGCCAGACAAAATGCAGGCTTTTGCCTGATTTGTGTCTTGGGCCCAAATGATTAATGAGCCATTAGTCATTTGACTTGGGCCCATTAGAGAGTTAATGAAATCGAAATGCCCTAGGGTTTAGACACTCTTCCTTGCGATTTCTTTTGGTGGCCGTGATCCATCTCTCTCTCTAAATCTCTCTCTGATCCATCTCTTTGGTCTAGCAGCCATCCCGGCTTGTAAGAGTGTGGATACCAAAGGAGGAGCAGGTTGTTCATCTGTTCTAAGCTGATCTTGTCATTACCATCAATAATCCGCTGCATAAGGTAATGTCACAGGTTTGGTTTTATGATTCGTTTTGCAAGAACCTAGATCTGTTAAGATTATGTGTTAGGTTGAAATATGGGAATTAAACCTTGAACAAACTCATAATCCTTCAACCACTTGTGGCATCGATCGACACAGGCTGACGACAGGTAAGTGTTCTGACCCTTTTCGGATTATCTCATTCCGATTATTCTTCTCCCGAGCCTAAACTTGACACCACTGGGGACAGTGTGTTTCAAGTGTGGGGGAGGTAGCTACTGACGCATCGTTTTTTGTTTTCTTAGAGTCAGTCCAATTTGCTTTATTGAGTCAAAATTGAGTAGGAAACAAAGACTTTTTGAGGAGATTACCACACTTGCAGGAACTTAAGTGACCATTGGATGACTTGCAGATGATCTATGACTATTAGAAAACCCAACACAGACCAACCTACTGAGGACACCCATATCACTTCAGGTATTCAGAGAATCCACTACTGACTTCGCACTTTAACTTGACTTAAATTTTCTCACCTTCGGGCTTGGTATACTTTGAGTCGGATTCCTCTGTTAGTTCTGGCACAGCTTGTAAACCTGTCTGATTTTGGTTCCCTTCTCCCTTGCCTGGAAAGTAATAAAAAAAAGATAGATAAACTGAGGATAAGCTAGTAGCTTCGAACTGGCCACGAGAGTGGTAGAGACCCCTATTACCTTTTGTGCATCCATGGAAATATGTCCAAAGTACACCCCAATGCGGGAAGAGCACTAATTGGAAAAAAAAATGATACCCAGTGGGGAAAAATTAGTGCTAAGGAAGGAAAATGAGAAGAAAGGAACCAAAAACAACAACATGGTGGTCAGGGGCTAACAGAGTGAGAATCCATATGTTCTTTGATCGATTCTCCCTAGGTGAGACTGCACTTATTAGATTATAGAAGTCCGTGTGGTGAATTTGGATGATCCATATGTGATTGTGGAGTTCACTCAGGACAATTACCAAGTGTTGGGGAAGTACATGTTGGTCTTGATATTTGCAGGTTCATTTTCATGTTGCTTACTAAGGCGAATCTGAGTGTGGTGCTTCTACGATGAAACCGGTTTCTGAAGTTTTCAAACTTCTTCTCCTGATCTTGGTTTTCTAATTGCTTGAGGGCAAGCAAAAGATAAGTGTGGGGGAGTTGATATATCATGGTTTTTAGGACTTTCAAGCATGGTATATGTCTTTGTTATAGAGTCTTTTAGAGTCTTTTGAAATCCTTTTATGTGTGTTTACAAGTCTAGGTATGTTTGGAGCGGATTTGGACATTATGGCGCATTCTGGAGCTGATTAGAGAGTTCGTGCGAGAAGAAGAAGTGAGTGTCGATTCTGGGGTTATGTGTCGATCGACACACCTCTGGTGTCGATCGATGCATATCGTGGACAGACTTTTCTCGCCGAGTTTAATGAAGATCTTGGAAATTGCACTTTGAACCAGAAGTTTCTCATAATTGCAAAGAAGCCTCATACGAGTTTAGATCATTATATTAGGGTTTTAAGCCATTGTTTAGGCTACGCTTTACAGACACATTCTTTTATTCCGAGAGAGAGATTTGGAACTCATATTCCTTGTTTCTGTTTTATGATATTTGGTTTTCTATTCGTCATGTCTTTTGTTTCATCTGTCATGTCTGAGTAGTTTACCTGTTAGGTTTAGGGATTCTCACAGGGGATTTCATGGAATTATAGGTTAATAAATCTGTAGGGATTCACATCTTTCTAGTTCTTCATCTAGGGTTGTTCTTAATGCTTAATCTGAATTAGCTACCGATATTTATGATGTTAGGTTGATTTCTGCAACGACAGTTGATTAATTAACTAGAAAGAACCTAGATGAGCAATATGACTATTCGCAAAGAAATTTGTCTTAGGATAACTGTGAACGAAAAAAACCTAAGATTAATGCATGTTTAGGATCTCTAGAACTCGCAACGAAAGTGGGTTTGTTAGGTTGCTAGACATAGATAATTTTCGCAGCGAAAATTGGTTTCTTATGCTTATGTGATTCTAGTTCTAGAACTGTTCTTAATTATATCCCGATTGATTGATTAGCATGTGTTCCTAATTTCCTGAGAACTCCCTTGACCTGACACTTTGTCTGATTTGCTTACAAACCGATCTATTTACTTTCTGCTTTGATTTACTGCTTTCACTACTATTTACCTAGCTTAATTCGACGTTCCATAATCTATCGCAAGAATCTTGAGTCTCTGTGGATTCGATACCCTATATACTACTGGTTCATGTCTGTGCACTTGTAGTGTAGATCTAGGGATTAAAACCTTATCATATCAATAGCAAGAAATGTAAAGAGGAAAACCTATTGTGATCTAGAAGAACTCTTGCATTTTTTGTACAAGCTGAGCAGTTTATAAAGACGAAGACATACTTTACCACACACACCAAAACCAACTGGAGTCCACAACCACAAAGAAACATATATAAGGGGAAGTTCATTGAGCAGAACAAGAAGTTCAAGAAACCAGTTGCTGAGACTTCTAAGGGAGATAAACTAGAGAAAGCTCAGACCTAAAAACCAAGAGCCAAGACATTACTTGTTTCAAATTCCAAGGGAAATGTCATTATGCTCGAGACTTTCCAAATCAGAGGGTTATAATCTTTAAGGACAATGGAGAGTATGAGTCTCAAGATGAGCCTAAGAAAGAACAAGCGGGGTCAAGAGAGGATGTAGTGGACTATCCTGAGGTTGGATAGCTGATATTCACAAGAAGAGCCTTGAGTGCACTCTATGATCCAAAAACCATACAAAGGGAAAACATATTCATTTAAGATGTACCCTTGAATGCAAGGTATGCAGCCTTATCATGGACGGTGGATCATGCACTATTGTGGCCAATAAGTACATGGTTGACAAGCTAGGCCGTAAAAAGACCAAGCATCCAAGAACACACCATCTCAAACGGCTGAATATGACATTGATCTGAAGATAGGAGAGCATGTGATTGTTCCACTCAGTGTGCGGAAGTATGCTCACCAATTCAACCGTAATTTGCGAGTCGTTGGGAAGGTTGAAAAATAGTCACCATTCAGTCGCAAAAGAACCATCATAAAAACATGTTTTTGACGTTTTGTGGTTCGTGTACCTAATTTCTAGGACTTCGCAAATCAGTTGTTATTTAGTCGCAAACCAATTGCAATAATTTTTTATATATCCAAAGTTTACAAATTTCTTCCCAGCATTTGTAGGAAAAAAAATCAAATAGAGTATAAACACAAAGCAAAGAGGGAAACATATCTTTTTACTCATATAATGTGGGGACATTACAATTAAGGTAATTATCGGGAGTAAATGTATAAGAGGTTCGATGAAACGAAAGGAAATTTCTCTGCAGAGTCACAATAGGGG
The DNA here is from genome assembly GCA_030180135.1 of Orychophragmus violaceus. Classification (NCBI taxonomy): domain Eukaryota; kingdom Viridiplantae; phylum Streptophyta; class Magnoliopsida; order Brassicales; family Brassicaceae; genus Orychophragmus; species Orychophragmus violaceus. The sequence continues at coordinate 46,170,972 of CM058233.1, read as the reverse complement.
TTGACAAATTCATGACATTTTCAAATAACCAACCTCTAGCTCAAAGCAATGGCAGTAAGTTTCATTTCCCTTATAGTGTTTGTAAGAACGAAAAACTTATACTAAGGACAATAATTTGGAATCATATGTATATTGACAGAGTTATGCTATATTATTATGTTTTGTGTAAGCATGAGAAGAAATTAATATGGATTTAGGAACGAGTTATATTGATACTACACATATACTTGAGAGTGAAGAAGTGAGTATGTTGTAGAACATCGATATATGGATACAGTTAATGATGAATTTTGTGATAACATGAGTATTGATAACTATCATCATGATGGTAGTTATCAGAATGTATACGAAGTGGAACATAATCATTCAAAAATATTCTATGACTTGTTAGAAGGAGCGAAACATTCACTATATGATGGTTGTCGGGAAGGTCACTCACATTATAGAGTATTTACCAAAGGAAAACCAAGCAACTGATTCACATTACAACACAGAAAAATTAAAGCACAATTCAGGCCTCCCATATTATACTATTGATGTTTGTATTAACAACTATATGATCTTCTGGAAAGATGATAAAAGGAAGATAAGTGTTTTTTTGTGATGCACCAAGATGGAAGCCTAACGAGAGACATCATAGAACCAATGTGTCATATAGCCATATGTGGTGTCTTCCTATTATTTGCAGACTGAAGAGAATGTATTAGAGCGAGAAGATTCAACGGAAATAATATGGCTTGCAAAACACTAAGCAAAATAAGGAGAAATGTGTCATATGTATGATGTGGCGGGGTGGAAATATTTTCAAGATCAACATTCCGGTTTGCTGGAGAACTTTGCACTGTTTAACTTGGATCATGTACGTATGGGTTTAATCCATTTTGCATGTCCTCGTAATCATTTGATGTGGCTTTGATATTGGTCTGTATAATTTAACCCAAGGTATGTAGATGAATAGATAATACTTGTTGCTTATAATTCTGAATTCTAGGCCAAATCATCCTCGAGCCAGTCTCCATATCTTCCTCCGACCTCATATTGAGGAGTTAACTGAACTATGGTATACTGGAGTCCCTGCGTATGATGTATCCATGAATCAAAAATTTAATATAACTGATGTGGACGATGAACGACCTTTCGGCGTGTGGCATGTTATCAGGATGGACCACCCCATGGTAAATTGTCTTATCCAATTTACATGGAAGATACACAGTCTTTTACTATGCCTAACTGAAAGACACATTAGTTTGATTTTCACCGAAGATTTCTTCCTTATGGTCATCCTCTGTGAAGGAATAAAAAAAAGACTTCTTGAAGGGAAAAATGCTTAGAAAGAGTATCCACCTCAGTCTTTGACCAGTAAGCAAGCTAATTTTGATCATTTGGATGATGTAAGTTTACCGAAAACAATACTTCGGTGGTAACGGTCACGAAAAGAAGAAGCATGTTATGAGATGCAGCAAAACTGTCACAAGGAAAGCATATTATGGGAACTGTAGAGATGCATGTAGAGAAGAATTTTTTTTTGACAACATTATGAATACTCTTTTGAGGGTGAACGGTAAATCAAAAGACACCATTATGTCAACATTGAATATAAAACAATTCTGTTCACAAACACATATAAGCTCATTTCCTTGCATCCCCATTGATAGACGAGTTCATAATTAAGTTTGTTAGAATTTGTGAAACACACAGTCAAATTCCTTGATGGTTATGCGTCCAACTTAGCCAATTTGATATGGAAAAGGGAATATTTTATAGATGAAGAGTCATGACTACCATGTTTTTATGACCATATGACCCAGGAGGAATCATTGGAGAAGAGATTATGGAGCCGAGAAGATCAAAAAGGTCAAGACATCTAGCTCAGCTCATCACCAGCATGCCACTAAGAAGAGTCATCCCCAAAAGATGACACAAGAAGAAGATACCGAAAAGGAGCTAACCATATGTAGCATCACAGCTAGCTCAGGAAGTAGCTCGGCACTAGCTCAGCAGACTTGCCATATATGGAAGCATTCACATTTGGAAGGTCAATTCAGCACCAAACGTTTACCTATCAAAACTACAGTGTATTGAGCTCCTTTCCATCAAGTCTAGACGTTCCCAGCTGCACAAGACCACACAAGATTCTCCATAACTTCAACAAGTCATACTTACCATTTTTGGAGAAGAAAGAGATCTTAAACCAAAGCGTACAACTTGCGTTATCAGGTACTAATTACTTATAGGTCTATGAATAAACATTTTTTATAGGCGTCCCATTTATATTAACCATTTGCATTTTTACTATATATATATATATTGTAGAGGTTGGAGGATTTTCCGTGACCTATGTTTGAGAAATTTGCAAAATAGTCGCGTCCAAATTCTAAAACAAAACATATTTTAATTATATGCAAGCTTTAGAAAATATCTTTTGACCATCATTTTCGACATGATGGAGCACCTGCCTATACATCTCACATACAAAAGTGAACTAGGAAGTATTGTGAAATATAAGTGGATGTATTCTCTGTCTCTAAGAATACATTAGAACTTTGTTGTAAATGTAAGAGCAAATGTTGCTAATGTCCAAGAAAGAGGACCACAACATCAAATGGTTTACCACAAGAAAGGGAAAGCAAAAATAAAAGATATGCAGCATGGACAATTTTTTTTTTGAATCACATTATCAATGAGTAGATAGCTTATTTCTCAGAGCACTACTTTGCCTCAAGCATATAAAAACGAAATCAAGGTAAACGATATAATTGAAGTCAAGTTTCAGACAAAACCATCAACATGTTCACTTATGTCATTTGTAGATACATGCTATCTATTGCAATAACCTGAATATCTATTCACTTGTTTTTCCAGGTTAACAAGATTCAATGAAGGTGAAGTATCCGAATATGATGTCCCTGGAATACCTGATATATTTCTAAAGATAAGGCCAAATGGGAGACAAGTACATCAAATAACATTGTGAGCTTTGATCCATCATTTCTCATGACTCAGTGTTAAAATGCATGAAGGAAAATGATCTTGATATTTCAGATAAGATGCCCAAAGACTTGTCTCTTTGCCAAAGTGTTGATTAAAGCAAACATGCATATGTTAATTGCTAATGTGATTATCTATGTGCAGGTTATCATCAAAACTTCTTGAAGAGGGAGGGTATGATGCGGTCATCAGAACCAAACCAAACCAGGCGCTCACTGACTCAATCGCTGACTCAACCACTACGTCAAGTAGAGCAAGGAGACCAAGAGAATTCAAGGCCACAATGATTTCTGATCCAAAACCAGGCATAGGACTGATTATAACCAACAATCAATCCTAAGAAGACATATTCATAACACATGGAGATCCACCATATGTTATTGCTCAAGTCCAAGGTCAAGACATCTATAGCTGCATTAAGAAGAGTTCCCCAAAAGATCTACCGAAAAGGAGCTAACCATATGTAGCATCACAGCTAGCTCAGGAAGTAGCATCGGCACTAGCTCAGCAGACTTGCCATATATGGAAGCATTCACATTTGGAAGGTCAATTCAGCACCAAACGTTTACCTATCAAAACTACAGTGTATTGAGCTCCTTTCCATCAAGTCTAGACGTTCCCAGCTGCACAAGACCACACAAGATTCTCCATAACTTCAACAAGTCATACTTACCATTTTTGGAGAAGAAAGAGATCAAACACCAACGGCTTCTTTCCAAGAATGAAAGCCACGAATTGTTTGTCAATCAAGCTGTCCCAAGGATCCTCACTTATCCCTTAAAGCCATCCAGATACAAAGAAACTATCAAGAGCTTGGATCCTTGCCAAAATCAGCCTAACGGCTAGTTTTTCATTAAGTTTTCGATTTCTTTCTTGTTCAAGGTCAATAGGACCGTTGTAAAAAGCCTATATAAGCTTTGTCTTATTATTTGTATTATTCACCCTTTCAATCAACTAAGTTTATACAAAAGAATTCTTTTCTTCTTTTCAAAGAGTGTCTTTGAAGTTTCTTGTCTTAAGATTCATTTGAGTGATTCATTTGTCTCTGAAGATTATTGGATTAACTTGTTTGTGTGATTCAAATAAGTTGTTCAACCACAGATTGAGAGAGTCAATCAGCCCATCGAACAAGTGAGTTGTTCATCATCATCCATTCATTTCATCCATTTCGGTCAAGTAAGAGAGCTCTTAAGCCAGTGCTTGTCCTCCATCAATCCATCGCTCAAGCTTCCGCCTCCGGGGCTACATCACATGACTACCATGTTTTTATGACCATTTATTTGTTCAAAACTCTTAAACCAAAGCGTACAACTTGCGTTATCAGGTACTAATTACTTATAGGTCTATGAATAAACATTTTTTATAGGCGTCCCATTTATATTAACCATTTGCATTTTTACTATATATATATATTGTAGAGGTTGGAGGATTTTCCGTGACCTATGTTTGAGAAATTTGCAAAATAGTCGCGTCCAAATTCTAAAACAAAACATATTTTAATTATATGCAATTTAGAAAATATCTTTTGACCATCATTTTCGACATGATGGAGCACCTGCCTATACATCTCCCATACAAAAGTGAACTAGGAAGTATTGTGAAATATAAGTGGATGTATCCTTTTGAAAGATTTTTCAAAAATTTGAAAGGGAAAGCAAAAATAAAAGATATGCAGCATGGACAATTTTTTGAATCACATATCAATGAGTAGATAGCTTATTTCTCAGAGCACTACTTTGCCTCGCATATAAAAACGAAATCAAGGTAAACGATATAATTAATCACATGTTCACTTAGTCATTTGTAGATACATGCTATCTATTGCAATATGAATATCTATTCACTTGTTTTTCCAGGTTAACAAGATTCAATGAAGGTGAAGTATCTGAATATGATGTCCCTGGAATACCTGATATATTTACTAACGTAGGTCATCTAAGTGGGAAAATGCATGAAATCTTGTTTTCAGAGAAAGACTATTGATGCAAACATGCATATGTTTTGCGATGTGATTATTTTCATCCACTTGAGAGGTATAATTTGACATGTATTAACTTAAGTTTTAACATAATCCACCATGTATTGGTCACATATATGTTTTGATCTTAAGCAGTATGTTCGAAAATTATATTTCTTCAAAATATACAAAGTTCTGCAAGAAAGAAGTATCTGAGAAAAGAGGTGATGAATATCTTCTCTGGATGAAAGATTATGTATGTCTAAATAATATTTGTAACTATGTATATATTATATATGTATATTTTTATTTAAAATTACAGAAGGTGTGTCGATCGACACACCACTTTAGGTCGATCAACACCAATACACCAGGTCCGCCAAAATCGTGTTCAAGTGTAAAATTTGCCATATTTTGCCTAGTTTAATCCTAATTGGAAAAGCAAACATCTATGACATGTTTTAGTTCATTGTTCAGGCCAAGTCTTTTTTAAGGCTTTTACAGAGAGATTGTTTAGCGAGAAAAAGATATTGAACCTTTTTGTTTCCACTCTTGATTTTATTATGATTTCTATTCAGTAAATGATTATTGTTTATTTCTTCATGTTTGCGTAGTTATCTAGTTAGGTCTAAGGTTTCCATACAAGTTTGATGAAGAATTGTTGATTATATTAAATTGTTAGGGTTATCTCTTTTGATTTCGCCTTTAATTGTTCTTAACTTTTTTTCCTAGATTCAGGAGATGGAATTAATTCCTTAGGTTAATTAATAGATGTGACATCATTATTAACAACTTGATATATCTTAGATGAGCAAAATAACATATTCACAAAGAAATTTGGGTTAGTGACTTTGTGCACATACCAAACCAGTAACGAATGCATGTTTAGACTTGGAAAATTCAAAAAGAAATTTGGTTTTCTAGTTTATAGAGACGAATTGTGAAAGAAAAGTTGACAATCACATATTGGTGATTTGGTTCTAGACCATTTTAGTTAAAACCTTAATAATTTGGATGCTTTCGGTTTTGATTCTTCTTAGGAATTCTCTAGGCTTAATGTCTTTTACTATTGAGTTTACTCTGTTAGGTTTAGTTTTACTATTACATTTTTTCACTTAGATTAATTTGAATCTAGTAACTGTTGTATTGAGTCTCCGTGGAATGAACTCCTAAATATTTTGACGATGATTCTGTGCACTTTCATAATAGGTTTTACGGTTAAACTTTGACCTCATCAAGTTTTTGGCGCACAATAAATCAATAAGTCTTTTATATAAGTTTTTATTTTTATTATTTTTACTTACACGATCTACTTCACTTTATTGTGAGTTACATGTGCATACCTGATCGCAGAACTAGGAGCAACAAGAATCGTGCCCTACTTAATATCACAAATCAACATCTAGCAAAGTAAGAACGCAAAAAAATAAAACAGATAACCCGTGCTCGAAAAATTGGCTTCAGTGAACTCGTGGTAGAAAGGAAGGTCCGACCGTACTTCCAATCATACCCGATCGCGGTCCTAACGAACCAGCCGCTTCACACCATTCTGCATAGTCATGGACAGTCTGAGAGTTTAGCCAAATGGGCAATCAAAATTAGCGAATATGATATCGAGTTCAATAGCTAAGCAAGCGCCAATTCACAAGTCCTCCTTGACTTCCTGACTGAATTCTCGCCCAAAATCGAGGATCTCACACCGGTTAATGAAAAGTGGACATTTTTCGTAGACGGATCGTAGTTAAGGCAAGGAGCAGAGATCGAGATCTGGTTGAAGTGGCCGACCGACAAAATTCTGAGACTGAGCTTCCGTTTCTAACTCAAGGCTTCCAAGAAGGAAGATAAGTATGGGGCCCTAATCGTCGGCCTTAAGTTATAAAAGGAGATAGGCGCTCGAAATCTTCATGGTTACTGCGATTCACAACTAGTAGCTAACCAATTCAGCAGCGAATTTGAAGCAAAGAACGACTGAATGGATGCTGGGATAACGATCAAGTTTTCTAAAGGGAAGTCACCAAGCCGAGATTTGCCTGCAGCTATCCAGAAAGACTCGTCAACGCGTCCTGATGTTTGCGATCTCCTAAATACTCATTTATACCAATAAGCGTACTCTTACATTCCGTCGCCATACTTGATCGAACGTCTCAGCTATCCTTAAGATCCACCTCATCCCGTGACACCCTTAGCAGCTTATCTGCTGATCCTTGTGAAGAGTATGAGAGATCTAAGCTGTTAATTTGACAATAGAAGTGGTCAAGATATCGATTTTCTCCTGAAGACTGTTGACCATCGCCGACAACGTCGAAATTTTCCTGTCAACAGACTATAGTTGGGACATTGCCGAAGCCATTTCCCTCCGAGTTCAGGACAAGCTGTTTTCAGCGCTGGACAGCTCCCGTTTCAAGGATACAAGGTTCTCTAACATTAATTCCTGCTCAGCAGCTGCATTGGCACATTTGGCAACACTATTCGACATCAAATTATTAAGTTAGACAACGGTCTGAATGAAGTAGAGTTAGCAATAAATAAGGAGTATAAAGGGAAGGCAATGCTCAGATAAACTTATCCAGAGATGAGAGTGGGCCGCCCTTTCGTACATTTCCTTCCTCTCGCTTTCTGACAAAGGAGGGAGAGCCTCAGACTTTCCACCGACCAAGCTAAGGCGTTTCAGACAGTTCCTTTTGTTGTTAATGAAAGGCTTACCCTTCCTCTACGTAAAGGAAAAATGATAAGGGGGACTGGTAATCAACAATTTGTTGGTTGGATCTGATCACCTTGCAATACCTTTACCTTTTAGCGAAGGATTCTGATGAGGTGCGTTTTGGGTGTAGTCGTAATCAACCTAAGCGACTCGTTAACCAATATTTATAAGTCCTAAACCTAGACACATATAATATTAAAGAGTAGATAGTGGTAAGTATAAGGTGTCAAACCACAAAGAATGGGAGTCACTAAATGGTGGTTAGTTTGGTGTAGCTATATATGATGTAAAAGGTAACAAGGGGTCGAGGGTTATGGGTTTTGTTTTCATTAGATTACTGGCATAAAGTAAATGAACAAAAGAAAGAAAAATGACTTAAGTTAATCAGAAAACTAAACAAAATCCTAAAATGATAGATGTTTTTATGGTTTCCAAGCTTTGTGTATGGTTCTGTTGTCTTAAGGTCGAATCTAGTTGTTGGGAACTCCTACTTGGATAACCCCATATGGCGATTGCGGATAGCACATATCAATTAAAAATCTATTTAATCCTTTAAAGTAAACTAGGTGTCTTTATAAACCAGCAAACTCCATACAATGTTTTCACTAAATCGAATGGTCATGTCATTAGTGATGGAATGTTCTTAGGCAGGCGTAGACTTATTCCGTGCTGTAAACGAAGATGGCCAAAGTCATGTGTAGAGTTGGTTTGGCCCACCTAACCCTAATTAACCTTTGTTTGCGAAGATTAATACCATAATGTGTCATCCCCAAGCCATTCACAAGTTTGACAATATTTACAAGAACTCAACAAGACAAATATGTTCCTTATGTTGACACAATTATGGATTTGAATGCTTCTCGGAATATATACTCGGATCAGCCAATGTCCATGGTCTTAACCCATTCGAATATGCTAACTAACTACCTAGGCGCGTCAGGTCGGAAGAAAAAGAAAATAGGCATTAAATACTTAAGAACCCATGACGTTTGGGCTACCAAGTTGTAAGCATACATTGAGCAAACATTGACGGGTATATCACTACAAGAAAACTGCCATTTAGCGACTACAGTGTGCGACCGCAAGTGTAGTCGCAAACTTTAACGACTAATTTGCGACTACTGTAAGACTGTAGAGCGACCAAAACATATTAGTCGCTGATCGGTCACAAAACTGTGACCGCGTAAAAGTAGTCACTAATTAGTCGCTATTTTACGACTGAAGCACGACTACATTGTTGTCGTAAAATATTAGTCGCTAATTAGTCACATAATGAGCGACTATTTTCAGTGGGTTGCAAGTCTGACGTAATTTGGTGGTACATATCAACACGTTTTAATTGTTTCGGTAGTTGTACTGACATTTTGCGACTATTGATATTAGTACCAAAATGGTGTTTCCCCGAACAAGACCCTTGGAAGCCGCGGGGTAGGGTTTTCGGTTGCTTGAGATGCTTAAAAACCGGTAGTCTGTAGGTAGTTGATCCGTTCTCGGCATGAGTCCTGATTGCTTGTTAATACGTCGAGGCGAGCATTGTTGTCTCTGGTCACCTCGTCGACCTGGGCCATTAACATTCTTATGAGAGAGGAGACTATTGGGATTATGTCCTGAAATCACATTGTACTCACTCTAGAGATAGTTGTATTGTCGAGATCGGACAATTCATGTGATACTGGGTAGTCATAATGTTTTGCTAGAAACCGCTTATGACAAATGAGTTGTAACTCATTTCCAGTATCGTGTGAACCTACAGGGTCACACACCTAAGCAAGTTGGACATAGTTCATAAGGGATTGATCATTGGCATATGGTATGGTCGATGTGTCTTGGATACACATCGAATATGAGTTTTAATGAGGTGTGTCTATCGACACCATTGGGTGCGTCGGTCGACAGAAGATGTGTATCGATCGACACCACTAAGTGTGTTGGTCGACACAAGGCCGAAACCGAAACTGATGTTTCGGTTTACGTCGAGGTCGTATATAAGTGATCTTATAATTCGACCTAGGAGTACAGAGCCGCCTAGACAATTTTTCTCAGAGAGAAAAACACAGAAACCTCTAGAAACTCAGTTCCCAGGAGATCCGATTCCCGGTACTAGCATCCCGGCGGATTCCAGCTTGTGTGCGTGTGGACTGCAGTAGAGGCGCAGCATCTGAGAAGCTCCAGAGATCTCGTTTATCAGACCATCTTCCGCTGCCTATCTCCAGGTCAACACGAGATCAGAAACCTGATTCAATTACTTAGACCCTAGATCCTAGGCTTTTGGAACATGACAGCAATTCTGAATCTGGTAGAATTGGCTCCAAAGTTCAATCAGTGGTATCAGAGCCTTAGGGTTTTATCATTGAATCAAACCTGTTCATTGAATTTGATGATTTAGATTCGCAAACTAGGTTGTTTGGTTAGAAGAGGTCAGATCAATTTCGATCAAGATCAAGTCTGTGTTTTCGCACAGTGTCGATCGACACACTAGGTGTGTCGGTCGACACAGAACAGCGAAAACGACAGATTCGGCGGCTAGGGTTTTTCACGAAGAAAAACCGAAAGCCTACTGTGTCGATCGACACAGCTTGAGTGTCGGTCGACACAGAGCAGATTCGGTACAGTGTCGATCGACACAGGTTTAGTGTCGGTCGACACAGACCCAGCGAATGGTTAATCGGTTCAGTTGGATTGGACCGGTTATCATGCTTGGTTAAGTCCGAACAGATCGGTTTAAATTGGATGAATTGGTTCAATTGGATTGAACTGATTATCTCAATTAGCATGAACCGATGGGTTGAATCAGTTTGATTGGATAAAACGGTTCAATTGAATTGGACCGGTTATCGCAATCAGTTGAAACTGGTTAAAACGGTTTAAAATTGGATGAATTGATTCAATTGGATTGAACCAGTTATCGCAATTAGTATAAACCGATTTGAATGGTTAAGATCAGTTTGATCTGATAAGTCGGTTCAATTGGATTGAACCGCTTATCAAAACTGTCTTCGGTTTAGGTCTATGTCGACCGTCACACACGGGTTGTGTCGATCGACATGACCAGTTCGATGAACCGGGTTAATTGGATTAACCGGTTATTGAAGTCCGGTTTTGTTTGGTGGTGTCGATCGACATATATAGTTTGCGTCGATCGATACAGTACTCGAAATTATGGCTACTGAACCTTGAATTTGCAGAAACCAAACTCGACCTAAACCTTGATCAAAGCTTAGCTTCAATATGGTCAACTGTCAAGACTCATTTCGTTGTGTGATGGTCTAGCCAAGAGCTTGGTGTCCACAATTAGGTGAGTAAGGCAGGTAATTATGTTGATGGACTTGCAGTGCTTGACATCAACAATTACATGACCTAATAGATTGATTTGCTAACCTTTCAGGGTTTAGTTTCCTCAACTAAACATCAAGTGACCTTGATGTCTTGCCCAATCTCGTCTACTGTCAAGACTCGGTTCATTGTTGGGTAGTCTAGGAGTCCTTGGTATCCACAGTGACTTGAGCAAGGCAGGTGTTCATTGATAGACTCGCAGTGAGACTGTCAATGATCACAAGATAGAAAAGATTGTTTTACTTGACTGGGCTATCAGAAGTTCTGGGCCCAGAGACGTCAGAGTAGATGAGACATGGATTGTCTTATCTTCGACCAAGAATTGTACTGGGTACAATTAGCAATGATTTGCTTACCTAGATAACTAAATTTTGGGTGATGGCGAGTCGTCCACTCAGATTTTGGTGAAGTATGGATCTTGTGTCATTATATTCATAGAGGAAACATTGTTTGAATATAATGCGAGTTTTCTTATTAGATAAGATTTCTCATCATATACATAACTAAATCTTTGTTTTTCTTGGATTTCAGCTTATGTCTATGACTACTTTCTCGTTGCGATCCGTCCTTGAGAAGGACAAGTTAAATGGATCCAACTTCCTGGATTGGTATCGGAATCTGAGATTCATTCTCAAGCAGGAGAGTAAGGACTATGTCCTTGAGAAAGCTCTTCCAGAAAGGCTTGGGACCAATCGCTCGAATGCAGTATATGATGCTTGGAATAAGCATTATATTGATGCGGTAGATATGCGTGGTCTGATGTTGGCTACCATGAACTCAGACTTGAAGAGTCAGTATGAGAACATGGAGTCGCCAATAGAGATGATCACCAGCCTGAAACTGAAGTTTCAGGATCTGGCACGAGTTGAGAGATTCCAAATGGTGAAGTCTCTCACTGGGTGCAAGCTACCAGAGGATGCTCCAGTGAGTCCTCATGTCATTAAAATGATGGGTTACATTGATAACCTGGGGAAACTGGAATGTCCTGTCAGCTTAGAGTTGGCCACTGACATCATTCTGCAGTCACTGCCGTCTAGTTATGATAAGTTTATCGAAAGCTATATCAAGAATAACTTGACGAAGACGTTGATTGAGCTGCATGGCATGCTCAAAACAGCAGAGCAAGACATCATAAAGGGTAAAAGATTTGAGAAATCTTGTGTTGGCAAGGGTAGAGGCAGGGCCGTCCAGATTTGGAATCAGGATAAGCCTGTGTCATCTTATAAGCCCAAGTCAGGCCCATCTGGTGTTAGGAAATGCTTCTACTGCGATGAGTCAGGGCATTGGAAGAGAGATTGCATTAAGTTATTGGAAGATTCACAAGAGATGAAGGAGATATATGGCACTTCTTCTTCAGGTATTGTGTTATTAATTCAAATTCTACGTATGTATTGGATACTAGTTGTGGTACTGATATTTTTGAAATATGCAGGACCTGAGCGACAGTAGAACGTTGAAGAAAGGACAAGTGGAACTGCGTGTCTGGTATGAAGCAATGGTTGCTGCATGAGCCGTAGAGATTCTCCATTTGTAGGAGCCTTTCATACTTGGTTTTAGAAATTAAGTAATTGCTACTATGTATCTGTCTTGTGCAGAAATGTCTTTCATTTTATTGTAAGAATTTGGATGTTTTTCATTTTGATAAAAGACAAGTTTTTTTCTTTAGATCTTAATGAAATATCATATGGTAGCACCCCGTTTAGAATGGGTTTTATATCTTAAACCAGCGTGAGTTTGAATATAACACAAATAATGAAGGTTTAAGTCTGATGACTCGAACTCGACTTTTCCTTGGCATAGTCGTTTAACCACATAAAGTGAAACGGATTCAAAAGTTCCATAGTTTTGGACTCATTTGATTATTAATCACTTGAGATATGAATTCTGGTCACTGGGCCAAATGACTAAGCCCCCTAACGGGCCAAAGGCTTATTGGACTTTACACATACTGATGTATGCGGCCCGATGAGCATTAGTGCCAAAGGAAGTCTTCTGTACTTCATTACCTTATTGATGGCATCAATAAGTATGGCTGTGTTCATTTGATGAGACACGAGCAAGAATCCCTTGAGGAGTTCCAAGATGAAGTGTAGAACCGATTTGACAGAAGTATTGAGATCCTCGATTGAATCACGGAGGAAAATACTTGAGTCATGAATTGGGTGATCATCTGACAGAATGAATCGGATCTTATTAGATATGCTCCGATTAATGATGAGTCACAGGAATCTTCCATAATCATTTAAGAATACGTTCTAAAATGTCTATGTTTACGCTAAATAAGTTTCTATCAGAATCAGTGAAAAACACCACATTGGATGTGGACTGGGTGATTTCCAAATTTGTTTTTCTGATTAATTGGGATTGCAAGGTTTGTGTAAGACAGTAGTCAACAAACAAACTTGAACCCATATCTGATAAGTTCTACCTCGCTGGTTGTCCTAAGGAAACCAAGGCTTGCTACTTTTGCAACAATTCCGAGGACAAAGTATTGTTGTTCAGAACTATGTCTTTTGAGAAAGATCGTACTTTCAAAAGGAACAGTGGGAGTAAAAGTACACATCGAAGAAATTCGATAAGCATAGGAGGCTGCTCAACCTGTTGAGGGAGAGCAGCGGTGAGATCTACAAAGTGCTGTAGGATCTACACCTGTGGAGCCTGAAATTCGCAGATCCGAAAGGATCCGTCACTAACTCGAGAGTGATTTCTCGTAGCCGATTGTCGTGATCTGTTGATCATTGAAAAGTGACGAGCATGCGAAATTCAAAGAAGCGATGGTGAGCCCCAACTCCGAAAAATTGGCTGGGTATGCATGTTGACTTCACCGATCTATTTATAGATTGAAGCAAACATCTTGGAGTTGAAATCAACATTCTGATAATATGGTCAAAAGTTTTGACTTGATCAGAATAGAAATGAAACCATGCGTTTACAAGAAGACTAGTGGGAGCGTAATTGCAATTCTCACACCGTATGTACGTAATGTACTTAATCTCATAAACGACGTTCCGACGCTAAAGACTTGTCAAGATTTGGGTCGGAAGTCAAATTTAACGATGGACATGGGAGAAGCCGTGAAAGTTCTTGGAATAAGGATCCATTGGAATGGATCAGAAAGGCTAATTGGATTATGTCAAAATCCTTATGTTGATAAGGTATTGGACAGTTCATATGTGCTTAATTCCAAGAATGACTTCATACCAAAGGTCTTATGGCAATAATCTAAGCGAGATGAAGTGTCTTGGACACTGGCTGAGCTAGTAACAATATTAGCAAGATGAAGTGTTTTGAACACTGGCTGAACTAGTATTAATGAGTGTGATTGCTTATGCTTCTGCAATAGAATCCATCATAAATGTCATATTTTGCGCTCGTCTAGATGCAGCTCACGCATAGAGCATGACGAGAAAATACCAAGATGTTCCGGTAATAGTCACTGAACAGTTACCAGAAATATCCCAAGTGTTTGAGGAACTCTAAGAATAGTTTCGTGGTGAAGTGAGGAAGTGAGGAACCAGTTGAAAGTAGTTAAACGGACAAAGACGATTCCCGGTTCCCACCTGGTTATGTCTCTTTGTCTGAATGGCGGTGTGGTTTGTTAAAATTGTTTCAAGCAAAACACCGCAGAGTCTCCCACAACCTAAGCACGAGATTTATTCTCTTGCTGTAGGTATTAGATATCTAAAGAGATGATCTTGATTCTAGTGGGAGTTATTTAGTTATGTTATGATCTTTACATAGACATGCTATGGCAAAGTTTGTGTAAGTTAAAACTGATATCGGTATTATTTAACTATTGGATAATTAAATAATGGTCCCAAAGTATTTTATGGTCATCATATAGGTCATCAAGTTGAGGACTTGATCATGAAACCCTATAAGTAAAAGATGACATAAACTATAATTGTCCCTAGTCAAGGTTGTTGAAATGGGACACCAATAACCGCGCGAGACTAGTATGTGAGGTGACTATTGGACTAAGTTTCATGGAGTCAATGATATGATTATCACAGTCAGTCACATAGATATATGTTGGTGAACATATGATCGGACATGACCCGCTTAATGAGAACTCCACATGATAGTTATATCAGTGTCATGGGAGGTTCTCATTACGACTATAGAGTATAGTCCTTAGACCTGAGTTCATCATGCTTTCTAGCATATGAATTGGTGCGTTTTGACCTTGTCAAACGTCGTTCCGTAACTGGCGGCTATAACGGCATTGCTTAGGCGTATCATGAAGTATGTGTAGAAACAGAGATGGAACAAGATGGGATTTGTCCCTCCCATATAACGGGAGATAAATATCTCAGGGCCCATCGAAGATTTGATACTGAGAAAACGTATGGCCGTGCTCAAACGAGGTGATTGTCAGTCGTTTGTTTTATCAGTATAAATCAGGAGTTCGATGAACATAATGTTGGCTATAATAAGGATGACACAGTCTCTTGCCTTATGCCATATCGAGATATAGAGACGAAGGGATTATAGGAATATGTGATTTCAGTACAAGTGGGAGATTGTTGGGATTATGTCCTGAAATCACATTGTACTCACTCTAGAGATAGTTGTATTGTCGAGATCGGACAATTCATGTGATACTGGGTAGTCATAATGTTTTGCTAGAAACCGCTTATGACAAATGAGTTGTAACTCATTTCCAGTATCGTGTGAACCTACAGGGTTATACACCTAAGCAAGTTGGACATAGTTCATAAGGGATAGATCATTGGCATATGGTCTGGTCGATGTGTATTGGATACACATCGAATATGAGTTTTAATGAGGTGTGTCGATCGACAACATTGGGTGCGTCGGTCGACACAAGATGTGTGTCGATCGACACCACAAAGTGTGTCGGTCGACACAAGGCCGAAACCGAAACTGATGTTTCGGTTTACGTCGAGGTCGTATATAAGTGATCTTATAATTTGACCTAGGAGTACAGAGCCGCCTAGACAATTTTTCTCAGAGAGAAAAACACAGAAACCTCTAGAAACTCAGTTCCCAGGAGATCCGATTCCCGGTACTAGCATCCCGGCGGATTCCAGCTTGTGTGCGTGTGGACTGCAGTAGAGGCGCAGCATCTGGGGCGCTCCAGAGATCTCGTTTATCTGACCATCTTCCGCTGCCTATCTCCAAGTAAACACGAGATCAGAAACCTGATTCAATTACTTAGACCCTAGATCCTAGGCTTCTGGAACATGACAGCAATTTTGAATCTGGTAGAATTGGCTCCAAAGTTCCATCAGAGACGTCCTGGTTTTGATCGTGAACGTGCTCCGTCCCGACGTGTGTCGGCTGCCCTGGTTCGGTCGGTTCTGACGTTAGCTGGCAAAATTGGTGACTACGAGCTCGGGGCGAGCGGACTTCGGGTTCGCTCGGGCGATTTTGGGTCGTTATCTCTTAATGATGGTCCTGTCATCTCGGCTTCGTCTTAGATCGTAAAGAAGTTTATTCGTCCCCTCAGACGGCGCCAATTGTTGTTACAGAAATCCGACCTAGACAATATTACTGGCTACGATCTGGAATGTCTGAACTACGAGGTGAAATATAAATGTTAAGTGAGGTCGAAATGATTCTATATTGATCTTAAGGCCGGAGCCGAGCTATGAACAGGATGGTACGAGGTGTGAGTCCGTCAAATGACGTGCTCACTAGACAATGCTTGAGGTCAGAGCTTTATAGAAGTAGCTCGACCTCTCACAAGTTACAATTTGCCTAAAATGAAGAGTGAAGGGTCATATTTATAGCGCCTAGATGCTGACTCTTCCTTGGGCTGTTAACTCCTTAATGGGCTTGTCTTCTTGGGCCGAGATGAAATTGTTGATTTAATAAGATTTCCAATGGCTTATGGATGGGTGCTAAACCCATATCCAACAATTAGTCCCCCCCCCCAGTCCGGCGAGCTGCAAGGCTGAGCTTGGTGGATTTCTTTGAGCATTTAAGTTAGGAGGAAATCTTATTAAACCGTCCGGTTTTGGTTCGTAAGTGCTTTACTCACGATTCTTGAGAGAACGAAGAGACGCGAATTGTTGGCGTTACGATTCCTTATATCTCGTGGAGAGCCGCTTCCTTCTTCTTACGAAGTTCCGTCTTTTCAGATCCCTTTTTCTTGCCAGGTAACTGTCTTTTCCTTCTCAGTCTTTGCTTCGCGTTCGTTGTTGTAATTATGCGGGTAGATTCTAGTGAGCATTCTTCTATTGGTAGTGACGATTCCGGTTTTCCCGAGTCGTCCGATGGTAGTCCTACCATATCTAGGTCGATTGAGATTGATGAAGAGTTTTTGATGTCCCGGTCTCGGAAGAAACCTTGTCGATTCTGTGGCAATCATATTGCAATGGAATTTCCTGAAGATTGCGAACCTGCCGGTGAGATGAGGCGACACCTTGGTGATGACGACGGAACGAGTCGCCGTGAAAGAGATATTAGGGTTGACAATTCGGAGGGTTGCTCAGGAAATAGCGCAGCCGTCCCTGATTATCGTTTCCAGGCGGCTTCTTCGGAGGTAGCGAGGGAGACGAAGGCTGTTATCCCCAGGGAAATCCGCGCATCCGTTTGTGAGCAGACGGACCTAGATGGTATTCGTGAGCGATACTCTCGTGTTTCCGGTCTCGAGCTTCGACTGCCAACCTTGCACGAGCGACCCTGGGATGCTCCTCCTGGTTGGGTCTGATTGTACGAGTGTTGGTTTACTGAGTGTTTCTTACTTTTTCCTCATCCTAAAGTTTTAGTTGAGTACTGCGAGGCCAGGGAGATGGCTCTGTCTCAGCTCTGCCCGTCTGCCATCCACAATATATTAGGTATCTTAGTTATGGCAACTGATAGCGAGGTTGATATGTCTACTCGGTTTTTTGAGGAGTTGACGTTGATCTCGGTCAACCCGGGGACCTCTGGTACGCTTTATGTGAGGTTTAGGTCTGGTCGCCGTTTGAGGGTAGTGTCCGATCCTCCAGATAGGACTTCTGATTGGCAAGATGGTTATTTTTTCGCGTGTGTAAACCGCGCACTGTCCTTTGATGCGAGCAAAGTTTTTCGATCAGCCTTGAATTATAAGCCTGGTAGTCTTTCTTATTCTGTGTTTGCCCGTTATTGTCATCGGTTTCATAGGTGCATTTTTGTTTTTGCAATTCGCTCTTCTTCGAGTTGCCTGAACGCGGTGTTTACAAAGGATTTAGAGAAACTGAGAGCTCACGGTGGTGTGAACTGGCCTTCATCGAAGGACGAGGGGGCCAAACGTCGTTTTGATCAGAAGGTTCGTGATTTTCTAAGGAAGGTTGATTTAGGTATGTGTACTCTTCCCCCCCCCCTTTTTTCCTTTTAAGAGGGCCAGTCTGTGACGTTGAAGTTGTTGTTTTGTTGCATTAGCGTTTCCGGAGATGGATTCTTTTGCTGATAATGAGCCGCCATCACCTCGACTATATAGGAAGAGGCAAAGGACTTCTGAGGTACCGGCGGTGGTGTCAAATTCGTCGGTGATTATACCTGATGATGTTTCCGACACTTGTGAAGGGAGGACTGACCGATTACAGGAAGTGTCGGGGCGTGTCTCGGATCAGGTCGCTTCGCCTTCTGGGGCTCTTTGTCAGGAGAAGCAGCAGTCAGGCCTTGGGGATGGCGGCGAGCGTTCTGAGGGAGTTCAACCTTCTTCATCCTCTGCTCAGGCTGCCGGCCTGACGACTGGATCAGAAGATGTCGTGCCTGGTTCGAGCGAGCCTCCTTGGTCGTATATTCATAAGGGGAAGGCGCCTTTGATAAACGATATGTCATCGTGTACTAGTCTTGTTCAAAGGCTCAGGGCCTGTCCGGTCAAGGATCTCATGCCTGTTTCAGACATGCACAAGCTGCGTCTCCAGGAGGAGCTAAGTCACCACCTTGTTATGGTGTGCGCCATCCTGAATCAGCTTCGAGACTCATACGAGTCCGAGAGGCGTCAGGCGAAGTCGACGGAAAACATCCTTAGGGAACAAGTTGATTCGCTGCGGCGTTAGGCTGCCGAGTTGAAGCAGATGCGCAAGGAGCTTGACGAGGCGAAAGGGGCTTCTGCTGCTTTGTCCTTGGAGAAAGAGAAAGCGGCGGGCTTGGAGAAGCGGTTGGCCAAGCTCGCAGAGGAAAAGCGTTGTCTTTTGTCTGAGGCCGGCTCTCTTAGGTTGAAAGTTGATTCCCTTGCTTCTGAGTGCGACGTGCTCCGGGAATCCTTTGATGAGCGCCTTCGTTCTGAGCGGGTAGCCGCGTATAAGAAGGCATCTAATCGTCTGGAAAAGTTGAGGTTGGAGAGAGAACAGGTGGATCGCTACATTCCCAAGCCGTTGGAGTTTAATCAGGCGTCCGGTGTTCTTGACGCATATCAACTGCTCGCGAAAAGTGGTGTCCCGCTTCCTCCTGCCTTGATCGCTAAACTTGAAGTGGACCGACCTCGCTTGGAGCAGGAAGTTAATGAGTTGCGACCTGAACCTCTGGATCCCGATGTTCTTTGTATGTCGCCGTGTTGAGATGACGTCGTAGAGACGGGGGGTGAGTAGGCCAAATGCGAAATAGTTGTGGGCGTCGGATTACATGTCTTCCGTCTCCCTTTTTTTTTTAAATACTTATGAAACCTTGTGCGGATAGTGCCTGCATTTTCAGCTGTGTATGTATGCTTTGCTCGCTTCCCTTTCTGTACTTTTCTTCTCCTTCTTTTTTTTAGTTGTTGTTCGAGCTCGGCGTTATACTAGCGCGGGCTGATTCCTCCTTTTTTTTTTAATTGCGAGAGTTTTCTTCAAATATCTTTGGTAAACTTGTCATATTGAATTTTTGAGGCTTGGTCCGCGCGTCAACGCTGCTTTTCTTGGGAGTTACCTTTCTGTGTTCATGGGAAAGGTGGACCGCCGTTTTCGCATTGAAGGCGTGCGTTGCTAACTGACGCGTTGTATTGAATGCGTCGTTTCCGCAGTTGCTGCCTTTGTTGGCTATAAATACTCCTTCTATTCCTCTGGTTTTCCTCATTCTATTATTCGTCGCTTTTCTTCATCTATCCTCTTTTTTTTTACTGAGTGTAAGTTAGCCTTGTCGTTTTGGTTTGGCCGTAGGGTTGTGGTACGTCGTGTCGTAGCAGCAAGGCCGCTCTGCTAATGAGTTTCTCTCCGGTGTTTATCGTTGGCCGACTCCGGCCACCGGAGTTTTTATTTTTCGTTTTGTCAAGTGGGTTCGTGTTTTCTCCGCGGAATGTGGGCTTGTCGATGTATGGATTTATACCGATGACCGCCCTTGCTTATCGCTTTTGCGAACTTAAGGGCGACGCACAGTTCCTCCAGTTGGGTGGATCTGATGCGTCACTGATTTTAGTAACGTGCTGAGGGCTGTCCTGTCTTAAACTTGTCTCTCTTAACGTAAGTGTGTTGTCTGTTCGTTGTGATGTTTTTTTTTTTACTTGTTTACTCTTTGCTGAGTCTTTTCTATTTCCCTTTTCGGCTTGCAGGACAGCGGGCCCAATATCAAGCTGGCTCATTTTCCTCTGAATAAGGGGAAGATTCCTTTGGGAGAGCAATTGATGTCATAATGGCCAGGGGAATCGTGGGGTCGGGTTTTCGAGATCGGGCTAAGTTTTTGGTGTGCCGTGGTTAGTTTGCCCGGGTCTTCTTACCCCACGATGATCCTCCTCGGTTTGGTTTCGTCGTTGTACACTGTTGGGCCTCTGCTGTTTGAGGTCGTGCCGGGGACAGACAACGAAATCGTGTTTCAAGAAAGGAGCTCCGCTCCTTATTGGATGAGATCGGGCTTATCGTACGAGCTCCGATCCCGAAGGAATCATGTTTCAAGAAATTAGATTAGCTTTGTAGCCTTTTTTTGCCTTCTTTTTTTTTGTTTCTTTTGTAATTTTCAAGAGAATGAAATAAAAGAGAGGAAATTTTACTACTGTTTCCTTCCTTTTGCCGTATATTTTATATGTATATTTTTTTTTTTTGCGAGTCGTTTCTCGGCTTTGGACGAGGTCAAATTATAGGTGCGAGTACGTGCCCGACTTATCCTGTTTTTGATTTTCAAAGCTCGCCCATTTATACAGAAGTTTGTGAGTGCGAGCTTTGGCTCGGCTTACCTCGTCATCTGCTTAATTGTCTAGGTGCGAGTACGTGCTCGGCTTATCTTGTGGAGTCCTTGAATATAGTTATGCGGAGGAGGTTCGGCTTACAAAACTTTTTAAGGACTCGTGCGGGTCTGGCCCCGGCTTATGTCGTTAAAACAACGATGTGACGCTATGCCACTGTGCATGGGACACGTGTTTATTGGATCGAACATTTGGCCAGAATGTCGATTGTTAGTTGTTTGTGAGTTAGATTGTATGAAAATGCATAAAAGTTTTGATATAAAAAACTATAAAGGTGGCTGCACCTTACATAGGTTGCCTACGTACTCTCCGAAGAGAGATCAAGCCGAGCGTAGTTCTTTTTGGTTACATATTTTGAGCCGTAGCTCGATTACTAGCATATATATATCTTGATGCGGGCTGAGTAGAATTAGGACGTTTTACTTGCGGGTGTGGTGCTTATCATACCTTTGTTGAGGTGTGGATTTTGTTTTTCTCTATCCGGGACGAGGTGGCGGTCGCTTGCTTGGCTATGAAGCATGACGCTTGTCGTACTCTGCGCTCCACCGTAAAGCTGTACCTTGAGATCTTCTGGCTTCCTCGGAGTGTGAAGATTCCTCCTGGTGTTGGGAATTTTATGCATTGATGGTACGTTGAGGGTCTTGCCTTCATAGCGTGGATCCAAGGGGTTCCCAAGATCACGTTGTAAATCGAGGGTCGGTCTATGACGACGAATTTGACGAGCTTGGTTAGGCGTCCGACATGCACTGGTAGTTTGATGGTCCCGATTGTCGTGGTCGTGTCTCCGGCGAATCCGGTGAGGGGCTTCTCTGAACGCTACATCCTATAATCGCGAAGTTCCATCCTTTGCAGAGTCTCTTCGAATATGAGGTCGACAGAGCTTCCTGTGTCGATTAGGACCTTGGTGACTTCGCAGTCGCCAATTTGGAGTTCGACGACGAGCGGGTCATTATGCGGTTTGTCGAGGCCCTCTTCGTCTTCCGTGCCGAAGGTGATCTCGGTTCCTGGTTTCGGCTCCTCGGGAACGTTCCTATTCCATTGTTGGCGTGCGTCGGCTTTTTGGCTATAGGCCGTTATCGATCTTACTGAATCGTTGCAGGTGGGTAGTCCCCCCATGATCATGTTGATCCGCTTCCTGGGAGTTGGCGTGTCCTCTTCCTCGTCGTCACGGGCTCGCTTTGGCAATTCTGTGTCTATGTCGCTCTGCTCTGTCTTCTGCTGGCTTACTTGTCTTGCCTTTTCCTCCTGGACTATCTTGAACCGTTCCCCTTCGTTTTTAGGCTGCCTGCTGTGTTTCTCGACTTCCGGGGGATGCCGATGGGGGGTTGCGGTTGGTTATGTTCGTTACCCCTTTTTGATATTCGCCGAATAAGAGGTTTTGAAGGTGCCGACATTCTGCGGTGCTGTGCCCGGAGCGCTGGTGGAAGTTACAGAAGGTCTTTTCCTGGTCATCGGACAGTATGTATTTGTACCATGGTCGGCCTTGCTGGTGGCTCGTTTGACTGCGCCCTGGCTGTTGGAACGTTTGTTGTCTTGCCTTCTGCTGCTGCTCGCCGACGTAACACATCGTGGCTTTCTTTCCCTGGTCTTCAGGATTTTCAGGGGTTGTATCTTTGCCTTTTTTTCCCGAGGCGAATTTCTTGGCGAGTAAGTCCTTTTCCTCCTCTATCTCAACGAAGACGGCCGATCGGTGGAGGGCGTCCTCGAGGGTTTGTGGCTTGTTTATGGCCAGCTCTTCGAGAAAAGGCGATTCGTACCAGAGCCCATTTCGCAGTGCTGGGAGTCCTTCGTTATCCGTTACCATGATCTTTGAGACAATCACTTTGAACCTGTCGATGTAGGATCTGAGGGGTTCTCTCGGTCCTTGGCTTACGGCCCAGAGGTCGGCGCTAGAGGCTCCTTCCTGTATGAACATGGAGTAATGTTTCAGGAATGTTGTCGTCAACTGATTGTAGTTGTCGATGGAATGAGCTTCCAATCGCGAGAACCAGTCGAGGGCAGCGCCGCTCAGGTTTTCGACGAACAACTGGCAGAAGCCGGCATCGCGTTCTTCTGGTGAGAATTGAGTTCGTCCCATCGCGATAAGGCCGTCATGTACTGCCGTGGATCCAAGCTGCCATCGTAAGTAGGTAGCTTGATCTTCCCGGGATGTTTGACAGGTGTCCCTGTTATCTTACTCGTGAATGGCATGTTTTGGGTTTCCTTCAAGACCCTGTCTATTTCGGGGGCTGAGCTGGTTGCTTTATGAACTCTTGAGGTCATGTTATTCAGTTAGATCTTGAGTGATTTGAGTTCGTTGTTTCTGCTACCCTCGACTTGGTTTTGGGTGTGTCCGATCAGCGGCAGTTCTAGGTGAATGGTTGGTCGCCTGCTAGATTCGGTATTCAGGGGTGGTGTTTCCCCGAACAAGACCCTTGGAAGCCGCGGGGTAGGGTTTTCGGTTGCTTGAGAAGCTTGGAAACCGGTAGTCTGTAGGTAGTTGATCCATTCTCTGCATGAGTCCTGATTGCTTGTTAATACGTCGAGGCGAGCATTGTTGTCTCTGGTCAGCTCGTCGACCTGGGCCATTAACATTCTTATGAGAGAGGAGACGTCCTGGTTTTGATTGTTTGAACGTGCTCCGTCCCGACGTGTGTCGGCTGCCCTGGTTTGGTCGGTTCCGGCGTTAGCTGGCGAAATTGGTGACTCCGAGCTCGGGGCGAGCGGACTTCGGGTTCGCTCGGGCGATTGTGGGTTGTTATCTATTAATGATGATCCTGTCATCTCGGCTTCGTCTTAGATCGTAAAGAAGTTTATTCGTCCCCTCAGAAGGCGCCAATTGTTGTTACAGAAATCCCACCTAGACAATATTACGAGCTACGATCTGGAATGTCTAAACTACGAGGTGAAATATAAATGTTAAGTGAGGTCGAAATGATTCTTTAATGATCTTAAGGCCGGAGCCGAGCTATGAACAGGATGGTACAAGGTGTGAGTCCGTCAAATGACGTGCTCACTAGACAATGCTTGAGGTCGGAGCTTTATAGAAGTAGCTCGGCCTCTCACAAGTTACAAGCTGCCTAAAATGAAGAGTGAAGGGTCCTATTTATAGCGCCTGGATGCTGACTCTTCCTTAAGCTGTTAACTCCTTAACGGGCTTGTCTTCTTGGGCCGAGATGACATTGTTGATTTAATAAGATTTCCAATGGACTTATGGATGGGTGCTAAACCCATATCCAACAACCTAGCAATACCTTTACCTTTTAGCGAAGGATTGTGATGAGGTGCATTTTGGGTGTAGTCGTAATCAACCTAAGCGACTCGTTAACCAATATTTATAAGTCCTAAACCTAGACACATATAATATTAAAGAGTAGATAGTGGTAAGTATAAGGTGTCGAACCACAGAGAATGGGAGTCACGAAATGGTGGTTAGTTTGGTGTAGACATATATGATGTAAAAGGTAACAAGGGGTCGAGGGTTATGGGTTTTGTTTTCATTAGATTACTGGCATAAAGTAAATGAACAAAAGAAAGAAAAATGACTTAAGTTAATCAGAAAACTAAACAAAATCCTAAAATGATAGATGTTTTTATGGTTTCAAAGCTTTGTGTATGGTTCTGTTGTCTTAAAGTCGAATCTAGTTGTTGGGAACTCCTACTTGGATAACCCCATATGGCGATTGCGGATAGCACATATCAATTAAAAATCTATTTAATCCTTTAAAGTAAACTAGGTGTCTTTATAAACCAGCAAACTCCAAACAATGTTTTCACTAAATCGAATGGTCATGTCATTAGTGATGGAATGTTCTTAGGCAGGCGTAGACTTATTCCGTGCTGTAAACGAAGATGGCCAAAGTCATGTGTAGAGTTGGTTTGGTCCACCTAACCCTAATTAACCTTTGTTTACGAAGATTAATACCATAATGTGTCATCCCTAAGCCATTCACAAGTTTGACAATGTTTACAAGAACTCAACCAGACAAATATGTTCCTTATGCTGACACAATTATGGATTTGAATGCTTCTCGGAATATATATTCGGATCAGCCAATGTCCATGGTCTTAACCCATTCGAATATGCTAACTAACTACCTAGACGCGTCAGGTCGGAAGAAAAAGAAAATAGGCATTAAATACTTAAGAACCCATGACGTTTGGGCTACCAAGTTGTAAGCATACATTAAGCAAACATTGACGGGTATATCACTACAAGAAAATGCCATTTAACGACTACAGTGTGCGACCGCAAGTGTAGTCGCAAACTTTAACGACTAATTTGCGACTACTGTAAGACTGTAGAGCGACCGAAACATATTAGTCGCTGATCGGTCACAAAACTGTGACCGCGTAAAAGTAGTCACTAATTAGTCGCTATTTTACGAAGCACGACTACATTGTTGTCGTAAAATATTAGTCGCTAATTAGTCGCATAATGAGCGACTAATTAGCGACTGTTTTCAGCGGGTTGCAAGTCTGACGCAATTTGGTGGTACATATTGACACGTTTTAATTGTTTCGGTAGGTGTACTGACATTTTGCGACTATTGATATTAGTCCCAAAATGGTAGCGTCGTAGGCGCAAATCAGTCGCAGTATTGTATATATATATACCACATTCGCGTCTTTTCTCCTCATTCTCACATATTCACTCTCACTCACTCTCAGCTACGAATCCAAAAAAAAATCGTCTAACCTTTGGTTTTCCATAATGTCGGGATTCTATAATGCTCGGGAATGGATGTATAAGAGGATAGATCCAGAGATGCAAAATTTCACGGCGAAGTTCGAAATGGGGGTTGATCAATTCATGGCTTTTGCAAGTAATCAACCTTTTGCGCTAAGCAATGGAGGTAAGTTCTTCTGCCCTTGCACTTTCTGCAAAAACGAGAAAGTTATCACGGGGCAAAAAGTTTGGAATCATATATTAGGTAGAGGATTTATGGAAGATTATTATATTTGGTATAAGCACGGGGAGGAAATTGATGTGGCTTTAGGACCTAGTTATGTTGATATGACGCCTTTGGATAATGTCGTACAAGATAGATATGTAGATATGGTGAATAATGCGTTTCGTGATAGCGTGAATTTTGATAGTTATCAAAATGTTGATGAATAACTGGTACGTAACCATTCCCAAAAATTCTACGACTTGTTGGAAGGGGCGAGAAATCCGTTATACGATGGTTATCGTGAAGGTCACTCTCAGTTATCCTTAGCTACGCGGGTCCTGCAAAACAAGACGGACTACAATATGACTAAAAAGTGTGTGGATTCATGGTGCGAGCTGTTGACAGATTATTTACCAGAAGGAAACAAGTCAACCGGATCCCATTATGAGACAGAAAAGTTGATGCGCAACTTAGGTCTCCCGTATCATACATTTGATGTTTGTATTCATAGTTGTATGATATTCTGGAGAGAAGATGAAAACTGTGATAAGTTTCAATTTTGTGGTTCGCCAAGATGGAAGCCCAACGAAGGAAACCGTAGAACCAAAATAGCATATAGTCGTATGTGGCATCTACCTATCGCTGACAGATTGAAGAGAATGTATCAGAGCGAGAAGACTGCAGCGGCAATGAGATGGCATGCTGAGCACCGAGCAAAGGACGGAGAAATGTGTCATTCTTCTGATGCTGCAGAGTGGAAATATTTTCAAGACCTACATCCTCGCTTTGCCGAAGAACCTCGTAATGTTTATTTGGGATTATGTACAGATGGGTTCAATCCATTTGGCATGTCTCGTAATCATTCGTTGTGGCCAGTGATCTTGACTCCATATAACTTGCCCCCTTGGATGTGCATGAACACATAGTACTTGTTCCTTACAATTATGAAGTCAGGTCCAAATCATCCTCGAGCAAGTCTTGATATTTTCCTCCGACCTCTTATTGAGGAATTAAAAGAATTGGGGTCTACCGGAGTCGATGCGTACGACGTATCCTTGCATAATTTTCTTATTTGAAAGCAGTGTTGATGTGGACGATAAGCGACTTTCCGGCGTATGGTATGTTATCAGGGTGGACGACACATGGTAAATTGTCTTGTCCAATTTGCATGGACGATACAAAGTCATTTTATCTGCCGAATGGGAGGAAGACATGCTGGTTTGATTGTCACCGAAGATTTCTTCCTCGTAGTCATCCACTAAGGAAGAATAGAAATGACTTCATGAAAGGAAAACACGCTGTGAATGAGTATCCACCTCAGTCTTACACCGGGCAACAACTTTATTTCGAGCGGTTGTATAGTGTCAAACCACCGAAAACAAAGAATTGCGGTGGAAACAGTCATGAAAAGAAGGCTGGTTATGGCACCTTGCACAATTGGCACATGGAAAGCATATTCTGGGAGCTACCATATTGGATAGACCTCAATCTCCGACATAATCTTGATGTGATGCATATTGAGAAGAATTTTTTCGACAACATCATGAATACTGTTATGAATGTAAAGGGTAAAACAAAAGACACCGTCATGTCACGAAGGGATAAAGAAATATTTTGTGCTCGACCACACTTGCAACTTGATAGTGATGGTAAAGCTCCTTTCCCCGCCTACACACTGACGGAAGAAGCAAAGGAAAAGTTGTTGGAATGTGTGAAACATGCGGTGAAATTTCCAGATGGTTATGCATCAGACTTAGCTAGTTGTGTTGATATGGCGAATGGAAAATTCTCGTACATGAAAAGTCATGACTGCTATGTTTTTATGGAGCGGTTACTTCCATTTATCTTCGCAGAACTCCTAGACCGAAACGTTCACCTTGTGTTATCAGGTACTAATACATGTTTTATACTATTTATAATAACTTTGTTTGTTAATAATGTTTTGTAGGCGTTGGAGGATTTTTCCATGACTTATGTGCAAGAACTTTGCAGAAAAGTCGCGTCCAAATTCTAAAACAAAACATAGTCTTACTCATATGCAATTTGGAAAAGATCTTCCGCCTTCTTTTTTCGACGTTATGGAGAACCTGCATATACATCTCCCCTACGAAGCAGAATTAGGAGGCCATGTGCAATATAGGTGGATGTATACAAAAGATATGCACCAGGATCAATTGTTCAATCTTATCTCAATGACGAAATATCTTATTTCTCATAGCACTACTTTGACGCAAATATACAAACAAAATCAAGGTAAACGATAATTTCGTTCGTATTAACATAAAATATATATATATATATATATATATATATATATATACTTTTGACAGTGTAGGTTAACAAGATTCGATGAAGGTGATGCCCCCGTATATTATGTCGATGGAGTACCTGATATATTTTGCCGCGTAGGTCATCCAAGTGGAGAAATGCACCAAATATAGCTTTCGGAAAAGGACTACCAATGTGCACATTCATATGTTCTCCGAAATTGTGATTATTTTCAACCGTTTGAGAGGTAAATTGGCTTTCTGAAAGAACTACCAATGTGCACATTCATATGAATATGTTTTGATTTCTCATTTATGTCTTCCTCTTATATAGTATGTTCGAAGATTATCTTTCTGCAACATATTCAGAACTCTGTAAAGAAGAAGTTGCCGTCAAAAGGGCTGAAGAATATTCTACATGGGTGAAAATTATGTATTTTTAAAAACAGCTCTATGCATATAGTGTGTATTACATATATGTAAACACATGATTAACATATATAGCTATATGCAGGTTGCTTACTGGAACGACATAACTTATTTTCCTCCTCGGGTTAAAGAGATTGTGAATGGACCCGTGAATAAGGCAAAAACATGGCATATGTATTTCAAAATAGGATATTTGTTCATACCCAGAATCACAGCGAGGGACGAAAGACTTGTAACTATGGGGTATGTGTAAAAGGAGATAATTATTCCAATGCATCAGATGAAGCTGATTTCTACGGGATCTTAACTGATATTATACAACTTGAGTGTGAGGGAGTGATTGATCTGAAAATCACACTTTTTAAGTGCAAGTGGTATGACCCTGTTTTTGGAAGAGGCACTCGGATCAGCAATGGAGGTGTTGTTGACGTTCTTTCATCGAGGAAATACAACAAATATGAACCATTTATTCTTGGTACGTATAAATATAAAAATGTTACAATCATATATATATATATATAAATGTTGCAATCATATATTGTTTTTTCCAGCGTCTCAAGCGGAACAAGTTTGCTAAATTCCGTATCCATACACAAAGAAACCAAAATATTCATGGCTCAATGTCTTAAAGGTAAATCCGAGGAGTTATATCTCAGGAGATTACGAAATTCAAGAACCAACTCGTTTGCAACAACAAAATGACGATGTCGTACTTCTGACTACAATTGACGATGCCGAAGTCAGAAATTTGGTTCAAAATGTAAACCCAATACACCTCGATTACGATGTTGGAGATGCAGAACAAGAAGATAAATTTCAATGTAATGTTTCATCGTCTGATGATGATGAAGGAGACGAAGAATATTATTAAGTTTTCTTAGATTTGGATTAAAAATTTACAAGTTTATTGAATATTAACAAGTTTGGTTTAAATGGTTTGGATGTTTTGGATAACAAATTTGCAAGTTTCTAATTATTTGTTTTAATTAACCAATTTCTAATTGTTTTATTTTAGTTAACCAATTGCTAATTAACCATTTGATTTATTAAAAACCAATTGGTTTTTGGTTAAACCAACCAGATTTTTGGTTAAAACCAATCTGATATTTGGTTAAAACCAATCATTTATAACTTAAACCAATCTTTTTGTTTTATTTTAGTTAACCAATTGCTAATTAACCATTTGATTTGTTAAAAACCAATTGGTTTTTGGATAAACCAACCAGATTTTTGGTTAAAACCAATCTGATTTTTGGTTAAAACCAATAATTTTTAACATAAACCAGTCTATTTGTTTTGTTTTAGTTAACCAATTGCTAATTAACCATTTGATTTATTAAAAACCAATTGGTTTTTGGTTAAACCAATCAGATTTTTGGTTAAAACCAATCTGATTTTTGGTTAAAGCCAATCAATTTACTCTTAAACCAATCCAATCAGGTGATAATTTGATTAAACCAATACATTAAACCAATTTCAATAGGTAAACCAATTTCACTGATTTATTATACCAAAATCGATTTCATTAAACCAATCGTATAAACCAAAATCAATTAGTTTATACGATTGGTTTAATGAAATCGATTTTGGTATAACAAATCAGATTTACCCCTTTTACACCTTCATTCTCCCAAACCCTAAATCGCAACATCTCTTCAACGAATCCGATTCCTCCAATGGCGAATGGACGCGGCGGTGCTCAGAGACGGGTGACGCCGAACATAACTCAGAGGCAAGCCCGAAATACGCCGTCAAGATCACCACCACCTTTTTTACCCACACGATACGATTTCACACCGTCGAAAAAGAATCGTCCCTCCCAAGATCGTTCATCCGAAGCTCCGTCTTCCTCCCAACCTCCGGTGTTAAACCCCGTCAGTTCAGCACCTCATTTCCGCGACTATCCACCGCCGGTAGAGCTATTCCCGAACTCGCACCTCGATCCCGTGAAGTCGTAACCATCACCGCTAGTCTACACCATCGATCTCCACCGCCTCTGTCTCCTCTGCAGTACTCTCCAGAACCTCAACGGCCTAACAGTAGCCATTCCTTAGTAGCTCCAAATGGTGATGGTGATGGTGAAGAGGATGAGGAAGAGGAAGAAGGACCAATACTTTATCCGGTTCTCCAGGATGACCTCGTGAATCTTCTCAATGCTCTCCTTCAGGTGCCAAATCGGGAACAATTCACAGAAGTTCTATCTCCCACACCAAAGCCGGATACAACATGGTATATGTCTCTGAACCCAAATTCAAATTTGTAAAAGTGTTAGCTTTAGGATGTTTGCTTGATGATTTTGATGATTAATATGTTTGATTGTTTGATTAATGAGTTTGGAATGTTTGATTGATGAGTTGGATGATTAATGGGTTTGACTGATTTTTTGCGATTGTTCTCGGGCTTGATATGTGTCTGTTATGATTCTCAGACAGATTGCTAGAAATTTCATGTGTCTTCTCTTAGATATGAACAAGATAAGTAAACAAAGAAACTAGAAATGAATTCAGATTAGATTCTAAGCAATGTTTTCTTGTTTAGATATTAAAATATCTTCTTGTTTAGATAATCTGATATTAAAATGGCTCCTTGTTCATATTTTCCATGTTTTTATCATAGTTTCTATTCTTTTTATCTCTTTTATTGTTCTATCGTCATTCTAATGTTTCTGCTTTAATTGGTTTTTGTATAGATAGACATATATGTAAGCTTCACATTTGCTATATTGCTTTGCACCTTATGCCGTTGATCCCTAAGAGATCCAAAACTATTAAATGATTTTGTCGACTGACTATGGAAGTTTATTATTCCACAATATGTAGCTTTAATTAAATTCAGTTTCTCTTACATGTTTCTCTTAGATTTGCTCAACTCAAATCAGTTTGGTTTGTTCTTTGTTCACTCATATCTCGGGTTTGTCCTTTGTTCTTTGTTCTACTCACACATTTTCAATGCGTGCCTATGTATGTGTTTGTTGTGCTTAATGGGTTTCTCTTAGATGTTTCTCTTAGATGTGCTCAACTCAAATCAGTTTGGTTTGTTCTTTGTTCACTCATATCTCGGGTTTGTTCTTTGTTCCACTCATATCTCGGGTTTGTTCTTTGTTCTTTGTTCTACACATATTTTCAATGCGTGTATCTCTGTATGTGTTTGTTGTCCTTAATGGGTTTCTCTTAGATATTTCTCTTAGATGTGCTCAATTCAAATCAGTTTGGTTCTTAGTTCTTCTGAATATATATCTCTCGGGTTTGTTCTTAGTTCTTCTGATTTTTTTCACTTCTGGTTACCAGCATTTGTATTTGTTCTTGTTCCCAGCATCTGTATTTGTTTGACAGCAAATAAGAGATTGTTTAAACTGTTACTTGTGATCATTCTGCTTCTTTAATTGCAGGTTTGGTCGCGACAAAGGAGCACTCACGAGGCAGATTACTAGGATATTAACCAACAAGTTCGATGGACCTTTCTATAGTTGGACAGTAGTTCCTCGGGACAGACAAGAACGTTACTTCATTGAATTCGCGGTGAGGTTTCTCTTCTCTATCTTTCCTATATATATTACTTGTACTGTTTTCACTAAGGTTTTGTCTTTAAAATGTAGAAAACCCACCATTGGGATCCACTAATCTCAGGAACTGTCCAAATGCACTTTGAGTGGATATGTCAACAGCGAATGAAAGGAATGTTATCGACTGCGCGAACTTCTCGCAAGCGTCCACCTTGGATAAACTTGACACTGTGGGCAACGATGACAGCCCACTGGGACACAGAAGATGCAAAAGAAAAGAGCAGTACCACATCTAAAGCTCGTAAGTCTGATCGTAAAGGTCTGGGTATGGCAATACACTTGTCTGGCCAGAAATCTTTTGAACAGATCAAGCAGGAAATGGTAAGTTTCCACTCGCATAAATCTGTTTTGGTGTCAAATAGGTCTGATTTTATTTTTTTTAAATCTTTTATCGTGTCACATTACAGGAAGAGGAGTACGGAAGACCGTAAGTATTGGCGAGGTGTTTATTAGGACTCATACGAGACCAGATGGGAGTTTCGTTGATCTAAGGCGAAGAGCATTTCTGAAAGTTATGGGGAGCGTTTTGCAGCTAAGAAGGCTGAGCTTCAGGCGGCCAATTTGGACGGTGATGACGGTGATGCACAACCTCGGGACCTCACCGCTGATGAGTACAACTAGCTATTTCTTCAGGTAAGTAGTCTAAGTTCTTCACTAGTTGGTATTAGTTTCTATACTTTAACAATGTTATGAACTGTTTTTTTTTTTTAGCAGGCCACATTCAAGGATGACAGGGAGCGTCCTTATGGTCTTGGTAGCATGGAAAACAGCCTTGCTAATTGCAAGTGTAAGCACTTGGGAAGTAGTTTATCATTTC
Source organism: Orychophragmus violaceus (assembly GCA_030180135.1). Lineage (NCBI taxonomy): Eukaryota > Viridiplantae > Streptophyta > Magnoliopsida > Brassicales > Brassicaceae > Orychophragmus > Orychophragmus violaceus. The sequence continues at coordinate 46,137,957 of CM058233.1, read as the reverse complement.
TGGCACTCGAACAACAACTACAAGAAGCTCAACAAAAAATAGCGGACCATGCAGCTTATAATATACGTCGTGAAGCAGAGATGGCCACACTTGCCACTCAACAACAATCCAAGATCGACCACTTGTCTATGCTTGAGAAATATCTCCGTCAAACTGATCCACAATTCTGCGACTTCATGGATTCTCAGACAGCTTCTAAGCCTTAACAGATAGGCCTTCTAATCTTGTATAAAATCAGGATTTAGACTTTTGATTTGTAATATAACATAATATGAAATGTTTTGGTAACTCCACTTTTGGATTTTGGTGTTTATATAAATTGGTATGTTAATGTATTATGATTCCTAGTTGTTTTAAAATACTGGTTGTATGCAAATTGTATGCAGGTTTAATAATACAAACAAATGAGAGGAACAATGTAGAAATTGGCAAATGAATGAAATCGTGAAAAAAATAGTCACACATTAGTCGCTCATTAGTCGGTTATTGGTCGCTGATCCGTCACAAATTAGTCGTAGGTATATAATATTAGTCGGTAATTAGTCACATAATGTTCAGATATAGTCACATATTAGTCGTTAACAATTACGACTAATTTGCGTCTTCACAATAACATGAGTCGTATATTAGTCGCAAAAATGTTACGACTAATATGCGACTGATTAGCGCTGACAAATATCACAGTCGCATATGAGGTCACTTATCAGTCGCAAACATTTTGCGACCAATATGCGACCAATAAACGATGCACTTGTAGTAGTCGTACATTAGTCGTAACTTTACGACTAGTTAACGACTAATTTAATTTGCGACGCAAGATTAGCGTCTGCGCTTTTTAGTAGCATATCAGTCGCGGATTTGATATTAGCAACTGACTTGCGACTACATATCCAGTCTCTATTTAACTGTTTTCTTGTAGTGTATAAACATGCCCAGTGGGATCATGATCTCCTGATATCAAGGCATTGGGTTGATCAGTTTAAATTCCTAGCATTATACCCCTTCACTCAAGTAAAAAATCCTAACCAACATCCCTAAGTACCATAATCTAACCTTAATCACATCTTAGATCTACCCTTTTTGAACCATAAGGGTCATTAGTCACCAGTGATTATTGACTAATCATGATTAACTAACTACCCTAATCCTAATCACTAATTAAAACAAAAAGCATAATTAAATAAACAAAAGAAAAGCAAAAAAATTAAAACAAAATTGAAAATAAAACAATCCCTAATTGAGGCTACATTGTTGCAAGTCTTGTGTGAGTAAAATGAGAGGATGTGAGGTCCTTTATCTAGGAAACCTCAGGGGGAAAATGGGAAAAGCAAAATATGGAGAACTTGGTCACCAATTTTTCTGCCTAAACTAAATGTATAGACCAATACCCATAGGCGATAAAAATGGGATATATTGGTCAACACATAGCCGTTGGAGACTCTCAGACATAACATCTCTTTGTCCTCTTCCTGTTTATCATTTCTTTATTCTAGTTGTAGCCCTAGTTTGTGTAGCTCATATAAGACCTTGTAAACTCTCTTTTATGAATTAATGGGACTTATTCTTCCCTTCATACAACCGCAATCTCCTTAACCCTAGTTTCTCTCTCTACCCGGCTTTAGAACCCTAATCGGATTCTAAGCCTTCTCTCCTTATTCTCTCATCATTCTCTCAACATTCTCTCAATCTAATCTTCATATTCTAACATGGTATCAGAGCTATAAGCTCATGTACCTTCTTTACTTCCGCAAATTCTTTCTAAAACCTGTTCTTGAGCTCTTGAAAATCTGTTCCGGTTCTTGCAAGCTCTTAAGCTCTTAAGCGCATCTTCTTTACTTCTTTCTCTACTAGTTGTGTTCTCTGTGAGTTGAGAACTTTGTCATTTCATCTTGAATACTCCCTCCTTGCTACAAATCAGTCTTAGCAATGGAGAACTCAAGAGTTGTTATCCCTGTAATTCTCAAAGGCACCAACTACATTGTTTGGGCCAGAATGGTGAAGTCTGCACTTGGAGGCAGAGGTCTGTGGAAGTATATCTTGAGTAACACTACTCCACAGAAGGTGTTTAAAGCCAGGTCTGAAGCTGAAGCCAAGAGTGGAGCTGAAGCAGAGACTAAAAGTGGTGGTGAGTCTCATGAAGAGGCGTCTGAAGCTGATGAAGAAGCTTGGATACAAGGGGACCAGAATGTGCTCTCCATACTCCAAAGCTCACTTGACCAGCACCTATTGGAAGCTTACTCTTGCTGTGTGACTTCCAAGGAGCTGTGGGATACCATTGAGAAGGTTTATGGAAATAAATCAAATCTGAGCAGAGTCTTTGAGGTTAAGTTGGCCATCAACAACCTCCAACAAGAAGATATGGAGTTTAAAGCTTATTTGGAAAGTTTAGCTCACTGTGGGCAGAGTTGGAGATGTGGAGGCCACCAAGCAGTGACCCTTTGGTGTTACAAGAAAGAAGAGAGCAAGATAAAGTCTTTGCTCTTCTGCTCACCTTGAACTCATCTTACAATGGGTTGATTAAGCATATTCTAAGAGCAGACACTCTACCTGACTTGGATGATGTGTGTGGACAGGTTCAGAAAGAGCAAGGATCATTTGGATTGTTTAAGGGCAAAGGTGAACTTGTAACCGCCAACAAAGTAATGTACAAGGCTGAGGAAAGGCAGAATCATGGAGGTGACAAGAGAGGAGTCTTGATGTGTGATTTTTGCAAGAAGAGTGGGCATTTGAAGGATAGATGCTGGCGCCTTCACCCAAACCTCAGACCCTCATCTCAAAACAACCGGTTCAAAGATCAAAGGGCAAACTACTCCTATGGTGCAGCTGGACCAGGTTCTTCTTCAATGCAGCAATGTGATGAAGGAAGAGCAATGGTGGTCCATCAAGCTCCAGCCATGACTGATCAGAGTGATGTGGTAAGAAGGTCAGACCTTGAGGCTCTCATCAAAGCCCTCAAGGATAACTCTGGTATGGTTCTTGGTACTTCACTCTTTGCTTCAAATAAAATCAAACCTTTGATCATTGATTCAGGAGCTTCTCACCACATGATCAGTGACCCTAAGTTGATAGAAAATGTTAAACCAGCCTTAGGATGTGTAGTGATTGCAAATGGTGATAGAATCCCAATTCAAGGCATAGGAAACCTGAAATTGTTTGATAAAGAATCTAAAGCTTTCTTTATGCCCAGTTTCGCATCCAACTTAGTATCTGTGAAAAGAATAGCCAATGATCTAAATTACAATGTTGTTTTTAGTCCTAATGATGTTGTGTTTCAGGATATTAAGACAAGTAAGTTGATTGGGAAAGGTGTGACAAAGGATGAGCTCTACATGATTGAAGACACCAACCCTTCTTCTGAATTATCTCCTGTTTTATCTACTTGTGTTGGTGTGGATGACTCTATTTGGCATGCTAGACTAGGACATCCACACTCTAGGGCTTTAGGACTCTTATTACCTTCTGTTTCTTTCAAAAATGATGAGTGTGAGGCTTGTATTCTCGGGAAACATTGCAAATCTGTTTTTCCAACTTCTAAAACTATTTATGAAAGTTGCTTTGATCTTGTTCATTCTGATGTGTGGACTGCCCCTTGTATGTCTAGAGAGAATCATAAGTACTTTGTCACCTTCATTGATGAAAAGTCTAAGTATACTTGGATAACACTGATGCAAACTAAGGATAGAGTGTTAGAAGCTTTTATGAACTTTCAAAGTCATGTTACTAACCACTTCAATGCCAAGATCAAAATTTTTAGATCAGATAATGGTGGTGAGTACACAAGCAATGCTTTCAAACAACACTTGTCCAAACATGGGATTCTTCATCAAACAAGCTGTCCTTACACTCCACAACAAAATGGAGTGGCTGAGAGAAAGAACAGACACTTAATGGAGGTGGCAAGGTCCATGATGTTCTACAAGAATGTTCCTAAGAAGTTTTGGGGAGATGCAGTCATGACTGCTTGCTACTTGATCAATAGAACTCCCACAAGAGTTCTTAAGGATCAATCTCCATTTCAGGTATTAAACAAGACCAATCCATTAGTTGATCACTTATGTGTGTTTGGGTGTATTTTCTTTGTGTTAATACCATGAGAACAAAGGGATAAGTTGGATGCTAAGAGAACCAAAGCCATGTTCATTGGTTACTCCACAACACAAAGAGGATACAAGTGCTATGTACCTGAAACAAGGAAGGTTTTGATCTCAAGAGATGTGAAATTTATGGAGACAAGGAGTTTCTATGATGAGAAGAATTGGGATAGCTTGAAGGATCTTCCCACTTCTCAATCAGATAGAGCTGCTAACCTAAGGATGATTATGGAAACTCTTGGTATTAGTATGCCTCAATAACCGGCCAAGACAAGTCATGCTCCTTCAGTCCCTACTCCAACTTCAGAAGCTCCTCAACATCCCCATCCTGATCATGAGGGGGACACTCATGAATCAGCATTAGAACCGCAAGAATCTGATTCTTCTACACATGATCAAGCTGGAGCTGAGGAGCATGAGGAAAATGAGGTTGAACCAGAGGAGTTGGATCATCAAAATGAAGAGGTTGAACAAGAACAGCCGGTTCATGTGAATGAGCAACAAGTTAAAGTGTTAAGAAGGAGCACAAGGGAGAGAAAGGATCCATCAGAATGGAAGAAAACTAGAGTTTACTTCAACAGCAATGCAATAGCTCATCCTATTCAAGCGGTTTGCACCCTAGCTAATGTACCTTTGGAACATCAAGTGTTTATTGGGAAGTTGGATCAAAATCATGTACTAACAACCTATGAAGAGGCCAAATGAGATAAGAGGTGGATGCAAGCTGTGAATGAAGAAACAAGAGCAATGGAAAACAATGAGACTTGGTATGAAACTGAACTTCCCAAAGGCAAGAAGGCAGTGACTTCTAAATGGGTCTTCACCATCAAGTATAGAAGCAATGGAGAGGTTGAGAGGTACAAAGCAAGGCTGGTTACAAGAGGCTTCACTCAAACCTATGGAAAGGACTACTTGGACACTTTTTCACCAGTACCTAAGCTTCACACAGTTAGGATCATCTTATCTCTAGCAACAAACCTTGATTGGGAACTTTGGCAAATGGATGTCAAGAATGCCTTCCTTCAAGGAGAGCTTGAAGATGAGGTTTACATGACACCACCTTCTGGTCTTGAAAGCATTGTGAAACCAGGGAAGGTGCTAAGGCTCAAGAAGGCTATCTATGGACTCAAGCAATCACCTAGAGCTTGGTACCATAAGTTGAGCTCAACCCTTATGCAAAGAGGATTCAATAAATCTTAAGGAGATCATACCTTGTTTACTCTTCAAGATCAGGAAGGTATTATTGTCATCCTTGTTTATGTTGATGACATTATCATATCAGGGAGCAACAAGTCAGGTATACAAGACACTAAGGCTTATCTCAAATCTGTTTTTGACATAAAAGATCTTGGTGCTCTAAAGTACTTTCTTGGGATAGAAGTTTGTCGATCCAAGGATGGACTCTTCTTATCTCAAAGGAAGTACACACTTGATTTGTTATCTGAGGCAGGAAAGATTGGATCAAAACCAGCTAAGACACCATTGGAGGAAGGCTACAAAGTCATAAGAGAGGGGGAGCTTGAAGATAAACCGTTTGAGGACATCACTCAATATAGAAGGATGGTTGGTAAGCTCATCTACTTAACCATAACCAGACCTGATTTGTGCTTTGCTGTGACCAGGTAAGCCAACATATGCAAGCACCAAAGATGCATCATTGGGACATGGTTGAAAGGATACTCAGATACCTAAGTGGTAGTCCCGGGCAAGGCATTTGGATGGGTTGCAATCAAAGTACAGAGATAGTTGGGTATTGTGATGCTAATTGGGCAGGGGATAGAGTGGACAGGAGATCTACTACTGGATATTATACATTCATTGGAGACAACCTTGTTACTTGGAAGAGCAAGAAGCAGAAGATAGTGTCATGCTCAAGTGCTGAAGCTGAATATAGAGCAATGAGGAAGCTAGCAACAGAATTGGCGTTGATCAAAGCCCTTCTTGAGGATTTGGGGATTGAGACTTCAACACCAATCACCATGCATTGTGATAACCAAGCAGCCATTCACATAGCTTCAAACTCAGTCTTCCATGAGAGGACCAAACATATAGAGGTGGATTGTCACAAAGTGAGGCAAATGATTGAGCAAGGAGTTGTGTTGCCTTGCTTCACAAGGAGTGAAGAACAACTAGCTGATGTGTTCACCAAGGCAGCTATCTTGAAGGTGTGTGAGTCCATTCACACCAAGCTTGGATTCATGGAGCTCCCGGAATCCTCTAAGGCCATGGAATCATCTACACTCTTTTTCCCTTCATGAAGTTTTATCCCAAGTGGTTTTCTTCATGAAGGTTTTTAATGAGGTAGATCTCCATTATCATTCCAAGCTTGATTCAATCCTTGAATACAAGATTGAGGGTGAGTATTGAAATGAAGATCATGAAGTTCACATTATAGCATTGTGCACACATTGTGCATTATGGGATAAGAGAAGCGGTTCACATTAATGCACATTACTTGTAGTTATCATTATGAGAAGGATGTGTGCACTCCTATCTTGGTCGAAATCTATTTGAGGAAAGTCTTAGGAAGTACAAGACTCTGATGCACAGACCAGACAAGTCACTCTCACCTTGGGACAAGCATTGGAGCTGTCACTATCTATTATAGCCGTTGGAGACTCTCAGACATAACATCTCTTTGTCCTCTTCCTGTTTATCATTTCTTTATTCTAGTTGTAGCCCTAGTTTGTGTAGCTCATATAAGACCTTGTAAACTCTCTTTTATGAATTAATGGGACTTATTCTTCCCTTCATAGAACCGCAATCTCCTTAACCCTAGTTTCTCTCTCTACCCGGCTTTAGAACCCTAATCGGATTCTAAGCCTTCTCTCCTTATTCTCTCATCATTCTCTCAACATTCTCTCAATCTAATCTTCATATTCTAACACCAATAAGTGTTGATGGTGGGTTTAGCATCCCCATCGTAGCTTGGCCAAACTCATAAATCAGTCAAGTTAAACAAAGCCCATCTCGGTCCCAACTCGAGTACTAGCAAGGTCGACAACCTTAACAACAACGTAAGGAAAAAGGAAATATTCAGTTGTCCCTGAGACTCACTATCATGACAATGTTGGATAAGCTTCAAGAGTTGAAGGAAAAAAGGAAATCTTCTATTAAGTTGTTTAGGAGATTTTCCTATTAGGAATAGGAGTTATCAATTTTCTTTTCTCATTAGGTTTAGGAAGGAGTCTAAAACCTATATTAAAAAGAGGTTATGGAGAGATGTTTCATAAGACTCAATAAGAGAATTAAGATTGTTGAGTTGTGACAATCTTAAGAGAGATTTAGTTTTGAGAGAGTTTCTAAATCAATAAAGAAAAGTTGTTCTTTATACATTGAGTTTCTCATATTTGGTATCAGAGCGTTTTGGTTCGATCCTGATCAAGAGAGATCTGATTAAACCCTAACCTCAAGAGCCTAGGTTAATCAATCAAGGAGGATTTGATTCATCTTGGTGAACACAACAAAGGAGTTGTTGTGTAGAGAGCTTTCGAAATCATCTTAAGAAGAAGACGATCTCGAAGGAACCGTAGGAAGACTCGCATGCGATCGAAGAGAAAGATCGTGAAGTAGTTCTTCGTTCATCTTGAGCAAGGAAGATCAAGAAGGAGCCGACAGTCCGCTTAAGGAAAAGAAGACCGTAAAGAATCTTTTGATCACAATCCGATCAAATAGAATACGAAGATCATCAAAACAATGGGTGATCATGTTAAACCAAAAGGATTAGAGAGAGGAGTCTTAATCCAATGTCCTATGTTGACCACCACGAATTACACAGTGTGGGCGATGAGGATGAAAGTTCTGTTGCGGATTCACAAAGTGTGGAAAACCGTAGAAACAAACAAAGGAGATGATGATAAGAAGGATATAGCAATAGTGTTGCTATTCCAATCCATTCCGGAGTCGATGATCTTACAGGTAGGAGAGCAAGAATCGCCTAAAGACATCTGGGAAGCTATTAAAGCTCGTCATCTAGGAGCTGATCGAGTCAAGGAGGCGCGACTTCAAACCCTAATGGCCGAGTTCGACAGATTGAAGATGAAGGAATCAGATACAATCGATAACTCCGCGGGGAAGCTATCAGAGATATCAACAAAAGCCACTGCCATAGGAGAAGCGATTGAGGAACCAAAGCTGGTGAAGAAGTTCCTAAACAGCTTACCTAGAAGCAAGTATATTCAGATCATAGCTTCTCTAGAACAAGTCCTAGACCTAAACACAACAGGTTATGAGAACATAGTAGGGAGGTTAAAGGCTTATGAAGATCGAGTGGGTGAAGAAGAGACACAATCTGAAACACAAGGGATGTTGTTGTTTAGCTCAGATCCGAGTTTTGGAGAAAGCAGAGGAAGAGGACAAGGCAGGGGAGGTAAACATAGCTCAAGAGGGAGAGGCAGAGGACGTGTTACACAACATGAAAGTTTGTCTAACCCGCAAGGAAAGAAGGATAAAGATCTTTCTAAGATCATCTGTTTTAGGTGTGATAAGTATGGCCATTATGCATCCAGCTACCCTGATAAGTCCCAAGAGACTGAAGAAGCAAATAAAGTTGAAACAGGAGTAGCTGATCAATCACTTTATATGCATGAGATTGTGTTTCTGAATGAAGAAAGTATCATACCTAAGAAGTATGAATCTGAGAATGGAGAAGAAGGTTTATGGTACTTAGACAATGGAGCAAGTAATCATATGACATGTAACAAGCATTACTTCACTGAGCTTAATGAAAACATCAAAGGAAAGGTGAAGTTTGGAGATGGTTCTTCCATAGAAATAGGTGGGAAGGGATCCATCTTATTTCAAAGAAAAACAGAGGAATAAAAGCTTGTTACAGACATCTATTACATCCATGAATTAAAGAGTAACATCTTGAGTTTAGGACAGGCCACAAAAGCTGGTTGTGATGTTAGAATGAGGATGAATTAATTAACTCTACACGATCCAATGGGAAGACTAATTGCTAAAGTCATAAGGTCTCAAAATCGGCTTTACATGAGTAGTCTTAAGATTGGGAAACCTGTATGTTTGCAAGCCAATTTGGTTGAAGAGAATTGGAGATTGCAGGCAAGATGGGGTCACACAACAAAAAGGGTTGTGGGAAGCAGAGATGTGATCTTTGATGAGAAAGCAGACTGGAATTGGAATGAAACAAGGAGAGATTCGAGTATGATTCCAGAGATGTTTCATATGAGATGGGGAACTGTTGTAGATGCAGGAGAAGGTCTTGTAGTAGTCACGCACGATCAAGAAACAGAGCATGAAAGGAACGACGCTTTGGATGATCAAGGGTTCAACAATCATGAGCAAGGTGACGTTGAAAAAGGGAATGATCTTGTGCAAGAAAACGATGATCATGACGAAGTAGAGGAAGAAGTTCAACAAGAACAGCCTCTAAAGAGATCTACAAGAACGGTGAGTAGACCCGGTTACCTCAATGATTACGTTCTATATCAAGTTTCAATTGAGAGTGAGATGATGCTACTCTCAAACAATGAGCCAAGGGCTTGGAACACTAAGCTAGATCAGATCCTAAAGGAGATAAGATTCGAGAGATGCACAAAGGAATCTTCTGTGTATCGCAGAGAAGATGGAATTGAGCTTAAGCAAGAGGGCTATGCTCAAAGAATTCTAAAGGAAGCCGGATTAGAAGGATGTAATCCAACACAAATTCCTAAGGAATTCGGATTGAAGGTCTCCAAAGCCTTAAAGGAAGAAGAGATAGATCCAACTACATATAGAAGAAACATTGGATGCCTAAGGTATCTTCTGCATACAAGACCAGACTTAGCATTTTATGTAGGAGTTGCTAGCAGATATATGCAGAGTCCAAGGAAGTCACATGGAGAGGTGATAAAGCAGATCCTAAGGTATCTAAGAGGAACAGTCGGTTATAGTCTGAAGTTCAGACGTAACACAGTTAAAAGGCTTGTGGGACACAGTGATAGCAGCCACAACATTAATCCAGATGATGTAGAGCATGTACCAGGAGTGGAACAAAAGGCAGATATCTTGACAAAGGCGTAGGCAAGAATCAAGTTCAAAGAGATGAGAAGTCTCATAGGAGTTCAAAATCTATCTAAATTTGAGTTGAAGCTTAAGAGGGAGATTGTTGGATAAGATTCAAGAGTTGAAGGAAAAAAGGAAATCTTCTATTAAGTTGTTTAGGAGATTTTCCTATTAGTAATAGGAGTTATCAATTTCCTTTTCTCATTAGGTTTAGGAAGGAGTCTAAAACCTATATAAATAAGAGGTTATGGAGAGATGTTTCATAAGACTCAATAAGAGAATTAAGGTTGTTGAGTTGTGACAATCTTAAGAGAGATTTAATTTTGAGAGAGTTTCTAAATCAATAAAGAAAAGTTGTTCTTTATACATTGAGTTTCTCATAGACAAAAATATCCTCGACACTCTGACTGATAAAATTGGGAGTCAAGGAGTCTAACTACAACAGATAGAAAAGCACCTCAGCATAATATTTTGTGCCCATACACAAGTGCAGGAACATTTCATAGTCTTCAGAAGAGACAGAACCGTGACCCGTCCAACACTGACCCAACCTCAAGTAGTTGGAATGATAGCAACCGATAATCCACTCAACGCTCACCTAGGACAAGTCAATCCCCGACCTCAACAATCCTTCACTTCTAGAAATTTGAGAAAAACTGGACCTGTGGCCACTGAACCAAGGTCCATACACTACAAAAACATGATTACTGGTAGCATTTCACACTAGCATGAATTAATAAACTGCTACTAAAAGTTTGAAGTTGTGTTGGAACCTAAATAATAGCATTTAGACCATTTCCAATGTATCACTTTTTTTTACTCCAAAATAAAGTAATTGTAAAACAGAGTAGTGTTTTACTCCAATGTAATATTCTATTTTTTACTCTATAAATAGTATATTATTTATAGATTCTTTTTTATTTTGTTTTTAATATATTTTAGTTATAAAATTTATAAATTGATCCTATTTATTTTATTTTTCGTAAATGTTTATAAATTATGAAATAATTTCACTTTACATTTTTTTTATAAACAACAAAATAGTATTAAAATAATAAATTTTTATTTTATAATGTTTAAAAAATAGTTATAATTGTTGCTGAAATATATAAACATATATATTTACAAAATAATTATTATTATATTCATAAAAGTTTAGAAATCAAAAGATTTAATATTCAAAATGATCATTTTTTAAATAAAAAGTTTCACTCCAAAATAGAGTGAAAAAATGAACTTACTCCAAATATGAAATAACATCATCCATTACTCCATTTTCGAGTGGAAAATAGAGTGAATTTGGAGATGATTTTACTACAAATCCCATTTTGAAGTGGAAAATTGAGTATGGTTGTAGATGTCTTTAATGAACATTGGGTCTAGTTTTTTTAGATTAAAAGTCCCTTACGGGTCCGAATGTATTTACAATAACACTTTTGTGGGCGGAAACAATGGCAATTTTTTTTTTTTTGCCGCCAAGACTTAGGCAAAACTTTGCCTAACTCATCTTCACTCTTAGATACAGATAAATCAGAAACAACACTTAGTCGAAAAACTCCAGCTCCATTACCTCAATTCCAAGCTCTGGTAAAAATCTCGAGCTCTGTCACATAACCTCTTCATTTTATGCTTTGACTTCGCTCTGGGATCGGTGTTTTGACCTAGGCTTGTTTCATTATAACTTTCTCCGCTGCCACCTCACGAGCTGGTGTCGTCTAGGTCGTTCTTCTTCAGCTGCAAGCCAGAAGAAAAAGACAAGTAAAAGTAAAGTAAGTTATGTTTTTTGAAGTTAAGAAACCTAAAACTGACTTTTCATTTTCACCCTCTTGTAGATCTGAAGTTAAGGCCCCTAATTTATTTTCAGTTTACTCTCATTGTAGCAGGATTTAAAGCCTTTGATATTTTGCAGAGGACCTAACACGAAGATGAGGAAGAGAGTCAATATGGCTCATATGGGTTGAAAATTTGTTTTTACGCATTATTCGAGAGACTAATGTTATTGCTTTGCAGGTGGATCTTGTTGTAGCTCTAGGAATTTGAAGGTTTCTTTTTTAGTTGAAGGCGACTTGAACTTACAAAACCAATATGAAAAACCTTATACAGGTTCGTCCCATCCAACTATGAGTCTTATGACTGGGTTAATATGTACTTGATTGTGGTTGCGATTGTGTGATAATTATAATTTGTATGAGCTAGTTTTGTGGTAATTTGATTGGTTTAACTATTGAGTTTGAATGTGTTTGTTTGGTGCTTGTTTGATTCTTATGGTTTTGCAGTGTTTTGCTTACGGGTTCGAACATATAATGGTGCAAAATTCATTGATCTATATTCACAAGTATGTAAAATTATTATATAGTTTGAGGGTTATTGGAGGATTAAGAGTCATTAACGTTTGTTATTGTTTGTCATTTAGAGAGCAATACTGATACAACCCGTCCCCGGCGAATCGGAAACGACGTCGTGTGGGACCGGTCGAACCGGAACGATCCAATCGGACTGGCTTTCCATGGTCCTAGGAACCTGCGTGCCTCCTTCGGTTCAAATCCACCAAGAACATCAGACGATCGGTCAATGCTGCATCCGGACCTGCGAAGGGAAAAATACGGGAAAGGAAGGAGGACTGAGTAGTTGTTTCAAAACACAATTACCCAGGGAGGGCAGATTCAAAGAACCCACGATCTCGGCTTATGCCACACGACAATAAAAACAATTACCTAGCTAATAACACCTTGCACCCACGCACAAAGGCTTCACCACACAACCTACACACTAGCTACTTGTCCATAGGCAAGCGCTCGGATCCAACCGACTGACGCATCCCATGTACTGGTGAGTATGCCCCACAACAACATCCGGCTCCAACCGGTCTCATCACATCACATCACTTGGGGAGGCGCGTCACCCCCCTCCGACGACCTTCGTTCAGGACACGTGAATTCCTTCGCGGTATCAGACACGTGCCCGCACACAAGTCCATCATAGGCGTCTACCACATGCGCATATCACATGTCTACTCAATCAAGCCATCAATCACAATCAACGTTTTCAGTTTAACCGATAACCTAGCATATCTACATTACACAATCAATCACATCACTGGTAGTACTATCCTATGCTACCTAAGAAGATGCTATTAACAGGGGACTCACGCCCGGAATCAAAATAGAGTAAGAAGGGATCATGACCGGTCCTCACCTTGGCCAAAGAAGGTCAAAAGCATAATTTGGAAGTTTCTGACACCCAAACGGACTTCTAATCTAGAAAGAGGACGAAAAAGCGAGTGAGATAGGATTTCATTTCGCTCAAATCGGGATAAGGACGAGCTAGTTATGATCAATTAAAAATGTTGACTAATAAGTCAATGGTTAAAGTCAACACAGTCAAAGTCAACTCAGTCACGATTGAAATAACTAGCCTAAACCAGCTAAACCGATCTAAACTAAACTAAACCAGAATTGAAATTTAAATGAACGAAATATGGAATTGAACCAGACCAAACAAGTTAACCCGACTAAACCGGTCAACGAACCAGTCAACCAAGTTGACACAACCGCTAGCGAGTTGACTCGGTGGCCGAAGGCTACTGCGGCGGCAGGCTCTCCAGCAATGGGCGGCATCTCCAGACAGCGGCATATGGCGGCGGGCAGCGGTGGCTCCCAACAGCGGACGGCCGTGCGTGGCGGACGATGGCGGCTCTCGGCGGCGCATGGGAATTCCGACCGATCTTCTCCTGGTGATTGCAGGCGCGTATTGTGGCATACGAAGGAGGGATTGACGGCTACGGCTTCGTCTCGTCGATTTGAACGCGATGGTGGCCTCATATTTTAGAGATCCATCATGTTTAGAAAGCTACAAAGGTATTAGTGCTAGGCTTAAGGAATAACAGATCTCAAAAGGGTTTTCGGGATTACATGTGACTCTAAACGATGGAGGATGGGTAGATATCGACTCAGGAGATGGTGGATATGACGGAGGAGAGGTAGGGCTTTGCCGGGGATATCTTTTCTCCTTTTTTTTATTGGTGGCCACTCATTTAAATAGGAGAAAGAGGAAGTGAACCTTAGGGTTTTCAGAATAGGAAGGTGGACTTTGGGCTGGCTTCAGGCTTTTTCTTCAAGAATTTTTGGGGCCGGGTTTTGGGATGTTACAATTACCATACAAATTCTCTCAAGGTCACAAATGAAAAGGATGGAAAAAGCCCCACCCAAACACAACAAATAATTGAACTGAACAAGATGATGGAACAACTGCTGATGAAAGATAGAAGAGGTGTTACTCCTCTACACGAGGAATATGGGGAGGAAGACCCATTAAGGAAGGGAACTTTGTTGGAGGTAGTGGATATATACCAAGGAACAATTTCCAGTATGTTAATCAAAATATGAGGCCATACAAGAGTCAATACAACTAGGGGAACAACAATGATCAAAACAAACCCTAGCAGTATCAACCTCAAGGACAATAAGGAGGATACAAGCCGTACAAGCCATACGCACCACCTCAACAACAAGGAGCTCCAGCTCCCCCAAATAAATATAACATTCTTCAGCAGATTCTTAAAGGAAATAAAAGATCCATAGTGAACTCAACATCAATATGGAGTCCATGTATAATGATTTGAACACTAAAGTACTGACACTATACGAACCACCCATCTAATCTATGGCATGCCACCCGTTCAAACAATTGGAGCAGAGTTTGATTTAGGAATATATGAGGTTATATTCACTCGTCTAGGCAACACAAAAAGAATACTTCTCATTGAAGGTTGTTTTGCGAGAAAATATGCCGAGACGAAAGGGAAAGCGAAGAAAGAAAAGAATAGAAAGTAGCCACAGTTCCCGCATGCGCTCGAGAGTGTTCAACTCGGTGAACAACCTCATCAAAATGAATCATCATCAACGAGACAAGAACTAATCCTCACGCCTATTGTTTATATTAATGGATAATTATGCTAGAAGGTGACATCAAGTATGGGAAAACCACTATTTACAAAATTTTGAGTAATCATGTAATGACACAATTTTGGGTTTTCAAATTTTTTAAAAGAAAAGCCCAAAGCCCAAAAGTCCATCTTAAAAACCATAGGATTTCCTCTCTTTTTATTAAAAAATAGAGGTGCCTCCTTTAGTTTTCTCTAAAAGAAAACTTGGAAGAGAAGTCCTGCTCAGATTAAGCCTCACCTGCCGCCGTCAACCAGCCAAGCCAGAGATTGTAGGCGTCGTAAGTCTCCTCCGGATACAAGCTTCTCCCTTGTGTATTCTCTTAGTTGCTTCTTTCCAAGTTTAGTGAATCTCTCGATAATATTAGATCCTTCTTTTCTTTCTGCTCATATCGCTTTTTGATTCCATGTAGTGATAGATCGAAGATCTAATCTCGTTTCTTTGATTATTCACTTTTCCGAATGCAGATCTAGGATAAAGACAATGTCAGACATCAGATTGATTCGTATTTTCCCATTGAACCGTAACGGTCCATGGAACGCACAATATGTCGTTGTAAAAATCTCAGTCTCCGCTTTCCATAAAGATAATAATTTCCAATTCATACTTACCGATTGGAAGTTATGATCTGTTTTGTAAAACTTGCTTGTTCATGACTAATCTGTGATTAGTCTAGCTTGTCTGTGTTTTGATCTAGAGCTTTGGTTTATGGAGACCCTTATTCCTCTTACGCGATCTAGACCGCAGTCTGTTCGTGTTCGTCTGCGGATCATTGTCCTCGTCAGCTAGGGCTAAGGTGAGGACTGGTCGTGTTCTTCGCCTTATTCTATCTCAATTCTGGGACGCTATTACTTTGTTGATGTCATATTTTCTAGATAGTGTAAATCTAACAGATGATTTGTGTTGATGCGATTGAAAGAACCTAGAAGATAGGTTATCACATAAACTGAAAGCGTTGCTTGTGTGTGATGGCTTTGTGTGTAGTAGTTGGGGGTGTGACGATCCCTCCAAAGTGGTGCGTAGGACGCACGTGTGGGGTATTGAGGCGTAGGTGTTCTGGAGTTGAGCTGGGAGCACGTTAAGCACGAATTAACGTTAGATTGTTTGATGTGCCTTCAGGCGGTTGATTGCAAGGTGATGTGGTAGATCTAGTTGTTGATTGTGTTGATGTGAGCGAAAGCACTTAGAAGATAGGATATCACTTAAACAGAAAACGTTTTCTATGAATGATGGATGTTTATGGAGTAGCTATGCGGTAGGTTCCCACGTGGGTGTTGTGTGCAGAGCATGGGACGTCCTTTTCTCCAGGGAGGGTTTGACGAGCCCAACAAAGGGGTGTGTGGGACGCACGTGTGGGGCAGTGATGCCTGTAGGGTTCGGGAGTGTGAGCTGGGAGCTCATTAAGCACGAACGGACGTTAGAATTTTGTGTGTGCCTTCAGGAGTTGGTGTGCAAGGTGGTATTAGATTAGTACTTTTATCTCGTAGTTCCGTGGCGTAAGCGGAGATCGCGGGTTCCCTGAATCCGCCCTCATTGGGTAATTGTGTTGGAATCAGTTACTTAGTAATTTTTCCGCTCTCTTTCCTCGTAGGACAGGTAGCATGAGTACAAATGCTGGTTTCGTCGGTTTTTTGAACTGAAAGAAGTGTGCGCAGGACTCCAGGGACCAATGGGAGGACATGTCGGCTATCCTTCCGGCGTAGACGCTTGTCCTAATGACGCCGTTTCCGGTTCTACGGGAGCGGGGCGTTACAATTTGGTATCAGAGCGTGTGTTAAGGTCCCTCAGTTCTGTCTGAGAGATCAGCTTCTGCCGTTTTTGAAAAACTTATTTCTGTTTTTTGAAATGTGTTTACGAAAGTTTATCCGCCGAATTAAAGTTGAAAAAGTGTTTTCAAACCACCGACTAGAGTAGTATCTAACTCCTTCTATATTGTTCTAGGCTAGTTAGATATTACTTGTAGGTTGTGGTCGGTGCTCTTAGACCTTAGTGGTATCGATTTACCTTAAGATATGTGTCGGGATGTATGCCATGGAGGTGTATGCTGCGGTGTATGTCCTCGGGGTAGTATATTCCATGGGGGTGCTTGTTGGAAATGGTGTGGTATGGTGTGGGAGCTTAGCAGTGTGAAGCAAGGCGACAAGTATGTGGTGGGTTTCACTAGAGAGTTCAAGAAGCATTTTGGGTAGGGTTCTCAAAGCGAATAGAGAAAGGGTTACCATGGAGTTTCGAGTTCAAGTTTATACCTTCCCTCCGTCGTTCTCGTTCAGTATCCGATTCTAGGCCTGGATCTCCTTTCTCATCATGGTGCTCTCATTCCTTTCCTATCTTGAAGTATATGCAAGTTGGGCTTTCGTTCTTCATGCGCTTCATTCCCAGTCTATTGCAGTAATTGCCTTATCTTAATTCATATTCGTTCCTTGGTTCCTAGAGGAGTTGTCTGATGCGAAACAATTATGGATTCTTCCTAAGTGCTTCCTGATTTTATCTTTTCGCTTGGATGCGTTTCCGATTTCCTGCTCCCTTCCGTCCTATATTCCTTTCCGCTTTGTTGTTTCGCTTGATAAGCCCTAGCTCATCCTTCCTTCCTCCTTGGATGAGAGAATAAGAATGAGAAAGTTAAGGCTTCTTCGGATACCATTCCTTAACATCTCTAAGCCCGACTAAGGATTGTCATTTGATCATGTTTTTTTTTTACTGTTGGTCAAGCGATCGTCCAAGGTCAATGGGTTTGGGGATGTACGGTTTGGAAGTCCAACCCCTTACTCGTTATGTTCTCTTTCATTCCTTGGATTTCAAGAACAAGTAAGTGACTTCGCAAGGTTCGCTCCTTCCTTCAAAGTGCTATTCGTGTTCCGTTTACCCTGTTCGGCATGACTTCCCCTCAATGCTAGCTTTCATATCCTTTGCGGGAATGGTACCCTTGAGATCCTAGGCAATCCGAGTAATCGTAAACCTTGGAATTCGGGATGAGTTCTTTTTAAGAGGGGGGGGGGGATTGTAATGGCCCAATTTTGGGTTTTCATAATTTTTAAAAGAAAAGCCCAAATGCCCATTCTAAAAACCCTAGGGTTTCTTTTTTTTATTATAAATAGAGGTGTATCCCTTAGGTTTCTCTACAAGAAGACTTGGAGGCGAAGCCCTGCTTGGATGAAGCCTCACCCGCCGTCGTCGACCAGCCAAGCCGGAGATTGCAGCCATCGTCCCTTATGTATTCTCTTCGTTGCTTCTTTCTGGGTTAAGTGAATCACTCGCTAATCTTAGATCCTCCTTTTCTTTCTGCTCATATGGCTTTTTGATTCTCCGTAGTGATAGATCGGAGATCTAATCTCGTTTCTTCGATCTTTCACTTTTCGAATGCATGTCTAGGATCGAGACAATTTCAGACGTCAGATATTTAGAGTTTTACCGTTGATCCGTAAAGATCCACGGAATGCCAATATGTCGTTGGGAAGCTCTCGGTCTCATATTTCCATAAAGGTAAGAATCGCCAAATTCTGACTTACTGTTTGGAAGTTATGATCTGTTTTGTTAAACGTGCTTGTTCATGACGAATCTATGATTAATCTAACTTGTCTGTGTTTTGATCTAGAGATTTATTTTATGGAGTGACGTGTTCCTTTTCCGCGATCTCGACCGTAGTCTGTTCGTGTTCGTCTGCGGATCATTGTCTTCGTCAGCTAAGGCTAAGAAGTGAGGACCGGTCGTGATCTTCGCCTTATTCTATCTCAATTCCGGATGTAAGTCCTTTGTTAATTTCGTCTTTCCTAGATAGTATAGATCTAGCAGATGATATGTCATACATCCCTGGAATCACTCCAATGCTAAGATCACTTGATGATCAGATGATTCATAAGCCAAGCTTGCAGAAGATGGATTGAAGTTAGAGGTCGTGGTGGAACTTGTGATTGACTCTCTCAACCAGTGGATTTGATTGACTCTCTCAACCTAAGAATAAGATATTTGAATCACTCAAATATATTGATCTGAAACTTCTAAGAACAAGGTGAATCACTCGCAATATTCAGATAAGGAAGACTTTACAAAGAACACAAACTTTGGAAGAAAAACAAGATAATTCTATTAACTTTAAAATGGTTGAAAATGGTGATATACAATGAATTCGAAGATGAGCTTTTATAGGCTCATAGACAACGGGCTGAAATGTCTAATACACGAAAAGAATCACAAAATATAAAGAATATGGCCGTTGGGATTTAATGGAAAATTTGGCCAGAAATGGAATGATGAATCTTCTTGAGTCTTAAAAGCGGTGGCATGAATGTGGAGTGTCTAGGTGCATTCTGGTTGATGTTATAAAGCTTCAATTCGTGGCCAAATTTCAGGAAAAAGAGCTATTGGTGATTGATCTCCATTGACTCCAAATTAGGCAAGTGTGAGAATAATGAGATCCTCCTGATCCTATGGCTGCTGGTGTATGAGAACTTGATAGAGAACTTTCCTGGATGTTTAAATGTGTCTCCTGAATGATTAGATATCTCTCATGGTCGCCAATGTCTTGTTTGTAAGTGATTGAATCTTTGAACCTCCAAATGAAGCAAGCAGATAATCATCTGTTTAGAAAAGTTGAATAACTTCTTCATCTGATCTCCATTTGTGATGATTCGAACTCTACCTGATTCCTTGATGGGTTAAGCTTCTGTAACAAGTTGAATTGTAGATTAGGTCCTTCTGGTTTGGTAGATATGCTCCTAGACGCATACATATGTCTCTGGTGCACTCAAACTGGTTCTCTCCAAGTGTTTTGGTTGATTGATTTATGTCTCTTCATGCTCCTTGGTTGATGATGACTTGATGTCCTCGTCATACTCTCCCTCTTGAAAATGTTTCGACCACGAAACTGTATAACCTGCACCAAGAGAAAGCAAGTTAACTTTCATTCTATTTTGTGAGTCTAAGGTCTTACCTTGATGGGTTTGATTTATGGTGATGTAAAGGACATATGGAGATTCTCATTTGAGTAGATAATTCAATATAACTCCAATATTCTATTCTTCTTGACACTGATGAATGATGGAACCATTCTGCCCTTTTCTGGTCTTGCTTTTATTCACCATTGGTGGTGTTGCCTTCTTGTTTTGAACTTTGTTTAGCAATGAGTTATATCCTGGTGCACACCCTTGGTACCAGCAATAATATTGAAACTTCGGGCAAGAAACAAGTGCATTATGGATTCTTTATGATAAGATGAACTTTCTGAATCTGATTCCTTAGCACTAGTTTTAGAAAAGCTTTCTACTGGAGGTTTTAAGAAGACTGTTACCTCATGCTCTTGTATTAGTATACTCTTCAATACAGTTGTGTCTTCATTAAGAACATATGGAGTCAAAGAGAGACTTACTTGTCCAACACCTTCAGTGTCCTTAGCTTGGTCTGGTAGTTTCTCTTTGATGCTCTCTTCTCCTTTAGTACTTTGATCAGCCTTGGTAATTAGTGTGATGGCAATGGCTTGTGATTCATCTTTTCTGTCCATCTCTTCTGATCATGCATCAAATCCCTTTGACACAGACAAGTGCATTATACTAGAATTGGAACTGAACAAATTTGTTTGAATCAAACTATCACTGGTTTGAGATACTTCTATTTTCTCTTCTAGTAATTTAACCTTCTTTAATGGACAATGTGCAACATAGTGTCCCCTCTTATGCCATCTATAACATGTATGATCTTTAACTTTATTAGAGTTAGTAGACTTACCTGAACTTGGCATCTGGTTGAATGTGCAAGGTTTTGGAGCTGGGTTTGATTGCCTTGGTTGCAACTTCTGGTTCTCCTATGTTCATAGAAGAAGACTTATGACTCTGCTTCAGCTCTGTTTTCTTCTCCTTTAGTTGCAACATCTCATTTATCCTCTGCCATTGCTTTTGTAAGCCTTGTGGTTATGTACTTTTTTGATATTTCTTTGCATGAGTGGCCATCTTAGCTTCTGATTGACGTGTAAAAGCATTTGATAACACATTCTTAAGCTCAGGGAGGTAAGCACATTTTCTCCTTTGGGCAGGCTGTGGTGTAGTAATCACCTTTCTTGGTGTTGCTTGGAAAGTGAGCTTTGTAGGGATGTTCCTGCGATTCTTCACAAATTCTCGTATATTCTCATCTTAAGGTCTCCCCAATATGACACTGGATTGTTTTAGAACGTTGGGACACCTTCTTTCAGCCACCAATTGTAAGCATCTCCAACAAGAGAATCAACAGCATAAGATAACTTATCTTCTTTTCGAATGTTGTGGAGACGCAGCCACTGCTTCAGATTGTTCTCCCATCTTAGGTAATCTTATGGGTCATTGCTAGAGCCTCAGAAGGTTAATGACTTGGACTGGGAAACACTTCTCTTCCTGCTTTGTGTTTTTGACATGATTTGTGGGTTGGAGGGTTGTGCTTGAGTGGTCATCAAAGTGTGGTGATGCTCCTTCTTCTTTGGTGAGGTTCTGTAGTAGTGGTACTTCTCATCCACTGCCTCATCATAATCTGAAGATTGATAGCCTTGTTCTGTCCATGAATCTTCTTCTTGGTACCATGCTTCCTTGAGATAGCTTCTAGTACAGTCTGGTGGGTCTGGTTCAATTTCCTCCTCACATGGTTCTTCTTCAAAACCAGAATAGTCTTCTGGCCATGGAGGTTCTTCATAATCAACTTCTCCATCAAATGAGAGTTCTTCTTCTTGTGCCCAATTGTTTTCTTTTTCCATGTCTAGGACCTGTCACACAATTAGTAATGTATGAATGTATTCTGGGTAAGTTTTGAAACAAATATATACTATAGGTGATACAAAATATCAAATGGTCAACTTGATTTTGAAACTCAGAGAATAAACTTGGCAAAATACACTTTCCTTGTTTGAAGAGATTGCAAACGATTTTTAAGTTCAAAATATAAAGGAGATTGATCAAATTGAGAAAGGAGCCTATGCTTTTCAAAAACTTATGCAAATAAAAGAAATAAACACGTTTTTATTGGTTTTGGTATGTGAAAATAGAATCAAACTCTAAAACTCTTTCTTTTTACCTTTCTGGTTTATATGAAATGCTGCAAAAGCACTAATGGTAAAACTTGACAGAAACAAAACAACAAAATATTTTTATTTTGGTTTTATAGTAAGTGGGCAAGGATGAATGATAAACAGAAGAAAATGATGAAATGATGAAAAACAGAAAATTTTCTTTTGGAATTTTTTTTTTTGGATTTATGATGCAGAGATGAACTAAAAATGAAACAAGATGCAACAAAACTCTTTTTATATCTTTTCTATTGGTTTATGCAGTGAAACAGTCAGGAAAACTAAGCAGAATGACATATCTAATAAAACAGAACAGAAATATGAATGCAAAAACAGATTGAGCAGAAACAAAACAAAATCAGATTTTTATGGGTTTTCGATTTGAATGAAATGAAACAACAAAAACTTAAAGAGGATTGATACAACCTCAGGGATATGAGCTTTTGAAGCTCTGATACCAGATGATACAGCCCTGGAATCATCCAATGCTAAGATCACTTGATGATTAGATGATTCCTAAGCCAAGCTTGCGGAAGATGGATTGACTCTCTCAACAGTGGGTTTGATTGACTCTCTCAACCTAAGAACAAGTTATCTGAATCACTCAAATAGATTTATCTGAAACTCCTAAGAATAAGGGGAATCACTCACAATATTCAGAGAAGGAAGATTTCACAAAGAACACAAACTTTTGAAGAAAAACAAAATAATTCTATTAACTTTAAAATGGTTGAAAATGGTTTACAATGAATTTGAAGATGAGCTTTTATAGGCTCATAAACAACGGTCTGAAATGTCTAATACAAGAAAAGAATCACAAAATATAAAGAATATGGCTGTTGGGATTTATTGGAAAATTTGACCAGAAATGGAAAGATGAATATTCTTGAGTCTTGTAAGCTTTGGCATGAATGTAGAATGTCTAGGCTGGTTGATGTTATAGAGCTTCAATTCGTGGCCAAACTTCAGGAAAAGAAGTTGTTGGTGATTGGTCTCCTTTGGCTCCAAATTAGGCAATTGTGAGAATAATGAGATCCTCCTGATCCTATGGCTGCTGGTGTATGGGAACTTTATAGAGAACTCTCCTGGATGTTTAAATGTGTTTCCTGAAAGCTTAAATATCTCTCTTGGTCGCCAATGTCTTGTTTGTAAGTGATTGAATCCTTGAGCCTCTAAATGAAGCAAGCTGAGAATCATCTATTTTAGATGTTGAATAACTTCTTCATATGATCTCCATTTGTGATGATTCGAAATCTCCATGATTCCTTGATGGGTTAAGCTTCTGTAACAAGTTTAATTGTAGCTTAGGTCCTTCTGGTTGGGTAGATATGCTTCAAGACATACACATATGTCTCTGGTGCACTCAAACTGGTTCGCTCCAAGTGTTTTTTGTTGGTTGATTTATGTCCTCTCCATGCTCCGTGGTTGATGGTGACTTGATGTCCTCATCAATTTGTGTTAATGCAATTGAAAGAACCTAGAAGATAGGTTATCATTTAAACTGAAAACTTTGCTTGTGTATAGTAGTTGTTGTACGGATTTGTGTGTAGGGTGTGGGACGTCCGTGTCGTCGGGGAGGGTGTGAAGAGCCCTCCAAAATTGTGCGTGGGAGGCACATGTGGGTTATTGAGGCCCATAGGTGTTCAGGAGTGTGAGCTGGGAGCTCGTTAAGCACAAATGAGCATTAGATTGTTTGATGTGCCTTCCGGCGGTTGATTGCAAGGTGATATGGTAGATCTAGTTGTTAATTGTGTTGATGTGATCGAAAGCACCTAGAAGATAGGATATCACTTAAACCGAAAACGTTGTCTGTGAATGATGGATATGTATGGAGTAGCTGTGTAGTATGTTCCCGCGAGGGAGTTGTGTGCTGGGCGTGGGACGTCCTTGTCGTTTGGGAGGGTTTGACGAGCCCTCCAAAGTGGTGTGTGGGATGCACGTGTGGGGCAGTGAGGCCCATAGGTTTCGGGAGTGTGAGCTGGGAGCTTGTTAAGCACGAACGGACGTTAGAATTGTGTGTGTGCCTTCGGGCGTTTGTGTGCAAAGTGGTATAAGCGTAGTACTTGTATCTTGTAGTTGTGTTGCGTAAATTGAGATCGCGGGTTCCCTGAATCCGATCTCACTGGGTAATTGTGTTTGAATCAATTACTCAGTCCTTTTCCCTTTACCCGCTCTCTTTCCTCGCATGACACGTAGCATGAGTACAAATGTTGGTTTCGTCGGTGGTTTTGAACTGAAGGAAGTGTGCGCAGGACTCCTGGGACCAGTGGGACACTACATGAAAACATCATTTTTACGAATGCATTTTTAATATCTGAATAGTCGTTAATCGCCGTTTTACGGCTATATTACGACTAAATTTGGTAGTTGTAAATCAATAGACGCTAATCAAATAGTCGTATTATTAGTCGGCGAGTTACAACGATTTATACAACTAACATACGTAGTCGTAAAAATAAATGTAGCGTTGTCGGAAGATATCTGGATTAATTTGTGACTACGATAGCGACAATTATGCGTTTATAAAGGGAGTCCAGATGCGGTTGGAGAAATGTTGTCATCAAATAGTCGTTAAACTAGGTGACGACTGGGCGATTAATATGTGATTGTTAGTATAATTTGAAAGTAGACGTAAATATTAGCCACTATGTAGCGACTGAGTAACGACCATTTTAATTTCTATCCCGCGACTAATCTGAAAATTCATATACGATTATAGTAATGATCTCGCCACTATGTGGCGACTGTTATATAACCGACTAGTATAGTCACGATTTAGTCGTAGACAATGGTGACATTTTGGCGACTCTTCAGTGACACTTTTACGACTGTTTAATGACTGATCTAACGACTATGAAGCGACTACGCGGGACATCTGAACACCATTAATTGACGACTGTTATGTTTGCATAAAAATAAGAATTTGGTATTATTCCATTTGTCAAATTACGATTTGGTAATTGGTGATACTTTAATTTGAATTATACAAGAAATGCAAAAGACAATTGCTTCAAGAAAACATTGATAACTTTAATAGTTTTATGTTGCATATATACACAAACTATTATCTACATATGCAAACTTCAATATTAAGGAGTTTCGAAATCATACACCAAAAAAGAAGTTCGGTAGGCAGAGCGACAACTAACCTATGCCGCAGATGGAGTTAAGTTGTACATGTTGGGGGAGCGAGTGTCTGTGTGGCTGCTGGCTTATGATTCTGAAGGAAGTCAAGAAAATGCAGATCACTTTCCCTCAGATACTTTACTACCAAGGAAAGGCACTCGATCTGTTCCATTTGCTCATTCGCAAATTGGGCGTGATCTGCTTCACGGGCAGCCTGCTCTTCGATTTTACGTTGAGCTTCCTTCAATTGCTCCTGCATGGCCACAAACCCTGAAGAGTCTCCTGGCTGCTTGCGATTGACCCTCAGTAGAGACTCTTTGAGGCTTCCAACTCCATAAGGATTTCCTCGACTATCCGTCTTAGTGGCCTGTTATAATTAAAGAGAGTCCGCGAAACACAATCAAATAAACAACATGACATGACTTTATAAATGTGAATTGTGAAAAATATTACTTTACCTCAAGGAAGATGTTCTCATATTCATCTAGTGATAGTTCCCGATGTCTCAAAGCAGCACCGTTCTAGTGCTAACCATATCTTTTAACCTTCGTTGATAGATCTCCTCGAAATACTTTTGAACTGTCACCATTATCAAGGGATCCCAATGGTGGCTTTTCTAGAATACAAATAGAATAAGCATAACATTAGTGAAAATAACACAAGCAAGGTATATATGGAAGATATAAGAGAGAAAACTGTACAGCGAACTCGAGGAAATATCTTTCTGCTTTATCACGAGGCACACGTGACCATCTATAATATGGTTTATCAAATTTGTTTGCAATTTTTTTGTAATCTTCCAAACCAATTTCGATCCTTTATCATGAGTAAACCTGAAATATGTACAAGATTAACATCCTAACCATCAGAGACTCAAACTCATCATATCATCATAACTCATAAGCAAACCAACAATCAGATTCGTAAACAAACTAGACGGTTTAAAAACATACCATTGCGAAAGGCATAAGACAAGAACAAAAAACCCATACAGAGAATATCAACAGATGAAGAAACGGTGGTAAACGTTTCCCTGTCTGGCACCCGAAGAAGAGCATTTAGAGCCGCAGTGTGTCCTCGACCAGGTCCGGAAAAACTTGAAGAGATTCGTCGAGGAAGTTGTGACCTTCAGAAGATGGATGGCTCTGAGGCTTAGATTGGTAAACTGACGAAGGTGGGGCGTCCTAAACAGAATTATGGTTGTTCCAGACTTCTTCTGACACTGGCGAAGCTTTGAATTCAAGTTGATTAGTATTCGAGTTCTGGAATAGTTGTCTTGGCGGAGGATAGTTCTGTACATGGGGTACTCACCCTGATGTTTTGGGGGGATAACTGGATTTTTTTGGACAATGAGTGGTCTGAGTCGGAGGAACATCGGGATTCGGGGTGAAGGTGTATTGTTTTGGCAGAGGGCTCGGTGTTTTATTCACACCATTGGGTTTGGACCCAATGACTCTCTGAGTGACGTTTGGAATGATTAGAGTTTTACGTGCTCCTCCTCTCTTTCCCTTTTGAGGCATCGTATCATAGAGAGTTTCAGAGAAGAAATTGAGAGGGTCGATAGTGTATCTGCAAAAATTAGTAATGAAACTAAGAACCTCGAATAAGAGATTCAAATAAGAGATGCCAGTTAGAGATTAGTCGGTAGGGAGGAGAATCGGGAGAAAACATATGCAAGATGATTCGGAGGAGATTTTGGAAAAGGGGAAGAACAAAATAAAATCAGGGTTTATGTTTGCAGTAAATGATGGTTTCTCGACACTTGGTCAAAATTTGTTGGGTTAAGGCGGATAACTGAAATAATTTGGGCTAAAAAATTAAGTTTTGTTTCCCAGATTAATTACACGAAATATTTTGAAACTTTTCTCACGAGTAGATGGTTGTGACGCTTAAGTAACTAATGCTTAAGTAAAATTGTATTTTATACGTAATGTTGTAAAATTTTGTGTTTATATTGTGTTTTATTATTATATAATTTATATAATCTTTTACTAAGTAATATTGTAATAGCATTAATTAATAATTTTTAACAATATCCAGGACTATAACTTTATATAACCCTATACCCTAAACTGTAAATCCAAACATTAAACCATAAACCCTAAATACTCAACCTAAACTCAAAACCTTTGACACGCCCACTAAACCCTAAATCTTAAACACTAAACCCTAAACCATAAACTATGGACGAAAGATAAGAAGACAAGAAGAATATTAAATGTTCATCACAAACTTTGACACACCCATTCTTCCCCTGTTTCAAAAATAGATATGTGACTCGGTATAACTATTGTATATAAATAGATGACTACGTTGAACTACTAAATAACATATATATTTTTAAGCGATTATCAAAATAGATAATTCTCAAATCCTAAGAAAATAAAAAAATTAAAACCAAAAATGGAAAAGGAAAAATACTTAGTTTTACCCATCAACACCATGATCATGATCATGAATACTGTTAGTTGGGACTTAGTGATAAGACATATACATAATTAATACAGCTTTGACAACCCAAATGTTGCATTGTCTCCATAAATAAACTCGGGTGGTTGCTTCGAAATCTCAAATATTGAAAGATTATATTGTTTGTTAAAATTCATTATGCCTTCTCTTCATTGCCAAATTCGTAATGGATTACCTTCCAAGTGATGTTCTTTCAAAAATTCTTCTTGACGTGATTGACGGTGAACAAGGTTTACTCTTTTTATAAGGGCAAAAACAATATGCATAGCGCTTCAAAGCGTCAGACAAAGTCAATATTTCTACAAGTCGATCGATATTTATACTACGGTTATTAACTTAAATCTCTTTGCTTGCACACATCATTATAAACAATATTTCGTCGAGAAGTGCCTACAATAAGGAAACCCTGCAGTAATTCTCCTACGAGGTATGTGTTGCTTTATCTACAGCGGCCGGATGGTTGAAGGAGAGGCGATGATCAAAAGATCAGGAGATAGCCGAAGGGAAACAGGGATATACGTATACTCCATGCTCTTGCATGTTTTTTATGGAGATGGAGTAGTGTTGAACAGTGGATATGTCATCGACCGTGAACTTGCCACTCGGATAAGTGTAAAGATAACTAGGAGGGATATGCGTGTATGGCCAGAATCGCCTTTGGCTCTGTGCTTTGAGAAGGAAGCGAGTGTAGTTATCAACAGCCTTTATAGTTGCATGTGTGCTCTGATAATAACTTGGAAGGGTTGCTGGGACTTTGGTTTCAAAGGTTCAACCATGTGCGACAGATAATTTTGAGCAATAGAATCACTATTTTACTCCAGACTACTTCTGAACAATTTCGGATTTTGGCCCTTTTTAGGCTCCTTGATATCCATCATTTCCTAATATTGTTTAGTGTTGACTAGAATGTGTTAAACTGCAAAAAATATTATATGATGTTTTCATTTAAGTAAATTTTTTTAACATAAGAAGTATATGCATTATCTTTGGGTGTAAATGATAATACTTACAGAATATTTTATGACTAAATAAATGACTTTTTTATAACAGGCGAGATGATTAAATTGAAAGGATATTTACCTAAATTATTTTTTAACAATATATCCAGGCAAGTAACAACGCGTTTTGTAATAAATTTGAACTGCAATAAATAATGAAGCGACATTATATATCATTACCTAGCAAATTAGATTCACCATGTACATACTTACCCCATCTGAAAGTGCACGCCAACAGATGCATATTAATTAATAAATAACAGTACTATAAATAATATTTAAATATTTGGAAAACCCAAAGGTTGGATCCGATCTATAAATAACATATGCAGATGCCTTTGAAACAAAACTTATCTCAAATACTCTACAATATTATTTGTTAAAATTCTCCTTTGCCTGTTTCCATATTTTCTAACCAAAATCCTCAATGGATTTCTTTCCTAGTGATATCCTAAAAAAAATCCTTCTTGTCGTCATTGACGATAATGAAGGGATACGCTATTTGCTCGGATGAAAGCAACATGCACGGCGTTTCAAAACGTCGAAGAAAGATTAGATTTCTATAAGTCGGTTGATCTATACTTCTCCAACATTACTGGAAATATCTAAAGCCCACCTAGGGTTATAACTAAATTGGTCAACAAATGTCAGGAATCCGAAAACCCTAATGCTCTTCTCCTTAGAGGTATGTGTCTTTTTGTATATTGCGACTGTTGGGTCGACGGATCGCTGACCTCCATCGACCGAATGGTTAAAGGAGAGGCTATGATCAAAAGATCGGCAGATATTCGATGGGAGACGGGGATATACGCATACTCCAAGTTCATGCAGGTGTTTTATGGAGATTGAGAAGTTTTGAACCTTAGGTACATCATCGGGCGCAAATTTTCAACTCAAGTACGTGTTAAGATAACTTTGAGACAAAGGTATTGAAGGTAAGACAAAAGGTGTGCACTATTCTATGAGAAGCGAAGAGAATTAGATATCAAAGGGTTTTATAGATGTATGTGTGCTCCGATAAAGACTTGGTTGGCTTGGTGGGACAATAGTTTCAAAGGTACAAACATGTGCGATACATGCTTTTGGACCCTTGAGTAACTATTCTTCTTCATAATCATGAGAGATAATTTCAGAATTTGGCTCTCTTATCTTTATGAAGATCCTTATTAATATATAGTTTGTTAAATGTTGTAGATTATGTAACGCTTGACATTTCAAGTAATTATAAACGAAGGAAGTTATAAAACTACCGAATTTAGTGATATTTACAAAGCTACAGTGGGAATATTAATCTAATGAAACAGTTGAAGTGGTGGCATGATCAAGTCGATAATTGATAACCAAACATCATAACTCTGCTTTGCATGATATTTAACCATGATTCATGTTGATTTGATGGGGGTCTCGAAGAGAAACACCCATAAGTGCCAGTTTGTGTACTATTAGACTATGTTTATATTACAAAGACACGTGCGGCGTGTAACAGCTCCTCTCTCCCTCTCTTTTTTTCTTCGGCGCTCGAGACTATTTATTAGAGTATGTATGTATGTATGATGAGAATGATTGCATTGGGTAGTAATTAAGTTTGTTCATGATTGTTTATATATATAATAGGCTATACTTGGATAAAAGGACAAGAAAAGCTTTCAACGATTATGTACTTTCGGATTTTAAACAACTATATAATGTACTGTTTTCTAATCTCAATACAAGCTATATTTGGTTAGTGTACTTTAGAAACAAAATGTTGGTAATGAAGAATTAATTATATTAAAAATTTATTTATCTACAAAAAATATTAGAATATTCAGTCCATACATTATCAGCAAACATTGCCAAAATATCTTATATTATTATTACTAATTCAAAAACACATGGCTCATTACTATCAATTGATTTATTTTATATGGAGTTGGAAAAATATTCGAAAAAGCCCAAAACAAGTAAGTGAATTTTAATTGGTTTCAAGGTGAAATAGTTACCGGGTATTTATTTCAATACACCTAAAAACTCTTCACTTTCTTCTTCAACCTCTTCGCTATCATTCTCGGATATTCAAAGAAATATCCACAAAATGAATCCATTTATAACATGCGATTCTGAAAACTCACAGTTTCACAAAATTGCTTATATTACTTTGAGGGATAATCATTGGAATGTTCGAGCGAAGGTTTTGAGAGCGTGGTGTTTACTCACTATGATGCTCCCTTGGAATTAATTTTATCTCATGAAATGATATTCTTCTTCTACTTTTTTATCCCTTTGAATTAATTTTACCCCTTTCATTTTTTTTGGTATACATAGCACCCATAAATCCATACGTTTTTATTTGGGTACTTCCTTTTGTAACCTTTGGTTATAATCAACAGGGAAGTCGGATTCAAGCCTTAGCTCTTGGAAAAAACGCCCGAAAGTTCCTTTTTCGTTTACAGAAAGAAGGTTTTTAGTGTAATTTATTTGATTTTGGGGTTTCGTTAAGGCCAAAGTATGACATAGTATGTCCAACTTATAAAGATATTCATATAACTGACGAGACCAATATCACTGAGAACTTCGATCCTCCAACTTTGGATGACCTCTTGAGCATCAAACCAATCTAAGTAATTAATGATGGGACGGTTTTAGTTAAATATGCAATTGGTAAGTGTTGTTTACAGTACATTATTATTAGATTAAGAGGAAAAATCTAACATCGGATATTGTAAAATTGTGGTTGTTGATTTTAGGGGATTAATTATGAATTTTTCCTATAAATGTTGTTGGGGATATAACATGGGTTGGAGAGCTTGAATGGAAAGATCACTCTTCAGAGGCCTATTCGTATTCACGTACACGCGCTAAAGTCCAATTCACGCTAAGAGATGTCGAGTAAGTTTAAGTTTCAGAGTTTTATAATCACCTTATAATTAAACCTTACTAAATAATGATGTTGGAATTGAAGGAAGAGGGCTATAAAATGCTTGCATATGGACCACCCGCTGAGGAATTGTCCAGGCGTTTTGAACAAGTTCCATACAAGCATTTGTTTGTTTTACTCCGATTTTTCTGGATCGAAAGATTTTTTGGTATGTTGACATGGTTTTCAAAAAAATATGAGGAAGACATTAATATAGAACAAAATTATGAGATCATGTTTTTTTTTACCTAGGGGTTACTTGGCTTAGAGGAATATAAGGGCCTTCTTCAATTGACTATCATCGTGTAACTTTGGATGAGTTGAACAATTTGATGGAATGGTATGAATTTTTTAAAATTGTCATATTGAAAAACATATGATCATATAAATTATTAACAACATCTAACATATTTACCTCTTTGATTCTTGTAGTTACCCTATCCTCTTCCGACATGGTACTCAGACGAGCACCAGACTCTCGATCGCTTCTAACTCTCCTTCACTCTTATTCTTTAACTATTAAGAACTTTTGATTCCTTAGAACCAGTGTAAATATTTCTAAGCGATTGGTTTCTATTTTAAGGGTTAATTAACTTTGATTTAAAATTTAGTTAATATATAATATTGCAACATATACACGTTTATTAGAAGTTGGAAAAAACGAGTATACACTTTACATATTACACCTACCAGAAACATGTAAAATTTAACCAAACTATCTTATATTATTATTACTAAATCCAAAAATACTATATGATACAACCCATACCCGACTACTTTGCGACACAAATAATGAGTTGCATATTAGTCGTAACAATAGCGACAAAATAAACGACTTTGTTACTACTATACACGAAGTTGAAGGAATTTCTAGCAGTTCTAATCAGGATTAGCAACCCTAGTCTGAATTCCGAGCCTAGGATCTAAGGTTCATATAATTGAATCTATGGGATCTCAGATTTACCTGGTGATTTGCAGCGGAAGTTTTAGCAGATAATCGAGATCACGAAGCACCTCAAACGCTGTGCCTCTACTGGTATCCACACGCACATGATATATCATGGTTTTTACCCATTTTAGACCATGATATAGATGTGTTTTAGTGTCTTTTGTCTTTGTTTAGAGTCTTTTACAGGTTAAATCAGGATTGGAGCTAATTGGAGATATTTGGAGCATTTTGGGATTTTTGGGACGTTTTGGCCGAGAGCTTAACTCACTGTTCGTATAATTGATCATGCATCGATCGTTGCACTATCGATCGATGCAGTCGCGAGATGGGCCGTACACGTCGGTTTGACAAGTATTGAAGATTTACAGAAGCCCAGGTTCCAGTATTTACACAGAAGCCCCATCCGAGATTATGCCTATATAATAGAGTTTTTAGAGTCTTTTATAATTAAGAGCAAGGATTTTTAGAGCTTTTGGGGGCTGATCTGAACCTAATTCGTCATCTGTATTTGGAGAAGATTTTGAACTTTTACTCTTATTCTTTTATGCAATTTACTTATCATATGATCATGTTTTCATTATCTATGTCTGAGTGGCTGTGAATTAGGTTAGAAAAACAGTTTAGGTCGACCATATATCTTATATATGTCGACTTAAACTATAACGGAATTAACCAACGATTAAACCAAATTAATTTGATTAATCCGCGAGTTGCATCGATCGATGCACTATCTGCATCGACACTGATTGATAACGACACTGCCCCAGATTATTGATATCGAATGCACATCAAATATGCATTCACTGGATCATTACATTAATGATCAACCTCGTCTTTAACGCCCAGCTTGCTTAGGTGTGTGACCCTGTAGGATCATATAACACTAGCAATGAGTTCTCAACTCATTGATCATAAGTGGCTTCTAGCAAAGCGTTATGACTACCTAGTGTTATGTGATTGTCTCATCTCGACTATACGACTTTCACTTAGAGTAAGCACAATAGATTTCAGGACATTCCCAACAATCTCCCACTTGTACTGGAATCATCTATTCCTTTAATCCCTTTGTAGCTATATCTCAATCTAGCATAAGGCAAGAACTGTGTCATCCTTATTAAGCTAGACCACGTTTATCGAATCCCGATTTGTACTGATAAAACAAACGACTGACAATCACCTTGTTTGAGCGCGGCCACGCATTTCCAGTATCAAATCTTCGATAGGCCCAGAGATATTTAACTCCTGTTATATAGAAGGTACAAATCCCATCTTGTTCCATCCATGTCTCTTTCATATTTTATGATACGCCTAATCAGTGTCTTTATAATCACCAGTTATGGTTGACGTTTGACAAAGTCAAGACGGACCAATCCATATGTAAGAAAACATGATGAACTCAGGTCTAAGGACTATACTCTTTAGTCGTTATGAAAATCTCTTATGACACTCATATAACATCTTGTAGAGTTCTCATTAACGGGTCATGTCCGATCATGTGTTCTCTAACACATATCTATGTCATTGACTTTAATACACTTATTAATGACTCCATGAAACGTAGTCATCAGTCACCTCACATGCTAGTCTCACGTGGTTGTTAATGTCCCATTTTAACAACCTCGACCAGGGACCATTTATGTCATTTGTTTCTTATAGGGTTTCATGATCAAATCACATACTTGATGACCTATAAAATGTCATAAATTACTTTGGGACAATTATTTAATAACACAATTAAATAATGCTGAAACAATTTCATTAAAATAACATAACCAAATTATGTTTTACGAACATCAAGTCATAACTAAAAACCAAATATAACTCCCACTGAAAACAAGATCATATATTAAGAAATCTAATGCCTACAGCAGCAATATGAAACTCATGCGTAGGCCTTGGGAGGGGCTTGGTCAGTGGATCAGCAACATTCTCATCCGTTGGGACTCTGCTGATCTTCACATCTCCTCTATTCACAATATCACGGATAAGGTGATATCTCCTTTCTATGTGTTTGGATTTCTGGTGTGATCTAGGTTCTTTTGCTTGCGCAATGGCTCCATTGTTGTCACAATACAAAGCCACTGGCTCAGAAATGCTAGGAATCACACCAAGTTCAGTGATGAACTTCTTGATCCAAACAGCCTCCTTTGCCGCTTCAGAAGCAGCGAGGTAATCAGCTTCAGTTGTGGAATCTGCTACAGTGTCCTGCTTGGAACTCTTCCAGCTGACTGCACCGCCATTCAGGCAGAAGATGTAACCAGATTGCGATCGGAAATCATCTTTGTCTGTCTGAAAACTTGCGTCTGTGTAACCACTTACTACCAGCTCATCACTTCCTCCGTACACTAAGAATTTATCCTTAGTATTTCTCAACTACTTCAGAATATTCTTGACTGCTGTCCAGTGACTTTCACCTGGATCCGATTGTTATCTACTCATCATGCTTAAAGCACAAGCAACATCTGGACGAGTACAGAGCATGGCATACATGATGGATCCCAACGCCGAGGCATAGGGAATCCGACTCATGCGTTCTCGCTCAGCAGATGTCTCAGGACACTGCTTCTTGCTGAGACTTATGCCATAAGACATTGGTATGAAGCCCTTCTTGGAATCTTGCATTCTGAACCTGTGTAAGACTTTATCGATATAAGTGTCTTGACACAGTCCAATCAACTTGTTTAATCTATCTCTATAGATTCTTATTCCAAGAATATACGCGGCTTCTCCCATGTCCTTCATTGAAAAACAACTTCCGAGCCAGGCCTTAACGGACTGTAACAACGGAACGTCATTTCCGAGAAGAAGTATGTCATCTACATACAACACGAGAAATGCAATTGCGCTCCCACTAGTCTTCTTGTAAACACATGGTTCTTCTTCGTTCCTGATGAAGTCAAACTTTTTGACTGCTTCATCAAAACGAAGATTCCAAACCCGAGATGCTTGCTTCAATCCATAAATGGATCGATGAAGCTTGCATACTTTCCTAGCAGCATTAGGATCGATGAAACCTTCGGGCTGTGTCATGTACACATCCTCTTCCAGAATTCCATTAAGGAAAGCTGTTTTCACGTCCATCTGCCAGATCTCATAATCATAATGAGCAGCTGTTGCTAGGAGAATCCGAATGGATTTAAGCATGGCGACAGGTGAGTAGGTTTCTTCATAGTCAATACCATGAATTTGTTTGAAACCTTTTGCCACCAGCCTTGCTTTATATATCTGAATATTTCCATCCACATCAATTTTCTTCTTGAAAATCCTTTTACACTCAAAGGGTCTTGCACCATCGGGTAAATCAACCAAAGTCCATACTTGGTTCTGTGACATGGATCCCATTTCGGATTCAGCGGCTTTCAGCCACTTTGCGGAGTCAGGGCTCATCATTGCTTCTTCGAAATTCGCTGGTTCGTCACTGTCAATGATTAACAAATCATGACAATTGGTTACGAGAAATCCATATCTCTCGGGTTCGTGACGGATCCTTTCGGATCGGCGAATTTCAGGCTCCACAGGCGCGGGGTCTACGACTCTTTGTAGATCCAATTGTTGCTCTTCCTCTACAGGTTGAGCATTTTCCTGTGGTTCTCGAACTTCTTCGAGTTGTACTTTACTCCCACTGTTTCTCTTGGAAAGAAACTCTCTCTAAAGAAAAACGCAGTTCCGAGCAACAAACACTTTGTTCTCGGATTGGTTGTAAAAGTAGTATGCCCTGGTTTCCTTAGGATAACCAACGAAGTAGCACTTGTCTGATTTGGGTTCGAGCTTATCTGTAATTAATCGCTTAACATAAGCTTCACAACCCCAAATCTTCAGGAAAGACACACTTGGAACATTTCCAGTCCACATCTCATGTGGTGTCTTTGCAACTGATTTTGACGGAACCCTATTAAGTGTAAACGCAGACGTTTCTAGAGCATATCCCCAAAAGGATAATGGAAGAGTTGAGAGACTCATCATTGACCGAACCATATCCAGTAAAGTCCGATTTCTCCTCTCAGACACGCCATTCCATTGTGGTGTTCCAGGAGGAGTGAGTTGTGAAACAATTCCACAATCTCTCAAATGATCACTGAATTCCTGGCTTAAGTATTCTCCTCCACGATCTGATCGAAGAGCCTTAATACTTTTGCCAAGTTGATTCTGTACTTCATTTTGGAATTCCTTGAACCTTTCAAAAGATTCCGACTTATGTCTCATTAAATAGACATAGCCATACCTGCTGAAATCATCAGTGAAGGTAATGAAGTATCGAAAATTTCCTCTAGCACTTGTGCTCATTGGGCCGCATACATCTGTATGTATAAGGCCCAATAGGTCACTGGCCCTTTCATTTTGTTTGTTGAAAGGCGCCTTTGCCATTTTGCCTAGTAAACAAGACTCACATTTCTCACATGATTCATAATCAAATGAGCCCAAAAGCCCATCACTATGGAGCTTTTGAATCCGTTTCTCATTTATGTGGCACAAACGACAATGCCAAAGAAAAGTCTGATTCGTGTCATTTGATTTGAATCTCTTGGTGTTAATGTTATAGATTGGTGCAGTTTGGTTTAAAACATAAAGCCCATTCTCTAATGGGCTGCTACCATAAAATATATCATTGTAATCAAAAGAACAACATTTATTCTTAATTGAAAACTGATATCCTTCCACATCCAAAACAGGAATGGAAATAATATTTCTGCTTATAGCAGGTACATAGTAGCAATTATTAAGCTTTAAAACCAAACCAGAAGGTAAAGACAAGTTATATGTTCCTACGGCTAATGCAGCAACTCTTGCTCCATTCCCCACGCGTAGGTCCACTTGTCCCTTTTCCAACTTCCTACTGTTGCTTAGGCCCTGCATATTTGTACAAATATTAGCACCACAGCCGGTATCCAATACCCAAGAAGTAGAACCAGATGTAGTAACATTTACTTCTATAACATAAATACCTGAAGATGAAGTCTCGAAAGTCTTCTTCTTCTTCTTCTTCTCTTCCAAGAATTTGTCGCAATTTCTCTTCCAATGTCCAAGCTCTTTACAGTAATGGCACTTATCAGTCACAGATGGGCCAGGCTTGGGCTTGGGGGCTGGCGCAGGCGTGTCCGGGTTCTCAACCTGGACAGCCTTGTCCTTTCCCTTCCCTTTGCCAAGTTTCTTAAACTTCTTACCTCCTTGTACCATAAGTACATTCGGAGTGCCCTTCTTGATATTAGGCTCAGCTGTTTTGAGCATCCCATGCAGCTCAGTCAACGTCTTCGTCAAGTTGTTCATGTTGTAGTTCATAACAAACTGATCATAGCTTGACGGCAGTGACTGCAGAATGATGTCAGTAGCCAACTCCTGGCTAATGGGACAATCCAGCTTCCCTAGGTTATCAATATAACCCATCATCTTAATGACATGAGGACTGACTGGACTGTCCTTTGGTAGCTTGCATTCAATGAGAGATTTAACCGTCTGGTATCACTCAGTTCGTGCTTGCTCCTGAAACATACTTTTCAGGCTAGTGATCATCTCCACGGGCGACTCCACGTTCTCGTATTGCTTCTGCAAATCCGAGTTCATGGTAGCCAACATGAGACAATTCACATCGACCACATCATTAGAATGCTTATCCCAAGCATTCCTTTCTGCATGTGGAGCATTGGCTCTCGGTTTTTCAGGGAGAACATTTTCAAGGACATAGTCCCTTTTCTCCTGCTTGAGAACAATTCTCAAGTTCCGATACCATTCGAGAAAATTTGATCTATTTAACTTGTCCTTCTCAAGGACGGATCGCAGGGAGAAAGAATTATTATGAGTGGTAGTCATAGCTGAGAAACAAAGAAAGGAAAAGGTTTAGTTATGATGTTCAAGAAATGAGAAGTCTTCACTTTTAAGAAAACTCGCATTATATTCAAACAATGTTTCCTCAGATGAATATAATGATCCAAGACCCATACTTCACTAAATTCAAGTGAGCCACTGGCTATCACTCAACTTTAGCTATCTAGGTAAGCAACAAATTTGCTAGTTATATCCAATATAACTCTTGGTTGTGGATCGACATCTTATGTCCAATCCACCTGATGTCTCTGAGCTCAAAACAATTTTGATGGCCCAGTCAAGTAAACCAATCTCTTCAGTCATGTAATTGTCGATGTCTTGCACTGCAAGTCCATCAACACGATTACCTCTGTCTTACTCATGAAATTGTGGACATCTTGCACTGCAAGTCTATCGCACAATTAAATGGGTCTTGACAGTTGACAAGATTGGAAAGACATCAAGTATCACTTGATATTTGGTTGAGGAACGGAACCTTTTAAAACGTTCAGTTTTATTATGTTTTAATTTTTCTAATTAAATGATTTGTCTTGGTTTGGTTATGTGGCTTCAGGTTCCATAACCTAAACCATCGAATCTGGTGTCGACCGACACTACTTTAGTGTCGATCGATGCAGATTAACCAAAACCAATCTGCGATAACCGATCAATCCAATTGATCCGGTTTTGAGTACCGGTCGGTGTCGATCGATGCTACATTAGCATCGGTCGATACCAACCCAATCGCAATATACCATTCTTAACGTTTAACCATCATTAACCAAGCTCGATGACCGGTCCAATCCAATTGAACCGATTCATCAATCTAGCGAGGTGTGTGTCGACCGACACAACTATTGTGTCGATCGACACTAGGCGAAACACAAGTTTTATTCGGGTTTTCGCCTTGTGTCGATCGATGCCGGATTGGCATCGATCGACACCATGCGAAAAACCCTAAATTTTATTCGGGTTTTCGCCCTGTGTCGATCGATGCCGGATTGGCATCGATCGACACCATGCGAAAAACCCTAAAACGTTTTTCGAACAAAACCCTAAACTAGGTTACTTTGATCAAAACGAGTTTTAGCATGCTTGTATCAATCATACAGAGATCCAGATTCAACCAATCTAATCAACATGCTACAAATTCAATGGAACCCTAAAGCTCTGATACCACTGAAGGAATTTCTAGCAGTTCTAATCAGGATTAGCAACCCTAGTCTGAATTCCGAGCCTGGGATCTAAGGTTCATATAATTGAATCTATGGGATCTCAGATTTACCTGGTGATTTGCCGCGGAAGTTTTAGCAGATAATCGAGATCACGAAGCACCTCCAACGCTGTGCCTCTACTGGTATCCACACGCACACAAACTGGACAGGAGGGATGCTAGTGCCTATAGAGATCCAATCTCTTCAGAGGTTTCTATTCAAGTTCTGGTGGCTATGAATTAGGTTAGAAAAATAGTTTAGGTCGACCATATATCTTATATATGTCGACTTAAACCATAACGGAATTAACCAACGATTAAACCGAATTAATCTGATTAATCCGCGAGTTGCATCGATCGATGCACTATCTGCATCGATCGACACTGCCCCAGATTATTGATATCGAATGCACATCAAATATGCATTCACTAAATCATTACATTAATGATCAACCTCGTCTTTAACGCCCAGTTTCCTTAGGTATGTGACCCTGTAGGATCATATAACACTAGCAATGAGTTCTCAACTCATTGATCATAAGTGGCTTCTAGCAAAGCGTTATGACTACCTAGTGTTATGTGATTGTCTCATCTCGACTATACGACTTTCACTTAGAGTAAGCACAATAGATTTCAGGACATTCCCAACAGAAGTAGCGAATTAATAGCCAATATACTGACCAATTCACGATTTTTCTACGACTCTTCACATTAGACGCAAAAATAGTCGCTATATCACCGACTAACCTGAGACTATTGTTTCCGGTCTCGACAATGGTCGTTAAAAAGTAGAAATCGACGACTAAATTGCCGACAATCATTTTTGGTCGTATATTAGCGACTAATACATGTCCATATATCTGTTGTCGCAAAATAGTCGCAAGTTTCAGTCGCAAAACGATGTTTTGTTGTAGTGGGAGGACATGTCGGCCAGCCTTCTGGCATAGACGCTTGTCCTAACGACGCCGTTTTCGATTTTCCGGGAGCGGAGTGTTACAAATCCCGTCTAAGGATCCACTTGCTATGTACCTAATAAAACGGTACCAGCTGAGGAAACAAGTCCTCAAGATAAACCTCTGTTATAGACATGAACCGAGAGATCTCCCAAACAATTGAAACACCAAAATGTATCACACTATCTCTCTTGTATTATACCATCTCATACATGCATACTTTCTTTTCATTTCGCATTAAGCTTTAGAAATGGAATTTCAAAATTAATCTTAAAATTTAACCACTGAGACGGTGTGAATTAAGTTGGGGAGAGGGGATTCCACATGCTTATCATAGTATATAATATAATCGCATATTAAACTAAGGAGGAAAAAAAACTGAAAAAACTTCGGAAAGCCAAAAACAAGTAGGATCAGTGAAGATATATCGTTCGATATTGAAGTCGATACATTCCATATGGACCTTAATTAGTATCAGTAAGAAAAAACCCTCCTGATAAAATGCATTTAGGATTTCATTTTACTCTTTTTCATAATGTTTTGAGTGTCGTCCCAGTATATAGTAGGTTATATAAGTATGTTAATGGGGCTGAATTAGGTAGATAAACTCATTATATAAATAAAAAACCGTTTTTGACATCTTAAAACGTTGTTAATCGTTTTATCAAGCTAGGATCATTCTTGAAAGCTAGACACAAACCATGCTTTAAAACATAATAACATGAATGAATAACCTATGTTGAAGTGTTGCTTGGTTTTAAATCAAAACCTCATTTTAGAACTTTAAATTTGAAATTAATAATCTTTTGAACTTGATGAAATTTGTTGCATGTCTATAGATTAAAATTTGTGTTCTTTTCATCCTTTTTACCACCCTATTCGTGAACTCAAATGGAATCCTTACCCAAAACCCTAACCATTTCTAAAAGCCAGAATCTCTTTTGAGAGATTTTTAAGGCTTTTTTCCTTGGTAATCCTTAGTAAAAAGTGTTGGGTTTATGACGAAAATGAGTGAGTCTCTGGTAGAGCCGGCTTCAATTTAAGCTTGGTACTAAGATAGGCTAGCTTAGGATGGGTGGTGAGCATTTTAAAAAAAAAATTGAGAAATTATTTGTTTTTTTTAAAAATTAAATAGAAAAGGGATAAAAAAGTATAAAAGAGGAACAAAATTAAATCAAGTACTAGGAAAATCTATAAACTCTCAGAGAAAGAAAAATAAAATATAAATAGGGAGAGTTAAAAAGAAACAAATAGGACCTGAGAAAAAGAAAAGAAAAAGAACCTCTTAGGAAAACAAAAGAAATTCGAAAAATTTGGGAATGGGAAAGGCCAAAGGCCTAATGTTGGGTGATTCACATATTATATCTCTAGATCAGGTGATAGGATTGGGTAGCAGAGACTCTATGCATAAATTTTCTTTTACCCTTAGTATTTTACCAAAGGATAACCATGTTTTTGAGAGAACCTGAAGTTTGAACCCAAATTTCCACTTTTATCACAATAAACACCCTTTTACCCTAACCCAAGCAAAAAACTTGTATCACGAATTTCACTATATTCACCTTTGATTAAAATGATTCAGAAATGAGGTTCTTGGTTAGAATAAAAGCACATTGATGCATAAAGTGAGATTGGATTGGAAAATGTGATTTGCATTGGTTAAGGACTTAATATTAGGTTTCATCCGTGCATGATACTACTTTAGGCTTCGAAACAAAGCGGAATGGACAAAGCGGACACAGCGGATAAAATGCAGAAAAAACGGAAACAATGGACAAAGCGGATAGAGCGGACGAAGCGGACGGAGCGGACAAAATATAGCAATTTTAGATGTTGAATGGTAAAAACGGTCAAAGCGGACTAGTTTAATTAAAATATATTTTATATTTTATATAAAATATTCAAATCTTTTAAAACTTATTATAATTATCAAAATAATTCAGTTACTGTGAGTTTTACATGTTATTGTTTTTTCAAAGCACAAGTAAAAAATAAGAATTGTTGAGATTAGTTTTAGTAAGTCGTGGAATTTTTGGAAAGAAATTTTAAATTATGGAAGTGATATGGTAAAAATGATGATATACACATAAATAATTGTAAACCACAAAATAATACATACATAAATAATTAGAAAAGAAGAAAAATTTAAAACAAATAAAAAATTTGTGATTGGCCAGTCAAACCAGATAGCATTGAAGATGAATTTGTCCACTCCTCTCTTGGGCAAGTTTCACCTGCAGACGTAATCCGTGGTTATTTTTTTTTTTTTTTTAATTTCTTTTGAATTTGGTCCGCTTGTCAGCATGATATGTGCGAATGGTAAATACACTGCGGACAAAACCGCAAACGGACAAAACCGCAGTGTCCCTGGTCACCATTCGCCACCTTAATTAAGGAATAAAGATGTTAAAACACAAAAAAATATTGTTATGTATATTAAAACGAGTATTAGGATCCTATAGTCGATTCTTCCTTGCTTTAGCTGCTCAAGGACGAGCAAAAGCTAAGTTCGGGAAAATTAAAGAGTGTAAGATTTTGGAGACTCAGATTGTATGAAATGAGAATAAAAAGAAGAGAATAGAGAAGGAGACTCGGCGGCTGGGAAAATAAATCCTTTAAGCTTTATTTATCATTTACACAATACAAATTATATATAGTGTGTTGACTAGGGCTACATCAAAGAATAAACAAAGAATAAACTGAATAAGGACAAAAGAAGATAGCCAGCCTGTACACCAACGGTCATGTGGGAAAGGGACATCTCCTTCCTTATCTTCATATGTGACTTTGTTTTGTCCGTCATATATAGATAAATGATGTAGCTGACTACATAGTTGGTAGATGTAGTTGACTATATTCTTCTAATATAGCTCTATGACATATTTCCCATTCTTTGATATAGTTTTCTGATATAGCTGACTATACGACTGCTGTACACACTGACAATGCACAATGCTTTTATCATGATCAATACTCCCCCTCAAGTTCAGACTTTGGAATCACCCTAAAGGCTGAACTTGGAATGATCATGGCAACGCCTCATTAAAAACCTTGATGTGGAAAACCACTTGGGAAAAAACCGCATCAAGGGAAAAGAGTATGCGGCACATGAGTCAAGGAAGTTCTAATCATGAGTAGGGAGGTATACAAGTCCTAGTTTGCTAAAGATATGATCGAAAACCTTAAGACTTGCTGCCTTGGTGAAGATGTCTGCTAGCTGATCTTCACTCTTTGTGTAGCAAGGTAGAACCGTCCATTCTTCAATCTTCTCCCTTACCTTGTGACAATCTATCTCAATGTGTTTAGTCCTTTCATGGAACACAGAGTTGGTAGCTATGTGGATTGCAGCCTGATTATCACAATGGAAGGTGATAGGACTTGATTGCTCAATGCCGAAGTCCTTAAGAGAGCCTTCAGCCATGTCAAATCACTTGTGAGCTTCCTCATTGCTCTATACCCAGCTTCCGCACTTGAGCCGGAGAAAAACTTCTCCTTCTTGGTCTTATAAGTCATTAAGTTTCCTCCAATGAAAGTCCAGTAACCGGTTGTGGATTTCCTATCACTCTTATCATCAGCCCAATCTGCATCACAATACCGAACAATCTCTGTGCTGTCATTCTTACCCATCCAAATGAAGGAATGTTTAGTGAATCCTGATTCAATTCTCTGATTCAGATTATCCTAAACATGCGGATCTAGGTTCTCTTGAATAGAAACAATTGATGATCTCACCTTATACCTGTTTATGCAGCAGAAAGGGATGGTATGGTCAGAGATCAGAGAGCCACCGAGTGATAACTCCTCCAGAGGTTCACA
The DNA here is from genome assembly GCA_030180135.1 of Orychophragmus violaceus. Classification (NCBI taxonomy): domain Eukaryota; kingdom Viridiplantae; phylum Streptophyta; class Magnoliopsida; order Brassicales; family Brassicaceae; genus Orychophragmus; species Orychophragmus violaceus. Next base: position 46,093,680 of record CM058233.1, on the reverse strand, counting down.
CACGCACACCAAGCAGGAAGAGAGGCTGCTAGACCACACGGGAAATCGGCGCAGAGAGAGAGGAGGCTCGCGGCTGGGACTAGGGTTAATTGCCTGAACTCGTCTCAAGTTTTATTTATAAAACTTGTTCAGTTCCGTTTGGGCCTTTGGCCCAAATACCAATTAACTCGAAGGCGTTCTCGCACTGTGTCGATCGACACACCATGTGCATCGATCGACACACAGTGGCTAAACCCTTTTATTCTCTCTAAGTACAGTAAATGCCTAGCACTTTTACCGTACCTCTGCTAAACCGTTCCTACACATTTTCCTGTTAGCTTAGGCGTGTGACCCATATGGGATCATATAATAGAGGCAATAAGTCCAAGACTTATAGATCATGAGCGGACTCTAGCAAGCCATCATGACCCCCAGTATTATATGACTTATGTCTGATCATTGACATACTCTTACTTTCTAGAGACAGTACCGAGATTACTGGACACAATTCCAACAATCTCCCACTTGTACTGGAATATCTGTATTCATAATCCTTTTGTCTCAATATCTCGATTAGTCATAAGGCAAGATTAGTGTCATCCTTATAAAGCCTAATCTTGTTCATCGGACTCTGATCTGATACTGACAATCCAAACGACTCGGGACAGTCCGTTTGAGCATGGCCATGCATTTTCCAGTATTCAAATCTCCGATTGGCCTAGAGATATTCACTCCATTTATATTGGAGGGACAAATCCCGTCTTGTTCCATCACTGTAAACTACTCATTTCATAATACACCCAAACAAGGTCCTTATAACTATCGCTTAACGACAGCATTAGACAATGATCAAAGCGCATTAGTTCATGTGTAGTCACATGCATGCGAACTCAGGTCTAAGGACTATACTCTATAGTCGTAGTAAGAATCTCTTATGACACAGATATAAATATCCTGAAGAGTTCTTATAATCGGGTCATGTCCGGTCGTATGTACCCAACATACACCTATGTACTGACTTTGATGCCGCGCATCTATGACACACTGAGACTTTGTCATAAGTCACATACCAATCTAGTCTCACACGGTTGTTGGTGTTCCAATTTCAACAACCTTCGACTAGGGACAGGATGATATAAACCATCTATCAAATATAGGGTCTCATGATCAAGCTAAATGACTTTGATAACTCAAGATCAAGTCACTTACTTCGATGACCTATAAAATGGTTCATATCATTTTGGAACGATTATTTCATCACAGTTAAAATAATCTTGAAATAATAATTTCATTAAACATCTTGAATGTTTTACAAGAACATATCAAATAATTAAATAAAGCCCTTTAATAACTCCCACTGAAATTAAGACTGCATCTTAATTTCACTTATCCTACAGCAACAGTCCGCGACTCGCGCTTAGGCCTAAGGAGTGGCTTCGTTAATAGATTAGCAACGTTCTCATTCATTGAAACTTGCTGATCTACTTAACATCTCTGTCATTTATCTCACGGAATAGGTTATACCTATCCTCAAGGTGTTTGGACCTCTGATGTGCAGCTAGTCTCATCTATGCTGGGAATCACATCAAGTTCAGTGACGAACTCTTCTTTCCAAACAACCTCTTTCGTCGCTTTCAAAGCTGCGAAATGTTCAGCTTAAGTCATGGAGTCAGCAACAGTGCCTTGCACCGCCAGACAGACACAAGATATAACCGGACTGTGATCGGAAATCATCTTTGTCTATTGGAAACTTGCCTTTCAGACTCTACCGACTCGTAGCACCTTACTTTCTCCGTAACTCAAGAATTTTATCCTTAGTATTCCTCAAATACTTTAGGATATTCTTTACGGCAATCCAGTGATTCTTTGCTGGATTTGACTGGTCTTTACTTGTCTTGCTTAACATTAAAGCAACATCAAACAAGTACGTTTTATGGCATACATGATAGATCCAATTGCCGACGCATATGGAATCTTATCCATGCATTTAAGCTCAGCAGTTATCGTAGGACACTGTGTCTTGCTTAACGTAATGCCATGTGACATTTGCATAAAACCCTTCTTGGAATGCTGAAAACGTGTAGGACTTTGTCGGGATAAGAATCCTGACTTTGTCTTACCAGCTCTTTCGGATCTCTATCTTTAGATCCAAAATCCAAGAACATTCGTGGCTTTACTCATGTCAATCATTAGAACCAACTCCCAAGCCAGTCCTTTACTGACTGCAGCATTGGGACGTCATTTTCGAGAATCAGTATGTTATCGACATACAATATGAGAAATGCAATATCGCTCCCACTAATCTATTAGTAAACACACAGTTCCGCTTCGTTCCTGTTCAAGTCAAAACCTTGACTACTTCAACAGAACGAAGATTCCAACTCCGATATGTTTGCTTCCATCCATGAATGGATCGATGAAGCTAACTTACATAAAATGTAATTTTTCGGAGAGTCCATTGCTCACTATCGCTTCTTTGAGTTTCGCAGATTCGTCGCTTTCAATGATCATCAGATCATGCGAACTTTCAATGATTATCAGGTTCAACCAATGACGAGAAATCACTCTCGGATTAGTAACTGATTCATTCATATCTGCGAACTTCAGGCTCCACAGGTGTAGATTTTACAGAAATCTGTAAATCCTTCCGCTGCTCTCCCTCAACAGGTTAAGCAGCCTCCTGTATTTCTCGAATTTCTTCGAGTTATACTTTTACTCCCACTGTTCTTCTTGGAAAGTAACTTCCCTTCTTAGAAAACAGAATGGACGTAAAAGTAACAAGCCTTGGTTTCCCTAGGACAACCAGCGAAGTAGCACAACTACAAATACTCAGTAAAGACGAATTTGGATCGATTCCAATCCACATTTACGTGGTGTCTTTCAACTGATATTGGTGGAACCTTTTCAGCGTAAACTTAGATATTTCTAGAGCGTTATTCTTAAATAATATCATGGAAGATTCGTGTGACTCATCTTTAATCATTTCTAATAAGATCTGATTCTTTCTCACAGAAACACCTTCAGGTTTTCAGGAGAAATGAGCTGTGAAACGATTTGACACTCATTTAGATGATCACATAATCAATGACTTAAGTATTCTCACTCGTGACCTAATCCAGAGTCTTAATACTTCTGTCATTCAGATCCTATACTTCATTCTGGAACTCTTTCGACTATGTCAAAGAATTCCGACTTGTGTCTCATCAAATGAACACAGTCACACTCACTGAAGTAATCAGTAGAGACAATGAAGTACAGGAAATTTTCTCTGGCATTACTGCTCATTGGGCCACATACATGAGTATGTTCCAGGTCCAATAAGCCTTTGGGCCTTTCTCTAGCTCCGCTAAGATAGGCCCTTTACCTTTTGGTCCAGTAAACAGAATTCAAGTCTCATAAGATATCTTATCAAATGAGCCCAACAGTCCATAACTATGGGATTTCTGAATCCGTCTTACTCTATGTGACCAAGACTTTTATGCCAAGAAAAATCAGGTTTAATTCATCAGATTTAAACCAATTCGGTATTTATGTTACATTTAGGCACTCTTTGGTTTAAGATATAAAACCCATTACATGAATAGGGTGCTACAATTAATATTTCATTAAGATCAAAAGAACAAAACTTGTCTTTTATCAAAATGAAAAACATTCAAATTCTTACAAGAAAATGAAAGACAACTCTGCTTAAAGCAGGTACATTGTAGCAATTACTTAATAAAACCAAGCCTCTAAGGCATCTACAAGTGAAAACCCTACGGCTGAGGCAGCATCCATAGCTCCTTCCAGACATGTAGTTCCACTTGCCCTTGCTTCAACGTTCTACTGTTGCTTAGGCTCTGCATATTATCACAAATATCAGTGCCACAACTAGTATCCAATACCTTTAAGGTAGAACTTGAAGTAATAACATGAATACCTGAGGAAGTAGTCGCATACATCAACTTCAACTCTTCATCATCTTCCATGAATTTAATGCAATCTCTCTTCCAATGCCCTGTCTCCTTACAGTAGCAGCACTTACCAACGTAAGAGGTATCTGACTCGGGCTCAGAAGACACACGCTTGCCATGATTCAAAATCTGGACAACTTTGCCTTCACCCTTGTCAGCATTAGGTTTATTAAACCTACCCTTCTCATTCATGAGATTATTCAGGGTACTCTTCACGTTTGGCTCAACTGTCTTGAGCATATCATGCAGTTCAGTCAGCGTCTTCGTTAAGCCTTTCTTGATATAGTTCCTTCTGAACTTATCATAGCTTGACGGCAGTGACTGTAGTAGGATAATTCAGTTTCCTCAGGTTATCAATGTAACCCATCATTTTACTGACATGAGGACTCAGTGGATGATCATTTGGTAGCTTGCAGCTAGTGAGAGACTTAACCAACTGGTATCTCTCCACCCTTATCTGCTCCTGAAATTTCAATTTCAGGCTGCTGATCATCTCTATTGGCGACTCCATGTTCTCATATTGCTTCCGCAAGTCTGAGTCCATGGTAGCCAATATCAGACCACGCACATCTACCGCATCATTATAATGCTTATTCCAAGCATCATATACTGCATGAGAAGCATTGGACCCGATCCTCACGGGGAGAGCTCACTCAAGAACATAGTCCTTTCTCTCCTGTCTGAGGACTAGCCTCAGGTTCCGCGACCAAGTCAAGAAATTTGATCCGTTCAGCTTGTCCATCTTAAGGACAGACCGGATCGAGAAAGTGTTTTGATTGTTTGTGCTAGTCATAACTGAAAATTAAGATAAAAGGATTTTAGTTAATATGTTCAATATGATTAATCTCGTATTAAATTTAATATGATTAATCACGCATTATATTCAATAACATAAGTTACCCTCAATAGAATATAATGATTCCAAGATCCACATATAACTAAGATCAAAGTGGGCCACTGGCCATCACCCAACCTTAGCTTATATCGGTAAGCCCTATGTCGGCTAATTATATCCGTGATATAACTCTTGGTTGTGAATCTGGGCCCGAGGCCCAATCTACTCTGATGTCTCAAGGCCCGGGACTCCCGATGGCCTAGTCAAGAAAACCAGACTATACAGTCATGTAATCATTAATGTCTGGGACTCCCAATGACATTTATGAATCACAAACCGTCTTATCCACGCAAAAGTAGACACCCTCACACTGTAAGGCCATGAATACAATTGAATGGGCTTCGACAGCTGACATAGACTGGGCAAGACATCCAACGCTTGATATTATTTGAGGTTCGTAGGTTTATTAAAATTTCATTCCCAAAATAGAAGATTACTATTTCGGGAAACTTTCTATTTTTGGAAACCTACTATTTTAGGAAACTTTCTAAAATTGGAAACTTTCTAAAACCGGAAACTTTCTAACTTTAGAAATTTCTTTAAAATCCAAAACCCGCAAATCTAGAAACTTCTATTTTAAGAAACTTTCTAATTTCAAAATTTCGGAAACTTTAATTTAAAATCGACTTTATAATTTTATAAAATAAATTTTAAATTAATCTGAAGAAAGACTCAAATAATTGGCCCAATTGTTTTAACTTCTTGGCCCGAGGCCCAAGAATTGGTCCATGTCCAAGACATGACCCAATTGTCCAATTAAATGACATAACCGGTCTGGTTCATTAAAATTGGTCTAACCAAATTTTAATTACTACGATGACCACAATTGTCAACCGGTTATTTACTAAACCGGATTTTCTCAATTTATTTGGTCCAACCAAATCAAATTAGAAAATCCTGGTTTAGGCACAAAATCCAATATTTCGACTTTGGATTTCTTATCCCGGTTTAACCAGAATTTAATAAAATTATTAAATCTGTTTATTAAACCGAGACGTTTGATTTTTAATAGAAATTTTAAACCGAGCCTTAAACCCAACCGTATCGATCGATGAACCAACCGCATCGATCGATTCATCAACCGCATCGATCGATTCATCAATCGCATCGGTCGATGCTCTCAGCATCGATCGATGCGTTCACGCGTTGAGCAGGCTTGGCCGAGATATGCGAAATCCATGCGATCGTTCGATCGATCCATGCGATTGCAGTCGATCTCTAGCGGTTGTATCGACCGATCCATGCGATCGTATCGATCGATCCATGCGATCACAGCCGATACTTCTTTATGAAAATCGCATTCCAAATCAATATAGCTTGGATTTGCGATTTCAAGTGTGTTTAGGTTTCAATTCCTTGTTGCTTAAGTGATTTCTCTTATCAGTAGTTGATTCAAAACACTTCTTAAACAAGAAAACAATCCTAAACTTGAATCTAAACAAGAAAAACCAGAACCTGGCTCTGATACCACTGAAGGAATGTTTAGTGAATCCTGATTCAATTCTCTGATTCAGATTATCCTAAACATGCGGATCTAGGTTCTCTTGAATAGAAACAATTGATGATCTCACCTTATACCTGTTTATGCAGCGGAAAGGGATGGTATGGTCAGAGATCAGAGAGCCACCGAGTGATAACTCCTCCAGAGGTTCACACACGCACACCAAGCAGGAAGAGAGGCTGCTAGACCACACGGGAAATCGGCGCAGAGAGAGAGGAGGCTCGCGGCTGGGACTAGGGTTAATTGCCTGAACTCGTCTCAAGTTTTATTTATAAAACTTGTTCAGTTCCGTTTGGGCCTTTGGCCCAAATACCAATTAACTCGAATGCATTCTCGCACTGTGTCGATCGACACACCATGTGCATCGATCGACACACAGTGGCTAAACCCTTTTATTCTCTCTAAGTACAGTAAATGCCTAGCACTTTTACCGTACCTCTGCTAAACCGTTCCTACACATTTTCCTGTTAGCTTAGGCGTGTGACCCATATGGGATCATATAATAGAGGCAATAAGTCCAAGACTTATAGATCATGAGCGGACTCTAGCAAGCCATCATGACCCCCAGTATTATATGACTTATGTCTGATCATTGACATACTCTTACTTTCTAGAGACAGTACCGAGATTACTGGACACAATTCCAACACCAAATGCCTTGTCCTTGCGAGCCTTTGAGATATCTGAGTATCGTTTCTATCATGCTCCAGTGGTGGACAGTAGGTGTTTTCATATGTTGGCTGGCTTGGTTCACAGCAAAACATAGGTTTGGTCTAGTGAGTGTATGGTAGATGAGTTTCCCAACCAATTTCCTGTATAGAGACACATCCCTCAACTTCTCATCATCTGATTTCTCCCCCTTTCTATTGACTTGGTAGCCATCTTCAAGAGGAGTTTTAGCTATATTGCTTTCTCTTGTTTCTGTCAACAAGTCCTTCACATACTTTCTTTGGGACACAAACAAATTATCTTGAAATCTGCACACTTCAATTCCCAAGAAGTATTTCAACTCACCAAGGTCCTTGATGTCAAAAGAAATCTTGAGGAATGCTTTGGTGGATTGGATTCCTGATTTATTATTGCCAGTAATGATCAGATCATCCACATATATGAGTACTACAACCATGCCTGAAGATCTTTGGAGAGTGAACAAGGTATGGTAGGATTGAGACTTCCTGAACCCATGATCCATAAGAGTGTGGCTCAGCTTGTGATACCAGGCTCCTGGTGACTGCTTCAGACCATAAATAGCTCTTCTCAACCTCAACACTTTCCCTGGCTTACACAACTGTTCAAGGCCTGGTGGTGGAGTCATGTAAACCTCTTCTTCAAGTTCTCCTTGTAGGAAAGCATTTTTGACATCCATCTCCCATAGATCCCATGAAAGGTTGGCAGCTAAAGAGAGAGTGACTCTTACAGTGTGAAGCTTTGCTACCAGTGCAAAGGTGTCAGTGTAGTCTTCTCCATATGTCTGAGTGAACCCTATAGCAGCCAGCCTTGCCTTATACCTCTCTATATCCCCATTGCTCTTATACTTGATTGTGAATACCCATTTGGAGCTAACAGTTTTGTTTCCTTTTGGTAAAGGCTCTACATTCCAAGTATGATTCCTTTCCATAGCCTCCTTCTCATCAATCACATCATCCATCAACACCTTAGTGTCCTTAGCCTCTTCATAGGTTTTAGGAACCTGATTCATCTCTATCTTCCCAAGAAAGGCACAATTACTTGATGGTAACAAGTCAATAGAACACACGGATTTGTTGGGATGAGCAACAACCTGATTGTTGAAGTAGACTCTTGTGTTGATCCAGCATGATGGATCCTTCTTTTATCTAGTGCTTCTTCTGAGTTGTTGCACTGGTTGAACAACTTCTTCTACATCCATCTCTTCTTCTCCATGAATCCATGATTAATAGTCTCCTCCTCATCCATATTCAAGTTTCCTTGATCTTGATTCTGAGGTAGAACTTCCTCTTGGGTTTGAATGGGCTCTTGATTTTCTATCACTGGTTCTTGTAACTCTTCTTGGTTACTTAATGTTTTTTTTTTCCCTTTGTCTTGGTACCTTAGGTAGATCATTCCCCAAATGATCCAAGAGAAACCTCAGACTTGTAGCAAGGTCAGAAGGTGAACTTGAGATGTCTTTAAATCCTTCCCAATCTCTCTTTTCAAAATAGCCCTTTCCTTCTATGAACTTGACATCTCTAGAGACATATGTGCAGTTGTTGATTGGATCATAGGATTTGTACCCCTTCTGAGTAGTTGAATATCCAAGGAACATGCACTTGATGCTCTTAGCTTCTAACTTGTTTCTTTGATCACCTGAGATATGGACAAAACACAGACACCAAAACACACGTAAGTGTTCAATAAAGGGTTGAGTTTTTTTTAATACCTCAAATGGTGAGATGTCTTGTAGAACTCTAGTTGGAATCCTATTCATGAGATAGCAAGCTGACAAGACTGCATCTCCCCAAAATCTTTTAGGCACATTTGCATGAAACATCATGGATCTAGCAACCTCCATGAGGTGTCTGTTCTTTCTCTCAGCCACTCCATTTTGTTGGGGCGTATGCGGACAACTTGTTTGATGTAGGATTCCATGTTTGTTCAGATTAGCTTTGAATCTTTGACTTGTATACTCTCCTCCATTATCTGATCTAAACACTTTGATCTTTGCATTAAACTGATTAGTAATGTAATTTTGAAAATGAATAAATGCTTCATAAACTCTATCTTTAGATGGAAGCAAGGTGACCCAAGTATATTTTGATTTTTCATCTATAAATGTCACAAAATACTTGTTCCTATCTCTAGACAGACAAGGTGAAGTCCAAACATCATAATGCACTAGATCAAAGCAGTTTTTATAGATAGTAGTAGATTTAGGAAAGACTGTTCTACAATGTTTGCCAAGAATACAAGCTTCACACGTTGAGTGATCAAAGATAGCATTAGGCAACATCAAGTTCAGAGCTCTAGCATGAGGATGGCCTAGTCTAGCATGCCACAAAACGTTTTGATTAACAGGAAAACAGGAATTGAAAGCTAAGGAATCCGAATTGCTTAGAGTGGTGTTTCAAGGAGATAAAGCTCATCTTGTGTTCCACCTCTGCCAAGTACCTTTCCATTCTTAATATCCTGAAAGCAAAACTCATTAGGCCCAAAAATAACAATGCAATTCAAGTCTTTAGTGATCCTTTTAACAGATAGCCGATTGGATTTAAACTTGGGCACAAAGAAATCATCACTATCCTTGTTAAACAATCTTAACTATGTTCCTACAATGGGAATGCCTTGACCATCAGCAATAGTTACTCTACATGAGGCTGGTTTAATGTCTTTTAAAAACTTAGCATCTCTAATCATATGGTGAGAAGCTCATGAATCTACTACCATTTTATGACAAGATTGTGCAAACAATTTATGAGACAGAAGCGTGATACCAGAGAGTTTAGAGGCATAAGCCTTGACGAGATCCTCCAGATCACTCCTTCTCACATACTCAGTGTTAGTGAACAAGGCAAGCTCTCCTCCTTAAGTAGATGAAGATGCTTTCTCACTCACTTCTTGAGAGATGTTGGCTTTTGAATCCCTAAACTTGGACGGCTTGAGGTGTGGATGGAGGATCCAACACTTGTCCTTGGCGTGTCCCTTCTTCTTGTAATGCTCACATAAAAAGTGTTTCCAGTACTCATGCTTGAACAAGCTTCTGTCCTCATGCTTGAACCCACTCTTGTTGGCAGTGACAAGCTCCCCCTTTCCTCCAAACAATCCAATGCTCCCTTGCTCCTTTTGGATCCTTGAGCACACTTCTTCAAAGTCTGGAAGAGTAGTCTCCCTTAGAATAGACTTGATAACATCATTGTAGACCGGATTCAGATTGAGGAGGAGTCCAAAGATCTTGTCTTGCTACTTCCTTTCATTAAGAACCTTTGGGTCCATGGTTCTTGGCCTTAACATGTCAAGCTCAGACCAAGCAGATGAGAACTTACCAAGATACTTAGTGAACTCACAATTTTCTTGGTGAAGGTCACTGATTATCTTCTTCACCTCATACACACGACTGAGGTTGGAGACATCACCATATACCTTCTTAAGAGTGTCCCAAAGTGACTTGGCAGTCTCACAGTGGGAGTAAGCTTCAAGGATGGAGGATTCCATAGAGTATTGGAGGAAGCAAGGGACTGATTGATCTTCTTGAAACCACCTTGCTTCTTCCTTCTTGGTCTCCTCATCCTTCTTTCCTTTTGGGTCATTCTCGGTTGGAGTTCTGTCTTCAAGAATGTGTTCCCAAAGCCCTCTGCCACATATTGATGTCTTGGTTGTTCTCTGCCAGGTTCTGTAGTTTAAACCCTTGAGAACAACCGGGATAACAGTAGGCTTTAAGTTGGAGTTAACTTGGACAATGTCTTCCATCGATGTAGTTGAGAGAGATTAAGAACAGAGTTGAGAATGGGTAGAAGTAGAGAGAAAATGAAGAATCTGAACGGTGAGAGTAGTAGAATGAAGAGAGAATAAAGAGAATCAAAGAACAGTAACACTAATGCTTTGATACCATGTAAGATTTTAGAGACTCAAATTATATGAAATGAGAATAAGAAGAGGAGAATAGAGAAAGAGACTCGGCGGCTGGGAAAATAAATCCCTTAAGCTTTATTTATCATTCACACAATACAAGTTATATATAGTGTGTTGACTAGGGCTACATAAAGAATAAACAAAGAATAAATTGAATATGGACAAAAGAACATAGCCATCCTGTACACCAACGTGTTAGAATTTCAGAAGCATCCATGAGGAAGCTCTGATCATCTAGTTTAGTTCATGAGACATTCATAAGGCTTACAATTAGGTTAACATCAGAATAAACAAAGATAAACCAAGTTTACATCTCAGCCATTGATTCATTGGAGGGAAAACCGAGTTTGAATGGATGGTTGGATCTTCTCCTCTTCATTTCGATTTCTAGTGAGTTCAGACTTGAAAGTGACTTGTCCTCACTCTTATTCACGTGTTCAGACCTGAGGAGAGAGAGAGCGCACACTCCCAAGAGTGAATGTGACATGTCTTCATAACCACTTTCTCCTTTAAACACACATGTGACTCTTCTTGAGTCTGATTCTTGACAGACTTCTGTTTGGTCCCAACTTTGCACATTCTTGTCTTCTGATTATCTAAGTGCCCCAACTTTGCATTTCACATCTTTGGCCCCGACTTTGCACATGATGATCTTGCCCCAACTTTGCACATTGATCATCTGTTTGTCTGTGTCTGTGTCTGTCTCTGTGTCTGTGTGCCCCAACTATGCACATTGCACATCTTGATAGTTGCCTTTGTTGCTCACTTAAGCATTCCTTTGCTTTGCTTTGCGTGCTTGTTCTCAACACCAAGGCTTCTTCATGGAATGAGGCTCGACTTCTTCAGCCTCTCCTCTTCCTTTTCATCTTCCTCTCTAATAAAACGGTCATGTGGGAATGGGACACCTCCTTCCTTATCTTCACACGTGACTCTATTTTGTCTGTCATATATAGATGAATGATGTATCTGACTACATAGTTGGTAGATGTAGCTGACTATATTCTCCTGTAAAAGCTCTCTGACATAGTTCTCATTCTTTGATATAGTTTCCTGATATAGCTGACTATACGACTGTTGTACACACTGATAATACACAATGCTTTTATCATCATCAATAAAGAGTTCGGATTTTAGCGTTCTTAGGAAATATTTCCTACCAATTTAGTTGTTTGTAGATTGAATGTTTTTGCGATGGTTCTGTGTTCTTGGGTGAGAAAGAATTTGTTAATTTTATAAGTTATTCTGATTACCTAATTGGAGACCGATTTCTTAGCTTAATAATGCTACAACGAAATCATCAAAACTTGATTTAGCAAGAGAAGATTTTTAGCTTGTTGCTTGCTACTGATTACTTTGTATATGTGTTTGCTTGAGAGTCATTATGTGTTCGATTATGAGTCAAATAGTTATATAGTTTTCAATATTTTTAGTTTTTGGTTTATGTTAATGCTTTTAGTTTTACACCATCTAATGCTTTTAGTTGGCACCCTATAATGCTTGTGTCTGAGTTCGAGATTCTTGTTCATAAAGTTATGGTGCTTGTGTCTGAGTTCAACATGTGTATGAGCTTTTTTTTTTTTCTCTTTCTTCTTTTCTTTCTGAAATTTTCAGTTTGACTTTGGTTTGATTACACTATACTCTTTGACTTTAGCCTACTTTCTCTGCGTGTAGGTTTGGGCATGATAAGGGAGAATTGACCAGGAAGATCAAGAAAGTATTTACCAACAAATTCGATGGTCCCTATTATAGCTGGACAGTTGTGCCTTAGTATAGACAAGAAAAACACTTCATCGTGTTTGTGGTAATGTTTTATGTCCTTTAAAATTATGTTCTTATGTTGCTTTCATTATTTTCACTAATAATCTAATTTGTTTCTAATGTAGAAAACTCAAACCTGGGATACCTTAATACCCGGTGTACATCAACAACATCTCGAAAGAATCTATTAAAAGCGGTTGAAGGATATGTTAAGAAATGTAAAGACTTCTCGAGAGAAACCAATTTGGATTTTCGAGACTCCCCGAAAAACAATTACCGAGTATTAAGAAACTAAAAAAGCTCAACAAAAAAGTCCGACTACATATGCAATGAGAAAATCATCCCATAAAGGGTTTAAGTTCTCAAAGACACTTTCTGGGATTCTCGCCTTGAGAACCCCATCGATTTCCTCTACTTGTAGCTCATACTTCGTTAGCTCGACGAATTTTTTCTCCTGAACCACCGATGACCATGAAAGCTTCTTATGCTCCTTTTCTCCATCAGTCGCTTTTGTTACACTCACTTTGGCACCTTCCTGTATTCCTTTCTCCATGACATCCTTCCTTCCTTCATCACCAACAGAACCTGAAACACACCCATCCGCATGCTTCGAACCATCCACTGCAATCAAATCACGATCCATATTTCCTTCCATCATCAAAGTAGCCTGAACCGGTGACTGAGCAGCCTCCGGCATGGCCAGTCGTGCTGCGGAAGAAATCCGTCAAAGCAAAAAGCTGCCAAAACCCTAATTTCCCTTTTTTACCTTTAGAACAAAACGCAACGTTTTACACTCGTTTGAAACTGTCATTCACCTCCTTCTTGGCCTTAGAGACTACTTGTATTTTCCTTTTACTATTTAATAAAATTTAGATGACAAAAAAATCTAGATTATATGTGTTTTAAAGTGATTCGTTAAAGCTTTATGTTTGATTATATGTGTTTTAAAGTGATTCGTTAAAGCTTTGTGTTTGATTTTGCTAAACAGTTATTATTTAGTTTATATGATAATACTGTTATCTATTTTTGTAAATTTCTTTTAAACTGTGTTCGCTCTTTTCTACTATTTAGAATTTCAGATTTCCGTGTGAAATTATTGAACAAAACCGTTGTTTAAATATACTTTCATAAACAAATTGTATTTAGACGTCACCAATAAAAATCAAATACGTTGTTAGAAGAAGAAAAAAACAGCACTAAACACACTTGTGGAGGAAAACACGACGACCCCATATGACCATCACTTGGCTGGAGTTCATACAATGCACTGCAAGAGTTGTTAACAGATTAAGGCACTTCCCAAAAAGTTATTACACTAAAAGGCACTTTAATATTCATGAGTACTTACATCACTGTACAAATTTTTGTAATACCATATTACCATTGTTCTTTTCTCTTTCTCTTTCTCTCTCTCTTTTTTTTTTTTTTTGTTTCTGAACTCCCCGTCCCTTTTTCTCTATCTTTTTTTACATTTTTTTTTTCTTTTTTCCCTCTCTCCTCTACTATTTTTTCTCTCATTTTTATATTCTTTTCTTTATCTTTTAATTTGTATGTTAACAAGCATAAAATATTTATTTTAATACTATAAATTATAGTTTTTTTTTATTTAATGACATCCATATTGATATATTTTATTATTTTTGTCCATATGGTGTACTCATTTGTGTGTGTATGTATGTGTCCACTGTTTTATTGTCCACGATTGTATCTACCATTTAATATTCACAATTATATCTACATGTATGTGTCTAGTTATAAATTCTAACATGAAATGAAATATGTCCATAAAAAGTGTCCATTTAAATGTGTATATAGGAATTTGTCCAATTTTAAACATCTATGAATCTGAACACATTATGTTATATCCAAACATATAATTGTCTTGACAATTCATGACATATGTATGTACAGTGAAACAAAACTAAAAATAATAGCATACACATCTAGTTTCACAAAATAAAAACATAAATATAAGTTGAAAATATAATCAATCATATAAGTAAACATACAATTGTACCGTTTATCGATATGTAAATGTCTACAATGTGGAACATATTAGTGTCAAAATCAGAAATCAAACACATAATTTGTATATATTGGTGTCCACCGGTTGGTGTACACGAGAACATGTCCATATAGTCATAAGGTGTATTTTTTTATTTGTACCTAGATGTCTGGATAACATCATATGGACATTCATCATCTTACTAAGATATATGTTCATGGTGAAGAGTCTTTCAAGAAAGTGGAAATATGCAAAATCAATGAGAAGTGATATTAATATATATAGTATATATATATATATATATATTAAATTTTGTCTAAAGCAAATATATAATAAGCATGCACAACCAAATATAAAGTCTGAAACATCACTAGGAAACAATTGTAAGGATACATGGTTGTTCATATGAAGGTGTCCACTATACGGTTTTCATATTTGTGTGTATGTGTCCACCATACGTTGTCCACCATACGGTGTCAACCGTTGTGTCTACATGTATGTGTCCACCTATAAATGCTTATATAAAATGTGTCCGCAGAAACTTTTCCAATTTTAAACTGTCCACAAATCTAAACACATAATGTCGTACTCAAATATAGAATCGTGTCGATAAGCCATGACAAACAGATGTACAATAAAACAAAGTCAAAAGAAGTAGCGTACACATCCAATTTTCACAAAATAGACAGAGAAATGTATAATTCAATTGACAAATATAATTAAACACTTAAGTAAGCATACATGTGTACCGTTTATTTTTCCATTGTCCACATCTGAAGTGTCCACATATAAGTTTTAAAGTCAGAAATCAAATACACATAGAAATCTATATATTATGTGTCCATCGGCTAGTGTACATGAAAACCTAAATAAAATCTACAAAACAGGGTTATTCCGTGTTATAATCTATACGAAAATTTAATAAAATTGTGTAACAAATGTGGGCGAAGTAAGGAGGATTGAAAAAGAACAATGTTGTTGGGTGAAAATATGAGTATTAATGGACACACACAATTAACCTTAAATAGAATTTTAACTATAAACTAGGAGATGAAATATATTATATAAAAATAAAATTAAGTAAAATATATTAAATAAAATCAAGTAAAATATATTGTAACTAGAAATTAAAAAATGAAATTAGGAGATGAATTGTAATTTATACTATATAAAAATATTTTATGTTACTCAAAATTATATGAATATATAAAATATATAGTGGAAGTAGAAAAAAATGAAAATAAAGTAAAATAAAGAGAGTAAGAAAGAAAAAGATGAGTTTGAACAAAAAAAAAATGTTGTGCACTTGAAAGAAAGAAGGAGAGAAGATGTAGGAGTGACTTGGTTATTTTAAGAGTGGAAAGTGTGTTAGGAGTAACAAGTGCCTTATTTTATAAAATGAGTGGGTGAAAATACCTTCTAGTGTAATAAACTCGTTGTTTAAATATACTTTCATAAACAAATTGTATTTAGACGTCACCAATAAAAATCAAATACGTTGTTAGAATAAGAAAAAAACAGCACTAAACACACTTGTGGAGGAAAACACGACGACCCCATATGACCATCACTTGGCTGGAGTTCATACAATGCACTCCAATTGAATATGGAGACTACGAGAAGAAGATAAAATGTCCCCCTTTTTAATGTTACAAAACAGTCAGAAACAACTGGAGCCAATGTATATCCCGTTTGCAACACCCAACTTGGCTTCTTCACAGTCCCTTCCCTTTTTGTCTCTTCCCATTATTCAACAAAGTCAAATCGTCTCGTAATATGCTTTTCAAAGATGCGACAAACACAATTAACTAAGTTTTAATAGATTAGATTGATGCCATTGCTAGCGGTACTTCGGTTCTCACTAGCCTAATTGGGAAATTTCCATTTCGTAGTCGAAATCTAATATCCTTCACTTTTTTGTGGTCTTTTATGTAATGGTCCAATGCAGGGTCCATTATTTGGGCCCAAATGAATAGAAGAAGTGGGCTAATGAGAATTGCTTGAGCCCAAAAGAAAAGAAGGAATGGGTCAAAATCACATTGCCCAACTCGTTGAAAGGAAAAACCCTAGCCAAATCCCCTATAAAAAGAGGAGCACTCCTCTCATTTCTGCATATTTTCCAAAGCAACGAAGTTCTGCCCGAGTCCCGAGCCAGCTAGCCACCGCCGACCAGCCCAGAGCCGCCGACGACCGACCGCCGGAGCTCGACCGCCGCTGCCGACCGGAGCCTCGCAAGACCACCGCCCGCTCGCCGGATCGCCGTCGCGTCTCGCCGAAAAAGTCACCGGAAAATCCCGTTCGCTTCCGTTTTCGATCCCGAACCCCCAATTGACGTCTTCTTGATTCGTTTCAGTGCAGAGCTATCCGTTCTTCACATTCTTAAGGTGAGAATCTCCGAATCTCAGATCTACTCTGTTTCTTCTTCCAAACCTCAAATATGCTTCAGATCTATGCTTCTAGACCAGATCTGATCCGTAGAAATTGTAGATCTCATCCGTAGAAGTTGTAGATCTGAACCGTATCTCTCTATCCGTCTCTCTCTCGCTCAGATCTGACCCGGAACCCTAGATATGTTCTTCCTTTCTTCAGAACTGCCTTCTAAAACCCTAGATCTGTGTGCACGATCTCTAGATCTGTTACCGGAATCACCAGATCTACTCTCGTTCTTCAGATCTAGACTAAGGTGAGGACCGAATGATCTCTCTCTATTCTGCTGCAGTATCGGGACATAATTCCTTGTTTAATAGTATCTTCCTAGGTAGTGTAGATCTAGCGGATGATTTGCGTTGATGTGATTGAAAAGCACCTAGAAGATAGGTTTTCGCTTAAACCGAAAACGGAACCTAGACGATAGGTTATCACTTAAACCAAAAACGTTGCTTGTGTATGAAGGCAATGTGTGGTAGAACTTTTCTAGGGCTTTGCGTGTAGGGCATGGGACGTCCTTGATCGTCGGAGGAGGGTCCGGACGAGCCCTCCCATTGTGGGTACGTGGGATGCACAGATTGAGGCCCGTAGGTGTTCATGAGTGTGAGCTGAGAGCTCGTATGCACGATTGGGCGTTAGATTGTGTGTGCTTTCGGGCGTGGGTGCAAGGTGTTATTAACCTTGTACTCGTTTCGTGATGTTGTGCTAGTTTAAAGTAGAGATAGCGGTATTCCTAGAATCCGCCCTCACTGGGTATTGGTGTTGAACCAATTACTCAGGCCTCCTCCGTTGTCTATTTTGCAGGTAATCCTGGAGAGTTGTAGGGTAGACGGACGGTGTGGTGCTACGTTTGGGGAAGCGGGATTTCACTCCTTCTTTTTCATTTCTTTTGCTTTCAATAAGACTCGTTCGTCGTTTCTTTTTTTTTTACGTTATGACTATTTTAGTTGGCTCAGTTTTCTTGTAAGACTCGGTTTTCTATTTCAATAAAGTAAACCTTTCGGTTATTTAAGTGTTGGTTCCAGTTTATGGCTTGGTTCACGGTTTGTGTACTATGACTTGTGAAGTCAAAGAGTTGTTGACTTGGATCCGATGGGACGGGTGTTACATTTTACATTTGAAATTCATAATACATTACACATCATGTACACCGGTATATATTATTATCAAGATCCTTTTTTGTCATATATATTATTGTCAAGATAATTTATCCAAGCAATAGCAATAAAAATCTTTCTCTCTTTAGCTTTTCCTCTACCTTCTCTCTAGAGCGCTTTCCAACCTTTGCCATTTACGACCGTTGGTTGGGTTACTTTTCTCAGTTTTGTGTATATTTTTCAATTTAATATCGGATTTCTTTTGTGAGTTTTTGCTTTCTCCCAGTAGATTCCGGGTAAATAAAACCCGATTAATATCGATTTTGGTCTCTAAGATCTCCGCTCCGCCTGTGCTAGCTCGTCATGGATCCGATCTTCTCCATCTTTCTTCTGCGATTCTCACTTTCTTGAAGAATCATATCTTCCTCGCTTCCACAGCTCTTAAAGGAGGAGCATCGATGTGGGCAAAGGCTTTGGTTCATTATATTGGGCCTAACCGGGTGTGCGAAATTCTCGGTGACGGTGGAGACATAACTAATTTCTTTGGCGGTGTCTCTATGGTGGTATCCTCTGTGGAGGTTCCAAGTCGGAATCCAAGATAACCCTTTATTCATTTCATCCCTCTCGCTTTGCTCGAGTCACTTTCGTCCCTTCCTTTCTTCATTTGGTGGCAACTGGGGTTTGCTTGAAGTGGTGGAATTGGTGTATGCGGTCATCGGCGGTGTTCCTGTCGCTTGGCGGACGACTTGCATGCCGGTTTGCTTATGCGGTTGACATGTGGCTCCTTTCATCCGTAGATATCGACACGTTGTGTTCTTACCATCTTCGGCTGTAAATCTTTAGTGGGCCATATGTTACGCCCAATTTCTCTAAAAACTCTTTGTAAGCCCACATGTATTCTTTGATATGATCATGGCTAGTAAGAAAGGAAAGAAGCAAGGAGTTGAGCTTGAACTTGAGGATGCTAAGTTTACAGCTGAGTAAATGCTTGGAAAAGAGGACGTTCTAACAATGCCAAAAAGATCAATGACTCGTACAAAAGCTAAACAGTTCAATCAAGTCATTGGAGAAATGCTTAATCACTTAAGCATGCTGAAGGAAGAGGATATCCGAACCATTTTGGTTCTTATACATACATCAACAATTGACTAAGTGATGCTTGAGCACTCTTTTTCACTTGGTCAAGTTTTGTCCCACTAGATTTTCTTGGCAAGATTTTTAATGAGGCTTAAGCATCACTTCTTGTCCATTTGTTGATCAAGCCACTCAAGACCATTTTTGAAGACCATTTTCGTGGGTGAAGAGTTCTGGATCCAAAATGTTAATTTAAAATATGTATTAAGTGTTTGGTCTTTGTTAGAGTTCCTAGGAGTGTTTAATGTTTCTCATGCAGCCAAGTTATGTTTTCTTTTTATGATTTGTATCCCATTTCCAAAATCATCCAAATATTTAACCAAAAATCTCTTTCTAAAACTTGGATCAATCTCTTGGTGTGTCATATCCAAAAAATCCCTAATAATCTTTTAGTGTGTATAATATCTTTAAGAGAACTAGGTTGGTGTTTAGAGATCCTTCCGCAAATCTCTGGGCAGACCATTCAATCGTTTGAATCGTCCATCATCACAGCCACAAGCCATATCTATCCTTGTTTAACCTCTCAAGCTTTGGTCTGAGCGAAGATCTCACTAAGTGGTATGAGGTTTCCTTTAGAAGTTAAGTATTTTGATCCTAAACACTTTGACTCTTCATTTTATGTTTGTGAGATTCATTCAAATTTGAAGATCTATTTTTTTTTTTTGTGTTTAATCATTGTTATCATGAGTTTTTCATATGATGAGGGCATCAAGTCATCATCATCCAATCAGATTACAAGAGGGCTCACCAAGCGGGTATACACCCTTGGAACGGAGCAACTTGATCGTACTAGGGACATATGTGCACATTTTGGATCATATCTACCTAACCAATAGGATTTAAGCCGTGAATAAACATGTTCCAGAAACTTAACTCATAAAGGGATCATCATGAGGTGGAAGTGCTTCAAAATCTTGTCACATGAGAAAGTTTTGCAAGTTATAATACAAACGATCTCCAAGGAACCCGCTTGAGACCATTTACCATCAGAGCAAACCAGGATCAATCAAGAAGGAATGTAACTTTTCTCGAATCTTGACACATCAGTGAATCCAGAAGAGTTGGAATCAGGCCAATCCCAGTTCAGATGGAGAAGTTAATAAAGTTATAATCCAATGGTTTAGGGACTTGCCTTATTTGGAATCTCACGGATTTGATGCACTTCAGACTTGTACTTGGCGATCAGGAGGGCATTGAACATCTCTTTGGGCAAAATTTTATACTGTTTCCCCTTAATGTGGTTTTATCCCAATGAGTTTTCCCACTAAAATTTGTAATGAGGTCATCCAAGGCCATATACATGAGAATGACACCATAGCCCGTTCTATCTTTTATATTCTTTTATTTCAATATTTTATGGGCCCATTAATCCTTTTTTAGTTGATATTTTCGTGTACTATATAAGCCAATTGTATATCGTGAAAACCCTTATTGAAGAAAATAAGTTGAAACCTAAAGGTTTTCTTATCCCTTGACGGCTATCCCTTGCATCGAACTTATATGGCTTCCCCTTGTTCGTGTGGGACTTGATAGTATGCTCTGTTTGAGTTCCATCATCCATCCAACAGCCCACGCAGAGATCAGCCTCAGTCCAGCTGCAAATCCCCATCATCCGCCCATATATCCGATGGCCCAATGAGAGAGAAACCTCGGTCCAGATCCTTGCTCCATCAGTCTGTCCATGTGTGAGGTCCTCCCTGAGATCTTAGATCATCTGGTATTAGAGCTTAGGCTCTTGAAACCATCCGGTCCACTCTTACCCTTGCAGTTTTATTTGTTTTTGCGATTTGCATGTTTACTTCTATCAATCAAATAATTTAAAATAAAATAAAATGTATTTCAGTTTTTTTTTTCTGTTTGTTATCTGCTTGCTATTTCATTTAAGTTGTTAGCTTTCCTGTTTAAGTTAGAATAAAATAAAAAAGTGTTTAGGTTGTTGCTAGAAGAAACCGGCCGCATATCACTTTCGCTAGTGTTTGTGTACCGTTTTCTTTCTTGCTTCTGCCATTTTGTTTTGTTTAACTCAGCTATTGTTTTTGGTATGGTTTGCTTTAATCTTTTAGTTCTAGCTTGTTAGGGTATCCGACCGATTTGCTTATCTCTCTCTAGGTTGGCATTTTTTGGTTTCTCTATTACTTGTTTGATTTGCGTTTGTTTCCTACTGGTTTCTGAGTTTAACATTGAATCTATAGCTCAATTATCATCTCCTCATACTGTTTGCATCATTCATTTGTTTTTATTTTAAAAGAGATATCAGGTTCAGCTTACTTAGAATCGGCTGTTGCATCTTTTAAGGTTGTATCGCTAGATTCTTTGTTAGTTTGCTTGATCAATTTGATTGATTTGCTAGATTTTGTAACTTGTTTTGCATTATTCAGTTGCATCATTTACAAAAAGAAAGAAAGAGTAGAATTTGTTTAGGTTGTAACCGGCTTGTTTAGGGTTGAATTGTTCTTTCCAGTTTTGTGTTTGCGAATTGATTGTGATATTGGGTCAGTCTGATTTGGTTGCTAGTTTTTTAAGTTTTACCATCAAAATAAAATAAAAAATAAAAAGAGCATAGGACCTAGGATTGCATTCGCAGACTGAAGCATATCAAATAGGGTGTTGGTCATTGTATGAACCGGCTATTCTGTTTGATTTTTTCATGTGTTTGTTTGTTTTGAACTTGCTGCGTTCATACCATACAAACTTAGGGTCTGCTTTAGTTTCATCTAGTTAGTTTTAAGTCAAAAAAGGAAACCGGCCAGCATTTAGTTTTGCATAAGTTCCATTTTTTCTTGAATTTGTCTTTCTTTAAATGCAAATTACCTTTTACCTGCCTGTTTCTCTTATTTCTAAATTCTCAATTGAAATTTTCTATAAGTTTTGTAAATAGGAACTGAGTAAATGAGTGACCAAGAAGCACCTGTGACTATAGCTCAAGCACTCAGAGCCCTACACGCCCTAGGAAACCGCCTAAACCGGTTTGAAGGCTGCCACTGGCCACACCTCCGCAGTAGCCGAGACCACCACCACATAACACTAAGAAGGGAAAACCATGCATGCCTATCAACAAAAGGAGTCAGAAGCAGACCATGCCGCAAATGAGATGGAACCTGAACCACCCGACCATTACATGCCGCACCACACCACCAAACTAAGACCATCAAGACCTTGTACTCAATCTAAATATGACGCTTATATATTTGGTTCACAACCCTCATCCTTTTCAAAAACTGAGGACTATCTTCAATGGGAAAGGGATTTCGGGAACCACTTTTCGTATTACAACATCCTAGAAAAAGGCAAGCCCTCATATGCCATCCACACATTGACCGAAGAAGCTTATTCATTGTGGAAACCTGAGGAGAAATGGAGAGTTCATTACAAGGAGACAACACGCACTTGGGAAGATGTCAAATGGATTATGTATGAGCACTATGTCATACATAAACTGCCACCAAGAGGCCGTCCAAGCGCAAAGAAAACACCCTTTGTGAAACGAGCTTCAAATCCAATACACTTTCTTAAGCCAAAAGCTACGCCCTAAGGTATGTGTTCTGACCTTAATGATTTAAGAAAACTAACTTTCTACAGGTACAAAGCACAAGGACATGCCGCCAAGTTCTGTCCCACAATGAAAGCTACCACAAAACCAGAACCGGTGCAACCAACATGACATGTGATCCGCGAGCTAATTCACTTAATGTCCACATTCAAAGTTGTCAATCAGTTTACGGTTTTAATGCACTTTCCTCTGTCCACAACGGTTGAGAAGGACACATGTAGAAGAGAGAAACAAAGGGACTATGACGACACCCCAACGGAGGCAGCAGCACTATTCAGCCTTGTCCAAGAAGCATTTCATCCAGCATAGAATAAACGAGCGGCCTCTGAGTTGTCTATAGAGCCTCAAGCCATATGATCACTGCAGACCGAGTACACTCAGGAAGCAGTGTCAAAAACACCAGAGCCGAGCCCCAAGTTCACACCTAAACCGCAAGCCGGCCCTATACATGAAGAAGCTCATGTCTTAGCCACTAATAAGGTGGCTTCTTAATTTAAGAATAATGAGGCCAAGGTAGATCACTTACGACTCAATAAACTGGTCCAAATTAAAAGTTGTGTAACTACTTATGGTTCCATGACTACGATATTTCACTTGATTCTTGCCAAGAGTTTTAGGGATAAAACAGGTACAAGAGACAACATCAAGGACAATCAAGCAGATTAAAAGGAGAAGGATTGGTTTTTGGACGTTTATGGGCTAGTGAGCAACACTGGTTGTAACACGGAAGCAGCCAAAGAGCATATCGCCTTCCAATTTATTGATGTTGTCCAGGTAAGCTTATATATTACACAACATGCCTTTAAACTTTTAAACACATCTATGACGCACTTGCTCTGGTCATTATAAATTCATGTAGGTAAAATTTCTACAATGGAGTCTAGAACACAAGGAGCTGTGAAGAAAAGAATGCAACATCGAACCCAACAAACCTTGTCTAAATCTAACATTAGCCAAGCGTTTAAGAAAGATCAAGCCGCGACCAGCACCATATAGACTGAGGCTAATCAATAGACCAGAGGTAAGGCTGACATCAAAGAAAATCCGCCCAAACCAAACCAGACCGAGAGCGTTAATCAGGAAAGCCTTTCTTTAAAAGAATTTATCTCTACTGATTCCCATACCGTACTAAAGAACCTAATGAATTTAAAAGAAAATAATGAATCATAATATGTTTTAAGACCACAACTAAATTTTACTAAGAGTATATGTTCATCACGCTTGTTCTGTCCTAAAGAACACCTAAAGCACTTGTTTCTTGCCACAAGTGTCAATATCATTGCAGGAACTGAAGAGGAGAACTGGAAAGAAGTACACCCGACCTTGGACGCTGCAAGAAAGCCTCACCACCACCAAGGAAAGCCAAGACCGAGACCAAAAGAGATGATGGTGCAGCAGCTCGTCTGTGGCACCCAAACTAGAGCAGAGGCATCATATTAAATAACCAAATCGAAAGAGAACCACCTGATTGCTCTTATGTCAATTAGCCCCAGATTCATCAAGGTAAGGCCATGGATTCACAAAACGGACTGAAAACTAAATTTATTTCTTTTGGTGCAGGACATGTAGTTAAGAGGTCGAACTCTTTCCAAAATGGTGGGTCTGCTGAGGGAATCAAGTCATCATCAACCAAGCATAATACAAAAGGGTTCACCAAGCCGGTATACGCCCATGGAGAGGAGCAGCTTTATCGTACCAGGGACATATGTGAACGTCTTGGATCATATATACCTAACAAGGAGGAGTTAAGGTATGAATTTACATGTTCCAGAAACTTAACTCATCAAGGGATCATCAAAAGGTGGAAGTGCTTCAAAAGCTTGTCACATAAGGAAGTTATGCAAGTTACAATACAAGAGATTTCCAAAGAACCCACTGGAGACCAACTGCACCTTATTGGGGATCTCAGAACGGACGAGGATGAATCAAGCAGCATAGTAACTTGTTATGGAATCTTGACTCATGATGGAATCCAGGAGAGTTGAAATTAGGCCACTCCCAGTTCGGATAGTGAAGTTAAGAAAGTTATAATCCAATGGTTTACCGACTTATCTTATTTGGAAGCTCATGAATTTGATGCATTTCAGGCTTATACTTGGCGACCAGGAAGGCGTTGCAACATTTCTTTGAAAACATTATAATAAAGCAAGGTTTATATTGTTATCCCCTTAGTTTTTTTAATTCCAATGGGTTTTCCTAAGGTTTTAATGAGGTAATCCAAAGCTCGATACATGAGAAAGAGACCACGACCCGTCTATCTTTTCAATTTTTTTATTTTAATTTTGTAAGGGCCCATTAAACCTTTTTAGTAGTTTTTGTGTCCTATATAAACCACTTATATGGTGAAAACTTTTAAGCAATCATTGAAGAAAATATGTTAAAACCTAAGGTTTTCTTAGCCCTTAACGGTTGCCCCTTGCATCTGGCTTGAGTGGCTTCCCATTGTTCGTGTGAGACTTGTTATTGTGTTATGTTAGAGTTCCATCATCCATCCAACAGACCATGCAAAGAGCGACATCAATCCAGCTGCAAAGCCCCATTATCCGCCCATCTATCCGGCGCCACAAGGAGAGAGCGACCTCAGTCCAGCTCCTTGCAACATCAGCCGGCATATGTGTGAGGTCCTCCCAGGAATCTTACATCATCATCACCCATTTTTTCAAAAAAAATCAATCTAGCATTCATTTACTTGATCATAACATTCAGTCCCAGGTCTATGCACTAGACCATTCATCTTCTCATTTGTGATTCTATTTGAGGTTTGGTTGTTTGTGGTTTGTTATCTTCTGTAAGTTCATCATTTTTTGTGTTTTTAATTGCTGTTTTATCTTATTAATCAAGCCATCTAATCACCTGCATATGTTCTTCACCAAGCCTAACGTCCGAACTTGCCCTCTAGCCCGTCTATGGTTTCCTCCGAGACAAAATTTGTTTAATGAGCAACCAAATGGGTTACCCAGTGAGTCCACGACCCTCTAACATGCATTAGTGCCCCAACCCGTCCCAATAGCCAAAGCACATGCATATAAATCAACAAACGTCTCACAGGCATAGACAAGCAACAACATCAAAGCTATGCGCAAAACGGAAGCTTACAAAAACCTGCAAACATGAACCACAACATGAATGCACACACGTCAATCTCAATCTCAAACTCAAAGCATAACACAATCTCTATCGTGAATGCTAACAATGTCTAGAATCTCTAGACTCATCTCAACTCAACATATGCGAAGGCCTCCTAGTGCACCGGATACTCCCCCCTACGTGACTACTTGCACCTTAATCACCACCAAGGATCATAAGCCAATTATCACAACATGTCGACACACAATGCTCGGCCAAGGGAACAACCCAAGTACCCTCCGAGCTACTTGTTCAAGGGAACAACCCAAGTACCGTCCCAGTCTTCTCCTATGTGTCGACTCAACGCTCGGCCAAGGGAGCGACCTAAGTACCGTCTGAGCTACTCAGCCAAGGGAGCTACCCAAGTACTATCTGAGTACTTCGTTACCTCCACCCTAGGTAACTGCCACAATGGGAGAACCGAATACACTAACTCTAGAACACTCACACAAGTTCTATAATGCACCATCTAGGACTCACACACGTCCTAGACCACTAGAGCAACCTTGCATGCTCTAGACAACACAATTCAATCGGCCCGCAGTGTCCTTGTTACCACCCACGTCCGCATACAATACACACAATCAACTGGTCCATGGTGTCCCTTGTTACCACACACGGCCACATGCATATAATCAATAAACTGGTCCGTGGTGTCCCTTGTTACCACAAACGGCCACTTGCAACACACAACACAAGTACCGTAAACTGCATGATACCCACATATGCATCTACGTACTTCCACAATCACATTATGGTGTAGGGTCATGCAAAGGATATGAAGATCACGGCAGCCATTACAACCGTCTCTATAATGAAAGGAGACTTACGTGGATCCAAGATCTCACGAAGCTGCCACATCCTCACCCATACGGGAAAACCCATCTTTTCCATAAAAACCATTTTCGGGTGGATCACAATCAACACCCGTACTTATGATATCAATCATGCATGCTTCTACAATCTCAATGATTCAGCACATAATCAAAGAGAAACATGCATCACAATACGAATCAACCCAATGATCATGCATGCAATAATTCTCTATGAAACTATCACCCAGATTCAAAGAGATTACAAACAAAACCCAACCAACATTCATGCATCTATCAACACAAACCAAACACGAATTAAACCTCAATCATATGCAAGTAAACAACACAAACGTGCTTAAGGATGAATACTCCGCATATTACAATCCTTAAGACACGACCTGCATACAAAACCGTAAGTTCTAGCTATTGGGACTCACCCGTTCCGCAGCCCGTTCCGTTTCTCTGAGACTCTCCCCGCTAGATCTAGAACCGAAGATCTAAATAAGTCTGAGTTTAAAGAGAACAAGCTAAAGGTGGACGGAATTACTCATATCTACGGCTTACCTACACCCCGAGGCTTAACCCGAATGCCCCTCCCGTCCGTCCGCTCTGTCCCGCACTAAACCGCTCATTTTCTTACTTTTTCTCTCTACCCGGCCACTTTCTCTCTCTAGAAATGTGCCAAAGTTCAGAAAAGTGTAAAATGGGTTTATGGGAGTTGGATATTTATAGATGGCCATGGATAGGCTGATCGGTGACAAATGGCGTCAATGCGGTCAGGCTGTGCATGTGCTGGGACATGTGTGGTCGTCCAGCCATGCACTGCGACAGCTGGTCTGGACATGCACGACGACAGCTGGGTCGCACCCATGTGTGGCGACAGGTCATCCGCACATGCACCCGACCACCCGTCCGTTCATCCGCACGTCTGTCCGGCCACCCGACCACATGACCACGTCCGTCTGTCCTCGACCATTTTCGACCCGATGACACTTTTTATTGACCCAAACCAAATCTAACTCGACCTTTGTTCCCAAAATCCTCCAAAATGGTGATCCTCATCCTTTCCGAAAAATTTATCACCTCCCAGAAGGTCCTTATCGCGACTTTAACCCGACTTTCGGCCAAAGTTGGATATCTTTCAACCCATGCAGTCTTTTCACATTCCGCTTCCACCTACACTCTTAAAATGTCGTGTTTAGCCAATGCTGAAAGTTTCAGATCATTCTGACAACTTTGGATTTTTGACCGTTCTTCGTCCTTTCCCCTTGGCCGGTCGTATCCCATGGTTAAGAAGCTCTGTTTAGAGGAAACGAAGCATCATAAACCCTACAAGCTTCATTGGTTGAATAAAGAATGAGAAACGAGAGTTTATAATCAATTGATTATGACATTATCTATTGGGAAGTATGAGGATGAAGTATTATATGATTTGTTACCTATGAGAGTTGGACATGTTCTTCTTGGATGTCCATGTAAATCAGATATGAGAAAGATCCATGATGGCTTCACCAACTAGCACACCCTTGTGTTCAAAGGCATGAAGACTACTCTCATTCCTTTGACACCTCAGGAGGTTTATGAGGATCAACTCTACCTCCAACGCAAGGAAACCAAATTAATCAAACAACCTAATCTCTTTGTGAAGGCTAATGAATTTAAGAAGTTTATGTGTTCAAATCAGCCTATTATGTTGTTTGTGTTAAAGGAAGCTCTTGTGAGCTTGACTAATCTTGCACCAGCTTTATCGAGTGAACTAAGTGATCTATTACATGACTACAAGGATGTGTTTCCTGAGAAAAATCCAAGTTGTCTATCCCAAATTCGAGCCATTCACATCAGAATGAATTCATTCCAGGATCCACATTACCAAAGAAACCAACCTACCACACCAAACCTGTGGAAACAAAGGAATTGCAAAGATATATTGATGAGCTCATAGCCAAAGTACATATCATAGAGAGCATGAGTCCATGTGTTGTATCAGTATTCCTTGTGCCTAAAAAGGTTGGGAGTTTGCTAATGTGTGTTTATTGTAAATCAATCAACAATATCATTGTAAAGTATCGACACCCTATTCCAAGATTGGTTAATATGCTTGTTGAACTGAATTGTCCTAGCATATTGTCTTAGATTGACCTTAAGTGTTATTATCAGATTAGGATGGAGGAGGATTATGAATGGAAAAATCCGTTTAAGATTAAACTTTGATTATATGAATTATTAGTTATGCCATTCAGATTCACAAATGCACCTAGTACATTCACGAGATTAATGAATCGTTTTCTTAGAGCTTTCATAGGAAATTTTGTTATAGTTGTTAGAATTCAGAGTTTAGAGGTAGAATGATGAAGAAAGTATAAGAGAATCAATTAGTGTTCTTAGACACAAGAGTGAGAGAGTTACGAGAGATTAAGAGTTTGCGTCTGGGAAAATAAATCCCTAAGCTTAATTTTCATACAATACAAGACTTATATAGAGAGTTGACTAGGGCTACACAAAGAATAAACAAATAATAAACTAAATAAAGACAAGATAAGCTAGCCAGCCTGGACACCAACGGTCATGAAGGAAAGGGACAACTCCTTCATTAACTTCACATGTGACTCTATTTTGTCTGTCATATATAGATGGATGATGTAGCTGATTGATAGGCCTAAAGTTTTAATCATATTCTACTGCAAGTGCACAGTTATGCTATTGTAGTATTTAGGGTATCAAATCCACAGGGACTCTAGATTCTTGCGATAGATTATAGAATTTATGGTTAACCTAGGTAGAAGCGGTAGAAAGCAGTAAATCAAAATAGAAAGCAAGTAAACGGTTTGTAAATCAGAAGGCGAAGACGTCAGGTCAAGGGAGTTCTCATGAAATTAGGAACATAGGCTAATCAATCAATCGGGATCTAATTAGGAACTGTTCTAGAACTAGAATCACATAATTATAACAGACCAACTTTCGTTGCGAATATTATATATGTCTAACAACCTAGCAAGCCAACTTTCGTTGCGAATCCTAGAGTTCTAAACAAGCATTAATCTCAGGTTCTTTCGTTCACAATTCTCCTAAGCCAAATTTCTTTGCGAATAGTCAAATTGCTCGTCTAAGTTTTTTCTAGTTAATTAATCAACTTTCGTTGCAGAAATTAACCTAACATCAATAATCTAAGTGGCCAATTCAGATCAAGCATTAAGAACAACCCTAGATGAAGAACTAACAGATATGAATCCCTACAGATTAATCAACCTATAATTCCATGAAATCCCTTGTGAGAATCCCTAAACCTAAGAGGTAAACTACTCAGACATGATCATCGAAACAAAAGACATCATGAATAGAAAACCATATAGCATATATTAAAATAAAGAACTGGGTTCGAAATCCTCTCTCTTTCAATAAAAAGATCAGCCCCTAACTCTCTGAATGTAAAATAAAGCGTAGCCTAAACAATGGCTTAAAAACCCTAATATATAATTCTAAACACGTTTTTGGGCCTTTTTGCAAGTCTGGGAAGTTTCTGGACAAAAACTGTAATTTCTCCAAAATGCAGATTTTTGGGCGCAGAACCCTGGAATCACCTTGCGTCGACCACTGCACAGACTGCGTCGATCGTTGCAAGGTGATTTCGCAGCCAGTGAACTCTGTGAGATCTCTAAACAGTGCAGAGTTGACCCAAATGCTTCCAAAACGTCCAATTAGGCTCCAAATGTCCTTAAACATGTAAAACACCTGAAAAGACTCCAAAATATAATAAAAGACTCGATAAATAAGACATATACCATGGCTAAAATCCCTAAAATCCATGGTATGTCAACTCCCCCACACTTAGCTTTTGCTTGCCCTCAAGCAAACAGAAGACCAAGATCAGGAGAAGAAGTTTGAAAACTTCAGAAACTCGTTTCATCGTAGAAGCACTACACTCAGATTCGCCTTAGTAAGCCACATGAAAATGAACCTGCAGATATCAAGACCAACATATACTTCCCCCACACTTAGCAACTATCCTGAGTAAACTCCACAAACACATCCAGAGCATCCAAATTCACCAAACACCACATTCACACTTCTGATGTTCCAAATCGACAACACAATCCCTATGTCCTCCCTTAACAACAAACTTATACGTATCTACGCGTTCTGCCGTCATCATATCTGCATAATATTCACGAATAGCCAGCAAATATTCAACTCCTCAGCTAAATGTTGTTGAGAGACTCATTGCATCTAGCCGCCTTTTACAAAATCACGTCCCTAGTTTCTCTTGTATAAACTCTAAAAGGAAAGATATAGGATATCCTTTTGCCTTCTTAACTGCGGAGTTTATAAATTCAGAAATGTTGCTCGTATTTATGTTGTACCTGTATCCACCAATTTGAAAGACGTTTACACAAGTAAGAATTAGAAAGTATTAGAAAAACATTACGCTTTCAGACTTCTCCTATCGTCAGGAAAAATAATCAGACAGTATAAGAAGTCTGAGTATAATATCAGACATCACTAGAAGTCTGACACTTATTGTAAGACCGCATAAGTACATGTCTCTGCCGAAATGCACGCCTGACCATTGACTCACATCCGCCTCCACCAAGTAATCAGCAATTTCAGGATTTACCGCTCGTAAGGAAGCCATGTTTCGGTCAAAATCGTGAATCGTATATGCGTAAGCCGCGTTTTTCACCAAGTACAGAAGATGTTTTCCCCTGAACTTGGTAACTATGTTATTTTGTAGATGGTAATAGCATATCCCTCGTTTTGCCCAAGGGAAAACAGCTTCATACGCATTCTTGACCGACTCGCATCTATCCGAGACTATGACCAAAGGATATTGGTCTGAAATGCATTCTTTCAGGTTGGTGAAAAACCATTCCCACGAGTCATCATTCTCAGAGTCTATAATTCCGAAAGCCAACAGAAATATTTGAAAGTTTTCGTCTTGTGCGGCCGCCACTAGCATAACACCGCCATACTTTCCATTAAGATGAGTACTATCCACCACAATGACTCTTCTAAGAAACGTAAACCCATGTATGGAAGCTCCAAATGCTATAAATAGATAGTTAAATCAATTCTTCTCATCTAGTTCAAGAGCAGTTACTGTTCCCGGGTTGGTTTGCATGATTCCATGCAAAAAAGAAGGCAGTCTCTCGTACCCATCTTCCGATGTTCCTCTCACAATCCTTTGAGCATGTAACAATGCTCTGTATGCGGTTGTGTAGCTCATCCTAATCCCAAACTGCTTCTTCATTGATACTTTGACATGCTTTGGTGTTATCCCCTCAATTATACCAAAACATTCAGTAAACAACCAACCAATATAAACTGGAGTATAACGTTTGCACGTAGACACCGGTCCGCCATCGAACATGAATGGGTTTTTGAATAGATCATCACCCAGTACTTGTTTGGTTCGTTCTTCACACACGCCCGAAGCATCCACTTGCATCCTTCCACACGACATTTAGCAACAAAACGTCTCTTGTCAGACTTCATTATCGCCGTCAAACGTAGCTCTGATATTAGGTCTTTCTTGCTATCAAAACACTTATTGAGAATGATACCCTCAGATACTTCCCTTTTGCGAGCACACCGACTACTCATACCCTCCAACTCATATTTCTTATAATCTTCATCTTCTTCCACATCTACATCTTCATGTTTCACTTTCCCATATAGAGTACAATCAGCATCGTCATGGTAAGCCTCAGCGTGTTTCATGAAAAAATTCTGAGGCACATCCAAGTTACCAACACCATCATTACCACCACCACCACAAACAGAATCATCCGAGACTGAGTCCACATCTTCCTCATTCCAGTCTTCTTCTTTGTCATCTTCGTCTACATCTTCAGCTTCATATTTGTCATCATGATTCACAGCATCTTCATCATCCATACCGGATCGGCTCGAGACACAAAGACGGATTAAATGTGTATTAGCTAACTCAAACAGCTCGGTTTTCTTGTCCAGCATATAATCATCTTGTACCATCTCAACAAGTTCTTGAAGTGTAGAACCATCACGCAAAATGATAAACCGCCGTCCTTTGAGCTTATCAACCACAAAATGCCAAATATGGTCTCTCACAACCCATTCACCAAAATTAACAGGTAACTGAACCATTATCCGTATAAAAAAACATGTATAAACAACATTAGAGATCTTTTGGGAAAAGCCAGACTTCTTTGCGAAGTCTGATCCTATTAGCTACATTGTCAATATTATTCAAAAATTGGTTTAAAAATAATTACCATGGATAAGAATGTACAACTCACGCAGAAGGAATATAGAAAACTAACACACATTTATAAAAATAAAAATCAACGAAATTAATCACAAATATACAATAAATGCATTATAAAAGTTTTTAATATTTCGGACGTCTATAGACGTCTGGTTAAAGTGAAACCAGACATCTATGGCAGTCTGAAAAAGAGGATGTTTTTGCAATTGATTTTGAAATGTCAGACAACGGATGCAGTCTGAAATCAATCAGACAGCGTACGCAGTCTGCTTTGGAATTTTTTGAACTTTTTGTCATACAGCTTATGAGGTCTAAAAAAAAAAAAAGGTAGTTTTGCAATTGATTTTGAAATGTCAGACTTCTCCAAGAAGTCTGACTACTATCAGACTTCGTAGTGAAGTCTGAAAAAAAGTAGAGGGTAGTTTTGCAATTGATTTTGAAATGTCAGACTTCTTTGAAATGTCTGACTTCTTTGAGAAGTCTAATAACTTCCAGACGTCTTCTGCTGTCTGAAAAGATTTTCAGACAGCGAGGGAAGTGTGATAAAAAAACATCACATTTTCGGTTTTTATCCAGCGTAGACCAAATTTCGAATTTTCAGATGTCTATAGCCGTCTGGCAAAATTATAATAATTTAGATGTCTATAGCCGTCTGACATTTTTTCCTTATTTTCAGACAGATTTAGAAGTCTGACGATTTTTTTGCTTATTCTGGTCAACATCTGAAAATTTGGGTCAATTGCAGTTTCTACCACCCCCCCCCCCCCATTATTTTCAGACAACGGATTCCGTCCGACAAAAAGTCAAGAATCGGTCAACTTCTTGCCAGATTACATCAGAAGTCTGACAAAAAAATCAAATTTGAATCAATTGCAAAACTAGCCTCTTCTCATTTAGACTTCTTAACGAAGTCTGATATATATTTTTTTTTTCAAAGGATTTTCACAGACTTCTATGGAGGTCTGTAAATTGAAAGTCAATTGCAAAACTACCCTCTCTTTGACCATATTGAAGTTTACGAAAAAAAATTAGACTTAAACAGAAGTCTGAGATTACAATTCAGATCTGAAAATCGACGTCGTGAAAAAATTCTTACCAATGTTCGATTCCCATTTGTTTTTTAGCCTCGTCGATTTCCCAGAACGTCTAATATCACCGAAAACCCGAAATCCGAGACGTGTCTTGCTGTTTTTATAAGATGATAAACGATTTCGCTACTTTTTGAATCGAAAAAGGACCAAAAATCAAAGGGGAAAAGAGAAATCGGTGAGGAGAACGTCCGAGCTCAGATTCTTGAGCTTTAATTGAGCTTTACTGGTGGAAAAACAAGCTGGACTACACATTAACTCGTCGGCGATGGTGGGTGTCGTGGTTGTTGAGCATTCATTGTGATGGCATTTTCGTGAATATCCAAAATAATTTTGGGTCCTTTTGTCTTTTGATTAAAATATCAGACTTCTGACGATGGCATTCCTGTGAACACCGAGATTAGTAAGGGGATATATTAGCGATGGAGGGGAAGAAGAAAGCCGAGGGTATAATCAGGGTTGACTTCAATTTCGAGGGCATTTTTGCAATCGTCCCTAAAAAAAATTCTTTTATATGTGGGACATAAGCGGCAGTTAAAAACGACGGTTTTACGAGAAACGGTTGCGCATTTTAACTGAGGAGGTTACAAATTTTTTGTAATTTCATACTTAATATGAAGTCTAACAACATAGTCTTTTTCAAACATCATATACAGGCTCTTAGTTTTAAATGCTACTATGAAAGTACTAAAATTTGTAATTTCAGATTTCATATGCTGTTTGACAACATAGTATTTTTCAGACTTCATATGCACTCTAACAGTTTTATTTACTTGTAAAAGTACTAAAATTTTGTAATTCCAGACTTCATATACAGTCTGACAACAGAATATTCGCCATACTTCATATGAAGTTCCGGAGACCGAGAACTTCGTATGAAAATAAAATATTTATATATTATAAAATGATATGTTCTTGAAAATAAATTAAAAAATACTTAAAAGTACAACTAAAAAGTATTTGTAATTGTTACTTAAAACTTCTAAATTCAATTCAAAATGACTACACAGATATAAGAAGTATTATGAAAATAGAAAATAAAATATTTTTAGGAAACACTGATAATTTTGAAAGAAATACATTAAATTTACAATTTTATTCAATATAGAAAAAATATGAATAGAATATTTGTAATAGAAAATTCAGATTTGTAATATCAAAAAGTAAATAGATTTTAATGGTCCCTTAGATGATAATTATTATGTGTACATCAAATGCAAATACTTGAGGTTTACAGAACCATAAAAATAGATGAATCTAGAGAACATAGCAATTAAATTCTCAAAATAATAAAAATATATAAACAAAAATGCATTGGTTGTTATAGAAGTATAAGGGTCTAGCCACTCTTCCAATTATCTATTTAATTCATTGAGAACAATAACAAGCTCAAAACATAAAAATCCAAAAAATAATACCCTTCTAAAAATGAGATCACAAACATTAAAACACTACCCATATATATATATTTGAAAAATAAAATTAGAGTCTCTAAAATATAATTTGTCATGAAAAGAACTAGGTCTTTCATCAAGGCAAAAATGAGCAAAGTTGTGAGAAAAAATTGCAAATATTTGGTGAAAATGTACTTTCTATCAATAGCTTAAAATATTATATGGAAAATTATATATTACTTGCTAAAATAAATTTATATTTATGTTAAAGATTAAAAAATAAAAATTCTAATTTATATGTAAATAGTTATAGTTAAACATTGTATTATTTTCTGATGATTAATAATTTTGTTAATGCTTTAATATTGAAATTCACGCAGCAATGTGCGGATGTTTATATATTCTTATATATAATTACATTTTTTCAATCCATTTTTCTATATAATACATTTTAAAAATACACCCTATATAAAATATTTCAACAATTGTACATTTTAATTATGAGAAAACAAAACTACAAATTTCATTATGAAAATAAACTATGATCTTTTAGATTAATATAAACAACATATTCAGAATTGAAGATGAAGAAAAAATAGAAAAATAAATAAACTATAAAAGTGAATAGGAGATGAAAATTTGTTTACGAAAAAAAAATCATAAGTAGGAGATTTATAAGAGAACAAAAGATGTAGCTCACATGTAGACCCAAAAATCACATTTAATGCCTCATAAACAATATAAATTTACAAACTAGACCAACAAAAAATATTATAAATACAGTCTAAATAGATTATGTTTTATCAAAGAATATAACAACGCTCATATAAAGAAAAACTAAAATCTATTTAAATTATATATAAGGGTAATATGAATCCATACCAATTAATTAAATCTCTCACCATAATTACTATTTATCTATACTATTCACTATAAAAATCCATTATATCATTACCTTTTCACTATAATTACAACAATATATATTTTTTTCCTAACTAAATTCGACGAAGGATCCACGAGAAGAAGAAGAAGAAAGGTGAGTTTTATTTAGTTAGTATTGTAAATGATCAGTGTTTTCGGGTGAACAATGTTTCACAAAGACGAAAAATGAGTTTTATTTAGTTTGTATAATAAATGATCAGTATTTTCGGATGAACAATGTTTCGCAAAGAAGAAAAACAAGGATAGTTACATTTATAACAAAATTAGTTTTGATTTTGTTCAATATGTTAATTGAGGTAACATAATAATGATTTTAACATGATAATATTCAATATAACTTGTTAACATAATGGTTATTTTGTTAGTAAAATGTTAACAAATTAACCGCGTTAACACAAAATTAACAAGTTAATACTAATTTAATATGTTAACAAGTTAACGATAATTGTGTTAATCGAGTTAACAAGATCAATAGTTTCTCAAAAACTGATTTTGTATGACAAAATAACCAAGTTAACATAGTTCATGTTAATCTAATTATAATTGATTTTTAACAAAATAACAGCGATAATGATAATTTATTCATGTTTACATGTAATTTTTTGTTATTTTATTTGATATATTAAATGAGTAAACACAATATATTAGCTTAGGAACATGTTATGTTAACTGAGTTAACTAAGTTAATTTGATATGTTAACTTAATTAGCACGATATGTTAACTGAACTAACACGATATTATTTTGTTATTTTGTCCATTAATAAGTAATATTTTCGTAGATGGAAAGCAATTGAAATCTATAGTTTTCAAACTAATTGCACTTTTTGTAATTAAGTAAAATGGAAAAAGATATTTTTTATTTTTTAATTATTTCTCTTTTCTAAATAATTAATTATCAATTTAGTATTACCACTTACTAATTCTACATTATCCCTTCTCACAAATTAAAATCTCTCTATATACAAAGCGTACAATTATAATTTTAGTTGTACGATCCTTAAATAAATTAAGAGTGCAAGCATCTGGGTCCGTTTAATATTGTTGGTAACAATTTCACATGCCAAACTCCCATGTGATCATTTCCCCCATGTTACCTTTTTCTTCTCTCCCATTCGTAAATGATCCTTCTCATTCATTTTTTGTTCCCTACTCTTTATTATCATTTATTAGCCATTTACATTATCGATTACTGTGAAATTATTTATATATCTGGGTCCTGTTTTTTCACATCTGGAAACTGCGTATAGAAAAAATATGTCGGACGCAGTTTCTAGACGTTGCATCTAGATCTAATTCTTTTGTGTATTTAGAAATTGCGTCTTCTTAAGAACAAAACAAGCTTTATTAAGAACAATCTTAAGAATAAGCTTTGTTAAGCATAAAGACACAGAGAATGAAATTGCTTACATTGTTGATAAGAGACGAGAAGGTCATGTAGGGTCATAGTTAACCAAAACAGCAGTTTTCAATGGATTTTTGGATAAGTTTCAAACAATTAAATCAGAACATTTTTTTCTGGGTTTTCTTCTTCTGTTCAAGACTCTCGACGAAGAAGAAACCTTGGTCGAAGACTTACCCGAAGAGCCAACAATACCCATAACCCATTTGTCCCAAGCTTTAACTAACCCGTTTTCCCAAGCTTTCACTTTTTCTGGGTTTCCTTCTTTTGTTCAAGACTCTCGACGAAGAAGAAATAATGCTCTCTCACACTGTTAAAATCAAATGATAATCAGATGAGGAAACATGAGAATCCAATGAAATCAATAGGTAAATAGGGGTACAATTGGAATTAAAATAAAAGCTACAGTTTTGTCCATTTATTTAAATAGCTAAAAAAATCTTGTATATACGGTGCAATTACTTTTAATAATATTGATCAAAATATTATTATTGTCTATATAATTATATTCTACAAATATATATAATGCATTTTAAATTTTATTTAGAAAATAAAAAATTACCAAAATAAATAGAAGCAAAAATATATAAAATTAACATTTAAATAAAACAATAAATGGAAGAAGATATACAAAATATATAGTTATAATAAAAACGAAAAGAATATTCACGCTATGTAATCTAAAAAATAAATAATTTAGTGTGTAGATCCCAAAAAATGAGGTTTTGTGGTTTTTTTTTGGAGGGGGGGGGGGGGGGGCTGATTCCTTTTTCTCTCCGATTTTTTCTATTCAAATGTAGTGAAATCGTTTATTATCATATAAAAATGATAAAACACGACTGGGATTTCGGTTTTCTGTGATATTATACGTTATAGGCAATCGACGAGGCTAAAAAAAACTGAAAACAAACATTGGTAAGAATTTTTGCATATCATCGATTTTCAGAACTGAATTGTAAACTCAGAAATTTGTTTAAGTATGATGTTTTCGTAAACTTCATATGAAAAGTAATGGTCGACGAGAGGGTAGTTTTGCAATTGACTTTACGTTAACATAAATCCAATAAAGTCTAAGAAATTCCTTTGATTTTTGTTTTTATTAGACTTCCCATTTAAGTCTAAATTAGCAGAGGGTGGTTTGGAAATTGATCGAAATTTAATTTTTTTTATTCAGACTATTTATGTTGTCTAAGAAAAAAAATTAGTGAATTTGACCAAATCTTGACTTTTTCTCAAATGGAATACGAAGTCTGAAAATAAAAGGGGTAGAAAGAGTAATTGACCAAAATTTTCAAATGTTTAGCATAATAAGAGAAAAAATTTCAGACTTCTAAACCAATCTGAAAGCAAGGAAAACAAATATAAGACAGCTCTAGAAGTTTGAAATGCAAAGTTTTGTCAGAGAGCTATAGAAATCTGAAATACCTAAATTTTTTAACGCCAAAATACCCAAAAATGTGTAGCTTTTTATCATACTTTCCTCGCTGTCTGGATATCTTCTTAGACTACAATAGAAGTCTATTCTAAAATTCAACCCCAATATATTTTGGTCAACCCAAAAAATACCCCATGCTTTTTTCAGACTGCAATAGAAGTCTCAAAATCTTCAGACTTCTTGGAGAAATTTGATTAAAAAAGTCAAATTTAAAATTCAAATGCCCCTTGTTGTTGTTAGACTTCATAAGATGTCTAACAAAAATGTCAAAAATTTACAAATCAGACTACATACGTTGTCCGAATAGTTGTCAGATTGCATCCGCAGTCTACTTTGTAACATTCTAATTGCAAAATACCCTCTTTTTCATACTACAATAAAAAAAAATTAAAAACACAACTTTTGTATATTTGTGACTAATTTCGTTGATTTTAATTTTTATAAATGTGTGCTAGTTGTATATGTTCCTCCTGCGTGAGTTTTACATTCTTATGTTTGGTAATTATTTAATCAGTTTTTGAAGATTATTGGCAATTTATCTGATAGGAAAGTAAGAGCATGGTCGAGTTAGCTAGTACGGATTTAATCCGTCTCTGTGTCTTGAACCGATCCGGTATGGAAGATGAAGATGATGGGAATCATGATGAAAAATATGAAGTTTAAATTGTAAATGAAGACGGGGTCTGGAAGGAGGAAGGTATCAGATGATTCTATTTGTGGTGGTGGTGGTGGTGGTGGTGGTGGTTGTGGTGGTGGTTGTGGTGGTGGTGATGGTGTTGGTAACTTGGATGTGCATGAGCATGTTTTCTAGAATCACGCTGAGGCTTAGGGTGACGATGTTGATTATAGCGTGTATGGGAAAGTGAAACATGAAGATATATATGTGGAAGAAGATTGGAGGGTGTGACTAATCGGTTTGTTCGAAAAAGGGATTCAGCCGAGGGTATCTTTGTCAACAAATATTTTGATAGAAAGAAAGACCTAATATCACAGCTGTGTTTGACAGCGATAATGAAGAAATACATATTCAGGATAGAGAATACTGACTAGAAACATTTTGTGGCTAAATGTCGTGTGGATGGATGCAAGTGGAAGCTTTGAACGGCTGTGAAGAACGAACCAAACAAGTATTGTTTGAGGAACTATTCAAAAACCTATACACGTTCAGTGGTGGACTGATGTCTAAGCGTAAACGATATACCGCACATGATAATGGTTGGTTTTTTATAGAATGCTTCGGTATAATTGAATAGATTACACTAAAGCATGTCAAACTATAAATGAAGAAGCACTCTTGGATTAAGATGAGCTACACAACTGCATACAGAGCATTGTTACATGTTCAAAGGATTGTGAGAGGATCATCGGAAGATGGGTACGAGAGATTGCCTTCTTTTTATCATGGAATCAAGCAAACCAACCCGAGAACATTAGCTTCTCTTGAACTAGATGAGAATAATAGATTTAAATATCTATTATAGGATTTGGAGCTTCCATATATGGGTTTCCGTTTCGTAAAAGAGTCATTGTGGTGGATGGTACTCATCTTATTAGAAAGTATGGCGGTGTTATGCTAGTGGCGGCCGCACAAGACGAAAATTTTCAAAGAATTCTATTGGTTTTCAGAGTTCTAGACACTGAGAACGATGCCTCGTGCGAGTGGTTGTTAACCAATCTGAAAGAATGTATTTCGGACCAATATCCTTTGGTCATAGTCTCGTGCGGATAAGAAAGACTCCATCAAGAGTACGTGTGAAGCAGTTTTTCCTTGAGAACAACAAGGGATATTACCATCTATAAAATAACATAGTCACCAAGTTCATGGTAAAACATCTTCTGTACTTGGTAAAAAACGGGGTGTAAGCATATACGATTTACGATTTTAACCGTTACATGGCCTCTTTACAAGCGGTAAATCTTGACCTTACTAATTACTTTGAGGAGGGTGATGTGAGTCTATGGTACTGGTGCATTTCAGCGGAGACATGTATGTGTGCAGTTTGACAATATAGTGTCAGACTTAATATTTTTTATTCAGACTTTGCATGATGTCTGATATTGTAGTTAGAGTTCACCTGCAGTCTAATTATCTATCAGACTAAGTGTGCAGTCTGCTAATAGTGTTTTTATTAATATCTTTTAATTCTCACTTGTGTTTACCGCGCTCACTTTGTTGGAGAAAGTACAACATAAAGATGAGCAACATTGTCGAATCTATAAACTCCGTAGTTAAGAAGCTATCCCATATCTTTCCTTTTGGAGTTCATACAAGAGGATATAGGGACGTGGTTTTGTAAAAGTAGGCTAGATACAATGAGTGTCACAACAACATTTAGCCGTGGAGTTAAATATTTGATGGCTATTAGTAAATATTTTGCGGATATAATGACGGCAGGACGCGTAGATACGTATTGGTTCGTTGTTAAGGGAGGACATAAGGATTGTTTTGTCGATTTTGAACA
Source organism: Orychophragmus violaceus (assembly GCA_030180135.1). Classification (NCBI taxonomy): domain Eukaryota; kingdom Viridiplantae; phylum Streptophyta; class Magnoliopsida; order Brassicales; family Brassicaceae; genus Orychophragmus; species Orychophragmus violaceus. The sequence goes on along the minus strand of CM058233.1, from coordinate 46,051,894 downwards.
TCGAAAGTGTGAATGTGGGTGTGGGATTACGAAAAGATATGTTGATCACATGCCATTTTTTCTGCACCGTAACTTGAACGACACATATCTACGTTTGTATACTTGTCCAACATCCAACCAAATAATTGTACTAGCACAACTAATCCTGACACCGTACGTGTCCTTCCGCCGGAAGAGAGGCAGAGAAGCCTGGAAGACATAAGAAGTCGTGGTGGTAATCTTGGCTAGAAATTGCCAAGACGAAGAGCAAAACACCGCGGAAACTACACAAAAAATATTGTTGTTTGAATTGCAGAAAACCAGACCACAAATAACCTAATTGTCCAGAAATTGAGGCTGATTAGAAATGGTTGAAGTCTGATATGTTTTAGGGTTTTAGTGGAGTCTGATGTAGTAATGGATGTCAATCTAATTGTCCAGAACCTGAGGCTGATTAGAAATGGTTGAAGTCTTATATGTTTTAGGGGTTTAGTGAAGTCTGATGTAGTAATGGATATATTTGAGAAGTCAAGTTTGATAGAGTTGGATGAGTTTGAGAAGTCTGAAAGAGTAATTTAAGGATAATATTTCATTTTTCAAGTCGTTTTTCAGCTTTTGGTGCTCGAGTCTAGAAACTTGTTTTCTCATTTGTTTTCATAAAGCTTAGTAGCACATAAACATAATTAAGAAAAGGTCATGAGTTTATTACATAACGCCCAAATACCCTACATATGTCAAAATACCATACATATATGCCCAACATCCTAGAATTTCCATGGCACAAAACATTCCCGCAAAAGATAGCCAAAAGATTGATGAGTTTTTCTTACATCTACAAAAAAATAGTATATGCAAGAAATCCATTGTTTCGAGAATCGAAAAGGTACGAGAACTCTATATCCCATCGTAGATGTCTAGCAGCTCATACTCGGTATGTTTCTCTTCACTTGTTCACCCGGGTTCAGTCAATATATCATAAGCCAGCATGTCCATGGTTTACTTGATGTTTTTATCACAAATATACTTTGGAAACGCCATTCCAAATAAATGGAACTCGATGAACTTTAAGCAGTACACTCCATAGTCACATGATTACTTGTCTTGGGGAAGATCTTCGCTCTTAACAATCGTGTAGGTGTATCGATCCAAGGGATAAAACCACATATCATCAGTTGGGGCCAATATGTGCAGCACATAAGGAAACATCTCACAGATTAGTGCTAGTGTCGCTCCTACCAACTCATCAGTTCTCGGTCCAAGGTTGATGCCCCAGCATGTTACATGCCTATCCAGGATAGAAATCATAATTTCTACCAATGACATCCGCCAATGTGCAATGCAGTGTAGATATGATCAATTCCCAGCCTCCAAGACTTCATTGATTTGCAGAATAAGGATATATGACCAATATGGTAATCCCAAACACCAGGAGGCAGCCTTCTAGTCGTGGCTAAATTATTCTCCTCTACACCTCTCTTCGAAAAATATGGACAGTGTTGACGCCACAATGAACCAAGGAGTGTGTCAATGAAGCACATGCTCTCGCTCCTGAACTATTCCAGATGATTGTGGTGTCGAAGCCTCAGCAAATGAATCCCGACATTAATTTTCTGCTTTCAGCCAAGAATGTGTTAGGAGATTTATAAAAATTAATCACAACTAGACTGCAGGAATTCTGAATTCACAACATACTGTATTGGAAGTCTGAAAACAGACCCATAAAGAAGTCAGACCATCACCGCCAGACTGCAATAAAAGTCTAATACCATAATTCTATTATATCAGACTTAAAACAAAGAATGATATACTAACAATGTCATGCAGCCATTCATTGGGGATGCGCATATCATAATTTCATTGGAGTGATGTGGTCATTGTCCTCTTCGGATAACCCCTACAAAGAAGAATACGCTTGTTATACTTCAAGTAATAAAATACATGATAATGCTTACATTAATTAGAGTGTTAAGACATACGAGTGTCTTTTGTTGCAATCATTAAGTGTCTTCACTTGGATATTGGTTAGAGCAGCACAAGGGTCATATCTCTGTGTAATCTGCGTTTGGAACAGGTTAGCCGGAGTCTTCTCCTTCTCCTTATGTTTAAACTCTTTTTCCTTCGCATGAATATACACTTCAGTGATGATCTGTAGCCGCCTGTTCAACGATTAAAACACTTGGATCTCTGCCCCTGATACTACTCAACATAAAAAATTTGACAACCTGTGGTAAACATTGAAGTCTGATTTAAAATTCACACCAGCATTAGACTGCAATAGAAGTCTAATAATTAAATACATCACCATCAGATTGTAAAGGAATTTTGATATAATTTGTATGCTGATTTAAAATCACACCACCGTCCATGTTCAGAGCAAACACAAGAACAAGGGGAAAAAATGTGGTTATGTTCATGTTTTTACAAACAACAATATCCATTCTTCTAACATGTCTACTTCTCCTTAAGAGCTTTCTTCTAAAGTCTCAGACTTCTCTTAGGCTCATCTTTCTTTTCCATGTTTTCATTCAGAGTATGAGGGTTTTGGAGACTAACCCCATCATTAGCCGCAGGCTTTATGTTGGCCTCAGACGGCACAACAACTTTGTTTGCAACCACCGCTTCCTTTGCATGCCCTCTCCCTTCGGTATCAACAACATGATCCGCGTTATTCATCTTCAGTACCACTTTCTTGGTACCCTTCTATTTTCGCATAGCCCTTTCACCTTTCTTTTTTCCATCTTCTTCATCACCTGCTGCAGCAGTCACTTGATCTTCATCCTCAAGATATACAGTTTGTTTATCTTCATTCTTATCACCTCTAGACTTCTTCACAACCAACCACACCACTAGCATCTTTCTTCTTGTCTCCATTCCCTCCAGTAGCAGCTGTCTTCTTCTCGTTTCCCTTCTCAACTCTAACATTTTTCTTCTTCTCATCACCATATTTTGCTCTTTCTCCTTCAAATCCTTAATATCCTTTCCAAGATCATTCATCATGATTCCCGTCAGACGAAAAACTTCATTAAAAACGTCTGCCAATGAATTAATCAGAGTATCAAATGATTGTTTCAACCCTTAATCATTTAAACAACATCACCATGCGCCAGGTCAGCCATGCCTTATTTGTTTATGTTCTTAGCAACCTCAACCTCTCTTTCCTCATTCTCATCATCCAGCAAATGCACTAACTTCCTATTAACTCCAACCCCTTTCCTCAGACCTAACAACCTCAAGCTTAACATGACTGGCAGCTTTGATCCTGAACACACCTTCATATATCCATTTTTTAGAACTCCACCTCCAAGGTGTAGTCTCAAGCTGTATGTGCATTGCTTTCAAAATGTTCACAAATTTCTCATCCTCTTCATCATCATTGTCCCACTCGAGGAACATGTCATCGAAAGATACATCACGAAGTTTTGACGTGGGTGTTCAAGTTATAAGTCACATAGCAATATGAATATAAGCATTTAGAAAATAACAATACCAGACTGAATAGGAAGTCTTCGAACAATATATCAAACTTCAAATTCAGTCTGGGTACACAACATCAGACTTATATTCAGTATGGGTACATAATGTCAAACTTCATATTTTGTTTGGGTAAACAACGTCAGACTTCATATTCAGTCTGGGTACGTACAATATTTCAGACTTCAAATCAAGTCTAAGAAATACATGTTTGCGTAAGGTTTCGTCGACTTTCTTATAACTCTTTGATCCTTGGTACGCCAGCAATGGTGGGGTTGGGTCATTCGGCAAGGGAACTCCATAAGTTATAGCCATCGCGAGACATACTCAATATATTCAAATATTCAAGATCCCAAAAAAACCTCCAATTTAATAATTTTTGTCATCTACGATTTTTTGTTTGCATCCTTGACATATTCTATCAGAAATTTAAAGGCCAATCTTCCCCATGAATATAATTGCAACGCTCCTGGAACCAGCAGTAGCTTATTAATGTTATCCCTTGAGGAAGCTTCCAGTGATGAGCCTCAATGAAAAATACATAGATGGCTAGATAGCCCATCCAAATTCGTTCTTGCGATTCCCAACCACCACATCTACTACAAGCATCCTGTAATTTAGAATAACTAGGGCCTAACTTGAAATCCACCACAAGAAGCCCCCACATTGCTCTCATCTGGTTTGTATAATCAATTTCAGGGTACTCCGAACTCTCTACATAGTCGCAGTTGAGTTCGGTTATGTGTTGAAACTCATTCAGGGAAAACCTAGCTGGTTGAACGCTGATATGAGACCATATCTCATACTTATTCTTGCATTCGAGTTGATAACATAGAATGTAGTGCACCATCCTCGAACACCATTTGAAGTGCAGGTCATGGAATCTCAAAAAAATCTCAAGGTCTGATTTAAGGAGATCTTGCCATTCTTCCGGAAACAACACTACTTTAAGATCATCAATCAGATCTCTCCCACCGCTGAAGTAGTGTACGATTTTATCCAGAGTAGGAACATAATCGGGTGTGAACATCTTTTGTGGGAATTCATGCTCTGCCATAATGAAAACTTGCAACAACAATAACCACCCAAATTTATTGTCAAACACCATTTGCAGTCTGACTACTAAGGGCATCTCCAACCCACCTCTATATTTGACTCCAAATGCTATTTTAGAGGCAAATTCACTCCAACCCACCTCTATTTCTTCCTCTAAAATAAAGATCTCTATTTTTTCCTCTATAATAGAGGTGAACTTTTTAATTTACAAATTAGTCACTACAAAAAAAAGGGGCATTGATAGCATATTACCATAGCACGATTTTTCAAAATGCTATTGTAGATAAATTTCAGATTTTTTTTATATTAATAGCATTTAACTAACGCTAAGCAAGAAAAGTTATAAGCGGGAACTAAAAAACACTTAATCCGCCAACACTTAGCCAAATTTTACACTTGAGCGCTAAATAATTTGGGTTTTCCCTCTCTTACAGCTAACACCTAATTTTATAGCATAACAAAAAAAAAAAAAAAAAAATCTCAGACACCTAGGAAGTCACTCTTGTCTCCTTCGTGCGAGATCTCTCAGGCACACAGGAAGCTCGCCGTCGTCACCTTCGTGCCGGACATCTTAGCCACACAGGAAGCTCGCCGTCGTCAACTTGGTGCGAGACCTCACAGCCACACAGGAAGTCACCGTCGTCACCTTCGTTCGAGTCCCAGATACGAACCCTATAGCTGGTGTTAATCGAATCGAAGGTATATACTAATGGTTTTCCCTCTTCGTCGTCAATTCCGTTGTCAAATTTAGGGTTTTTTCGTTTTACTCGTATAGATCTACGGTCTGTGTTCAATTTCAAGTTCAAGTTAGTTTCTACTAATATCTTAGAGATGACAGATTCTGGTCTCTTTCAATTTGAAGTTAATCTTAGAGCTATAGGGTTAGAGATTCTTGTGTCTCTTTCAATTTCAAGCATTTTTCCATTTCCATATGGTCTGCATGTGTCGAATTCTAGTTACATTTTGTTTGATAGAGCGAAGTTCTGACTAGACCGTATACAAAGGTGTATCTATGTTCAATGTGTGAAGCTTATACTGATTGCCCTTTTGTTTTCTGATTTCTGGTGGCAGGTAATTTCAACAACATATCAAGGTTGAGGAGCTTCTGTCCAAATTACACGACAGGTCATCACCTTTTCTCATTTCTGCTGTATGTGCATTGATATTGTTATTACATTACTTGCGTCTTGATTTCTATGTGTTACATTACTTGCGTCTTGGTGTTCGAGTCTTTTATGTCTTATGCTTCTTTTGTTCATATAATGTGAAGGTTACTAATACAATTGTTATTTTTCAGGTGAATTAAGATGGGCAAGAGAAAAAACACCAAAAAGACGAACAATAAGAAAGAGTCAAAGAAGATAGATCCTGAAGAGCCTGAATATTTGGGCTCGTCTAAACCTGCAGACAGAGTGAATGAAGAAGTAAGAGAGATTGAAGACAGAGTCAGTGAAGAAGAAAGAGAGAATGAGGACAGATTGAATGAAGAAGGAATAGAGACTGAGAACAGAGTGAATGAAGAAGGAATAGAGACTGATGACAAAGTGAATGGAGGAGGAATAGAGATTGAGGAAAGAATGAATGAAGAAGAAAGACAGACTGGAGAAAGAGATAATGGGAAAGAAAGAGATATTGATGGTGGACATAAAGAGAGGGATGAGGAAGAGCCTGAAGGTGATCTTCAAATGTCAGAGGCTGAACCCAAGCGTAAGAGGCATAGAGGACCAACAAAGATGAAAAACATAGCCAAAGATCCAAATTTCCGTGAAAGAGTTGACTTTAATGACCTCGGAGAGGCTGTTGGTCCAGGATCAGTGAAGTTGTCATCTTATCTAGGTCCTCTTGTGCGTGAACATGTTCCTGTGACATTTTCCGACTGGAGGAAAATCACAGATGAAGTTAGAACAGTTCTGTGGAAGTCTGTTCAGGTAACCTTCTATTTTAAGTCTCAATTTTCATTGTCTATTATACATGCAATAGTTTTGATTCTTTTTTTCTGTGATCTATATGTGTGAGCTACTACAGGCAAGGTTTGAGCTTGATGAAGAGTACCAGAAGATTGTTGTGATGAGGCAGATGGGAACTCTGTGGAGGGCATCCAAGTCACGTCTTGTGACGCAGATAAGGTGTAAAGCTACTACTAACCAAGAAAGGATGAATCTGCGGCCAAAGAATGTGACACCAACAGAATGGCGCAAATTTGTGAAGCTGAAGACAAGCTCAGATTTTGCAGTTGTGAGTGATTCCTACAAGCAGAGAAGGAGACTACAGATACCTCACACGTGTAGTCGTAAATGAATGGTCCGGCTCAGAGAGGATATGGTAGCTTCTATTACCTTTCCTATCATATGAATCCCCTAAACTTCTCGTAAACAATGTCTTGTTTTTGAGCAGAAACAATCAAGTAGTGAACCATCGCAAGTGACTAGGCTAAAGGTGTGGGTGAAGTCGCGTACAAAGAAAGATGGTACTCCTGTCAACACAACAGCTGCTGAAAAAATTGTAAGTTATTACAATTTTAGTTTGAGATAAGATCTCATTTTCCATTATCATGAGTCTTTTCATATTTGCGCAGAGGAAGGCAGCGGAGCTGGTTGATATTGCTGAGCAATCAAAGTCAACAAACGCACATGAAGACCATCTAACACAACTTTTAGGACCAGATAATCCAGATCGACTGAGGGCAATGGGTAGGAGCATGAGTAAAACCAAGTTAGCATGTTTTGAAGTGAAGAAGAAGTTTTTGACTGACATGGAAGATAAGCAGATTAGTTTGCTTAACAAAGTACATCAATTGGATGATGAACTTGCTAGAGTTAAACAGGTTGGTGACATCAGTTACTATTGAAGAATCATAATAAAGTTCAAGTTTAACATTAATCAACTGTTTGACTACATGTTTTTTACTTTGCTTTTTAGGGACAGAGGCAAGAACCTGAAGTTGGTGAAAACTCAGCTGCTGCAAGAGCAAGAGTAAGTTGATTACATAAAAGAAATTGCTACTACTTTAGAAAAATTTTGACCATTTTTTATGTGAAACCCTTGTAGAGTGTTAACAGGGAATGCAATCGTAAGTGTGTGTTAGTCGATTGGGATGACACTGATGATATAGTGGCCGAGGGACGTATCCTTTCATCTGATCCAGAGGACTTCGTGAATGAGATCCCATTAGGCCCTGATGCTGTCAAAGTTTTGGTTGAGACTGCGATCAAGTCAGATATTTTTCTTTGGAGACCTGCAGCCGGAATTCTGACTATTGAGCAAGCTGTTGGCGAAATGATTGCATGGCCATCAAATAAATGTGTTTTCATAGACCAGGGGCCATATTCTGAAGACATTCCCCTTCTGGTAAACTTTCATTGATAAGTGTTCAGCTAGATACTTTACAGTGTTCATCTTTACTGACTTTTTTTTTTCTTTATGTGACAAAGTCCAAAAGGAGATTGTCAGAACAAATGCAAGCTGCTAGACATGTCAGGTACTGAAGAAGTTGTTGCTGAAGGCCGTTGGCAATGCAAAGAACCCACAGCTTTGGTTAATGGTCTTCCTATAGGACCAAAAGCAGTAAAAGTCTTCGTGGATGTAGTTCATAAACAAGAGACATTTCTATGGAGACCTACGAAACAAGTCAGATATCTTGGGGAATCTGTGAAGTCATTCGTTGCATGGCCTGCTAATAAGTGTGCTTTTGAAGATAACACAGATTCTATGTTTCAAGGGTTTCGTGAACATACTCCTACATCAGCTGCAAAAGCATTATATGCGAAGGTTGCATCTCCATTATCAGCACCAGAAGGTATAAAGGCTGCATCTCCTAATTGTATATCTCCTACGCAGCAACTCCAACAAGCTCCTGTTAAGAAAAGAGTGTTGCAGACCCAATCACCGACACGAAGATCTACGGTAAGATACTTCTCATATTGTGTGGCCTTCAGCTTTTGCTCTTATATATCCTATAAACTGGTTTCTATTGCATGCCTTGTAGCGTAATAGTCCATCACAGCAACCCAAAGAGAATCAGAAGTGTAAGTTAATGGATCTTAGCGGAAAGAATGAGGTAGTGGCTGAGGGACGTTGGGCTTCAGACAACCCAGAGCAGAAGGTTCACTTTGTTCCTTTGGGGCATAACGCAGTTAAGATATGGGTTGAAATTGTGAAAGTTCCAACTGCAGCAGTTTGGAGGCCATCAGATGAAATTGAAATCATGGGGGATGCAATTGGATCAGCCATTGCATGGCCAAAGGAGAAAGTCATTTTGGGTTGAATGTTATCAGGTTCACTCTAGCACTATTTCTAGTTTGGTTTGAGACTTGAATGGGGAAGTAGATTTATGTAATGAATGGTTGCACTCTTGGTTGTTTTGTGTGTTTCAAACTTGTTTGAATTGTGTTCGGCTTTCAGTATTTTGTCATTAAAACAGGTTTCGGATTAATGGAAAATGTGCAATCTTTGAAACTTATGGCATACCAAAATTATATTGCTATCAATACATAAACTATTGCATATTAGAAATTGCTATGCAGTCATATACCGTATCTTCACAAACGAGCCATGACATAAACAAATACAGCATTACAAAAGAGCTATAACTTATCAGAGTGCAACACAAAGATTTGCTACAAGAGTAAAACATATAGCGTTAATTAAATGCTACCAAATAACTACATTAGCGTTTAAACAATAAGCTATCATAAGAGAAAACAATACATAGCAAGCAAAAACAATGCTATTATAAGTAACTCTTTCAATAGCAGTAGTGAAAAACGCTATAATATATGGGCGACCTATTATAGCTGGGGCAGACATAGCGTTTGATAATTCGCTATCAATGACGTATTATTGCATATATCCAACGCTATCAATGCCCCTTTTTTTGTAGTGAGTCCTTTAACTTTTAAATACTTTTATTTATGATTAAAACAAAAAATATTAATATTTCTAATAACTAATAATATAATAATATAATAATTAAAAAATTATAAATAATACTATTATATATTTAAAAGAAATATTGAAAAATCAAAATATATTTTGTTTGAGGAAAACATCTTTTGGTCATTTGTGAAAAAAACTAGGGTTAGACATTTTATCCGGATCCGAAGATCTGAATCGGTACCGACGCGAAAAACTCTTATTTTGGTACCAGATCAGATAATATCTGAGATCCGACGGGTATCCGAATATATCTGAATTTATATGATCACTTTCAGATAAAAATATAGAATCCGCACTGGATCCTATCCGGCACCGAAAAATTTCAGATCTTTTTCTAAATACCCGATCCGATTTGGTATTAATCTGAATCCTATTTGAAATATAATATTACACGATCGATATCGTTTTGTTCATATCCGAAATACCCAAAATCCGAAACACGATCCCAAACCTGATCCGATACGCGAATGTTCATACTTAGAAAAAATACATTAATGTTAAACAAAAAAATTAATATGTTTATATTTTTATAAGATGTAATATAACTTTTTTTATATAGTACATATTTAATTTAAATAATATTATAATTTATAAAAATAAAATAATCGGGTTAAATTGTAACTTTTACTTAAATAAAAGATATAATTGGTTAAATAAAAAGAATATTAGAGAGAATATTCTTTTTACAGGAAAATATAGAGGAATACATTGGAGAAAAACCCACCTCTATTATAGAGTTCCTCTATTTTAGAGGTAGAAATAGAGGAATACATTGGAGATGGTCTAATAGCCAGACTCCATTTTCAGTCTAAGTAGTAGTAGTAGCCAGACACCATTTGCAGTCTGACTACTAATAGTTATACTAAATATGCAGACGGAAAGACGAGTCGATGAATCTTACCGGCGAAGAACAACGGCGGAGGAGAAAGAAACCAGATATGGAATATAAAAAACAAAAACTAGCGGAAATTTTACAAAAAAAGTCAAAAACCATTTGCAGTCTGACTACTAATAGCTAGACTCTATTTGCAGTATGAGTAGTAATAGTCAGACACAATTTGTAGTCTGACTACTAATAGTTACACTAAGTATGCAAACAAAAAAGAGTAGTCGATGAATCTTACCGTCGAAGGACAACAACGGAGGAGAGAGAAACCAGATCTCAAATAAAAAAAAAAACAAAAGCTCAGTGAACATTTTACAAAAAAGTCAGACACTATTTGCAGTCTGACTACTAATCGCCAGACTCCATTTGCAGTTTGATTAGTAATAGTCAGACACCATTTGCAGTCTGACTACTAAGGGTTATAGTAAGTGTGCAAACGAAAAAAGGAGTCGGTGAATCTTACCATCAAAGGACAATGGCGGAGAAGAGAGAAACCAGGTCTTGAATACAAAAAAAAACAAAAGCTCAACACATAATAGAGAAAAAAGCCTGACACCATTTGCAGTCTAAGAGAGGATTCGATGAATCTTACTTTCGAAGGACACATGACACGGTGTAAGCAGCTAAATCTGGCAACGACGACGAACAAGTTGAAGATGTTGGTTCAGTGCCTTTAAGAAAGAATCAGGTTTTTATTTTTCTTTTCCTTTGTAATTCTAAAAAAAAAACAGAGTAAAAAAATCTTTTTATATGTGGGTCATAAGCGGCAGTTAAAAACGACGGTTTTACCACAAACGGTTCTGCCGCACATTTTTGTGTAAAATTTACAAAAAAAATTTAACTGTTGCGCATTTTAACTGAGGAGGTTACAAATTTTTTGTAATTTCATATTTCATATGAAGTCTAACAACATAGTCTTTTTCAAACATCATATACAGGCTCTTAGTTTTAAATGCTACTGTGAAAGTACTAAAATTTGTAATTTCAGATTTCATATGTTGTCTGACAACATAGTATTTTTCAGACTTCATATGCACTCTGGCAGTTTTATTTACTTGTAAAAGTACTAAAATTTTGTAATTACAGACATCATATACAGTCTGACAACAGAATATTCGCCATACTTCATATGAAGTTCTGGCGACCGAGAACTTCGTATGAAAATAAAATATTTATATATTATAAAATGATATGTTCTTAAAAATAAATTAAAAATGTCTACACAGATATAAGAAGTATTATGAAAATAGAAAATAAAATATTTTTGGGAAACACTGATAATTTTGAAAGAAATACATTAAAATTACAATTTTATTCAATAGAGAAAAATATGAATAGAATATTTGTAATAGAAAATTCAGATTTGTAATATCAAAAAGTAAATAGATTTTAATGGTCCCATAGATGATAATTATTATGTGTACATCAAATGCAAATACTTGAGGTTTATAGAACCATAAAAATAGATGAATCTAGAGAACATAATAATTAAATTCTCCAAATAATAAAAATATATAAACAAAAATGCATTGGTTGTTATAGAAGTATAAGGGTCTGGCCACTCTTCCAATTATCTATTTAATTCATTGAGAACAATAACAAGCTCAAAACATAAAAATCCAAAAAATAATACCCTTCTAAAAATGAGATCACAAACATTAAAACACTAACCATATATATATATTTGAAAAATAATATTAGAGTCTCTAAAATATAAATTGTCATGAAAAGAACTAGGTCTTTCATCAAGGAAAATGAGCAAAGTTGTGAGAAAAATTTGCAAATATTTGGTGAAAATGTACTTTTTATCAATAGCTTAAAATATTATAAGGAAAATTATATATTACTTGCTAAAATAAATTTATATTTAAGTTAAATATTAAAAAAGAAAAGTTCTAATTTATATGTAAATAGTTATAGTTAAACATTGTATTATTTTCTAATGACTAATAATTTTGTTAATGCTTTAATATTGATATTCACGCAGCAATGCGCATATGTTTATATATTCTTATATATAATTACATTTTTCTATCCATTTTTCTATATAATACATTTTAAAAATATACCCTATATAAAATATTTCAACAATTATACATTTTAATTATGAGAAAACAAAACTACAAATTTCATTATGAAAATAAACTATGATCTTTTAGATTAATACAAACAACATATTCAGAATTGAAGATGAAGAAAAAAATAGAAAAAACATAAATGAAAATAACTAGGTTACATGAATGGTAACAAAATTTTAGAAAAAAATAAATAAACTATAAAAGTGAATAGGAGATGAAAATTTGATTACGAAAAAAAAAATCATAAGTAGGAGATTTATAAGAGAACAAAAGATGAAGCTCACATGTACACCCAAAAAATCACATTTAATGCCTCATAAACAATATAAATTTACAAACTAGACCAACAAAAAATATTATAAATACAGTTTAAATAGATTATGTTTTATCAAAGAATACAACAACGCTCATATAAAGAAAAACTAAAATCTATTTAAAGTATATATAAGGGAAATATGAATCCATACCAATTAATTAAATCTCTCACCATAATTACTATTTATCTATACTATTCACTATAAAAAAATCTATTATATCATTACCTTTTCATTATAATTACAACAATATGTTGGAATTGTGTCCAGTAATCTCGGTACTGTCTCTAGAAAGTAAGAGTATGTCAATGATCAGACATAAGTCATATAATGCTGGGGGTCATGATGGCTTGCTAGAGTCCGCTCATGATCTATAAGTCTTGGACTTATTGCCTTTATTATATGATCCCATATGGGTCACACGCCTAAGCTAACGGGAAAATACGAAGGAACGGCTTAGCAGAAGTACGGTAAAAGTGCTAGGCATTTACTGTACCAAGAGAGAGTAAAGGGCCTGATTAAATCCATGTGATTTAATCAGAACTGAGAATTGGGCCCAAAAGCCCATGAGAACTAGGAGAGATTTTAATGAATAAAATCAGACCTAGCTCTTCTAATTTTCTTAGCTGTTTTGCGCCTCCCTATCTCTCTTCCTGCGCCTCCTCTCCTGCTCGGTCTAGCAGCCATTTCCTTGTGAAGCGTGTGTGAACCTTTGGAGGATTCATCCCTCGGTGTATCTCTCTGATCTGACCTGTTCTATTCCTTCCGCTGCAACAAACAGGTAAAAGGTGAGATCACTTAATGTTTCTATTCAAGAGAACCTAGATCTGTATGTTTAGGTTGATATGAATCTGTGAATTGAATCAGGATCAACTAAACAATTCCTACAGTGGTATCAGAGCCATTGGTTCTTAGGATTTCTTGTTTTAGATTCATGTTTAGGTTGTTTAATCTGTTTAGAAGTGTTCTGAATCAACTACTGATAAGAAAAACACTTAAGAATCAGAATTGAACTCTAAACACATCAATTGGATCGCAAAACCGAGCTATATGACTCGTGTATATGCGATCGGCCGGTTCGATCAACCGAAGTGCGAACGTCGCATGGATCCGCAAGGATCGCATGGACTGCGTCGTCCGGTTGGATCGCTCGGCTGTAAGTTGGACGAGACGATCGCGGTATGCATGACGAGCCGATCGCATACGTCGATCGCGGATCGATCATATGGATCGCGTTGCGTCATGCTGTCCCGAGCGTGACCGAGAGCCGTGCGTTGTCCAGCTCTCACCCGCATCGCGATCGTCCCGCCATCGACCCACGACCGTCCCATCCCGATCGCGCGATTGGCTTGAGTCGACGACACGGTCGCATCCGTTATTTGCGGCCGGCCGATGTCTTGATTGCGGCTAGGTCAAAATCAGGCGATCGGTTCGTGACAAATTTGGCTCGGTTCGGTTTAAAAACTTGATTAAAATCAACATTTCGGTTTAATAAACAGATTTAATAATTTTATTAAATCTGGTTAAACCGGGATAAGAAATCCAATGTCGAAAGAAATATTGGATTTAGTGCCTAAACCAGGAATTTCTAATTTGATTTGGTTGGACCAAATAAATTGAGAAATTCCGGTTTAGTAAATAACCGGTTGACAATTGTGGTCATCGTAGTAATTAAAACTTGGTTAGACCAGTTTTAATGAACCAGATCGGTTATGTCAATTAATTGGACAATTGGGTCATGTCTTGGACATGGACCAATTCTTGGGCCTCGGGCCAAGAAGTTAAAACAATTGGGCCAGTTATTTGAGTCTTTCTTCAGATTAATTTAAAATCTATTTTATAAAATTATAAAGTCGTTTTAAATTATAGTTTCCGAAATTTTGAAATTAGAAAGTTTCTTAAAATAGAAGTTTCTGGATTTGCGGGTTTTGGATTTTAAAGAAATTTCTAAAGTTAGAAAGTTTCCGGTTTTAGAAAGTTTCCAATTTTAGAAAGTTTCCAAAAATAGTAGGTTTCCATAAATAGAAAGTTTCCCGAAATAGTAATCTTCTATTTTGGGAATGAAATTTTAATAAACCTACGAACCTCAAATAATATCAAGCGTTGGATGTCTTGTCCAGGCTATGTCAGCTGTCGAAGCCCATTCAATTGTATTCATGGCCTTACAGTGTGAGGGTGTCTGCTTTTGCGTGGGTAAGACGGTTTGTGATTCATAAATGTCATTGGGAGTCCCAGACATTAATGATTACATGACTGTATAGTCCGGTTTTCTTGACTAGGCCATCGGGAGTCCCGGGCCTTGAGACATCAGAGTGGATTGGGCCTCGGGCCCAGATTCACAACCAAGAGTTATATCACGGATATAATTAGCCGATATAGGGCTTACCGATATAAGCTAAGGCTGGGTGACGGCCAGTGGCCCACTTTAAATCTTAGTTATATGTGGATCTTGGAATCATTATATTCTATTGAGGGTAACTTATGTTATTGAATATAATGCGTGATTAATCATATTAAATTTTAATATGAGATTAGTCATTTTGAACATATTAACTGATAACCTTTTATCTTATATATATTTCAGTTATGACTAGCACAAACAATCAAAACACTTTCTCGATCCGGTCTGTTCTTGAGAAGGACAAACTGAACGGATCAAATTTCTTGACTTGGTCGCGGAACCTGAGGCTAGTCCTCAGGCAGGAGAGAAAGGACTATGTTCTTGAGAGAGCTCTCCCCGTGAGGATCGGGTCCAATGCCTCCCATGCAGTATATAATGCTTGGAATAAGCATTATAATGATGCGGTAGATGTGCGTGGTCTGATATTGGCTACCATGGACTCAGACTTGCAGAAGCAATATGAGAACATGGAGTCGCCAATAGAGATGATCAGCAGCCTGAAATTGAAATTTCAGGAGCAAATAAGAGTGGAGAGATACCAGTTGGTTAAGTCTCTCACTAGCTGCAAGCTACCAAATGATCATCCAGTAAGTCCTCATGTCAGTAAAATGATAGGTTATATAAATAACCTGAGGAAACTGGATTATCCAGTTAGCCAAGAGATGGCAACTGAAATCATTCTGCAGTCACTGCCGTCAAGCTATGATAAGTTCAGAAAGAACTATATCAAGAAAGGCTTAACGAAGACGCTGACTGAACTGCATGATATGCTCAAGACAGTTGAGCCAAACGTGAAGAGTACCCTGTACAATCTCATGAATGAGAAGGGTAGGTTTACTAAACCTAATGCTGACAAGGGTGAAGACAAAGTTGTCCAGATTTTGAATCATGGCAAGCGTGTGTCTTCTGAGCCCGAGTCAGATACCTCTTACGTTGGTAAGTGCTGCTACTGTAAGGAGACAGGGCATTGGAAGAGAGATTGCATTAAATTCATGGAAGATGATGAGGAGTTAAAGTCGATGTATGCGACTACTTCCTCAGGTATTCGTGTTATTACTTCAAGTTCTACCTTAAAGGTATTGGATACTGGTTGTGGCACTGATATTTGTGGTAATATGCAGAGCTTAAGCAACAGTAGAACGTTGAAGGAAGGGCAAGTGAAACTACATGTCTGGAAGGAGCTTGGGATGCTGCCTCAGCCGTAGGGTTTTCACTTATAGATCCCTTTTAGGCTTGGTTTTGTATTAAGTAATTGCTACAATGTACCTGCTTTAAGCAGAATTGTCTTTCATTTTCTTGTAAGAATTTGAATGTTTTTCATTTTGATAAAAGACAAGTTTTGTTCTTTTGATCTTAATGAAATATTAATTGTAGCACCCTATTCATGGAATGGGTTTTATATCTTAAAATGAGTGCCTAAATGTAACATAAATACCGAATTGGTTTAAATCTAATGAATTAAACCTGATTTTCTTGGCATAAAAGTCTTGGTCACATAGAGTAAGTCGGATTCAGAGATCCCATAGTTATGGACTGTTGGGCTCATTTGATAAGATATCTTATGAGACTTGAATTCTGTTTACTGGACCAAAAGGAAAAAGGGCCTATCTTAGCCGAGCTAGAGAAAGGCCCAAAGGCTTATTGGACCTAGAACGTACTGATGTATGTGGCCCAATGAGCAGTAATGCCAGAGAAAATTTCCTGTACTTCATTGTCTCTACTGATTACTTCAGTGAGTGTGACTGTGTTCATTTGATGAGACACAAGTCGGAATTCTTTGACATGGTCGAAAGAGTTCCAGAATGAAGTATAGGATCTGAATGACAAAAGTATTAAGACTCTGGATTAAATCACGAGTGAGAATACTTAAGTCATTGATTGTGTGATCATCTTAATGAGTGTGAAATCGTTTCATAGCTCATTTCTCCTGAAAACCTGAAGGTGTTTCTGTGAGAAAGAATCAGATCTTATTAGAAATGATTAAAGATGAGTCACACGAATCTTCCATGATATTATTTAAGAATAACGCTCTAAAATATCTAAGTTTACGCTGAAATAGTTCCACAAATATCAGTTGAAAGACACCACGTTAATGTGGATTGGAATCGATCCAAATTTGTCTTTACTGAGTATTTGTAGTTGTGCTACTTCGCTGGTTGTCCTAGAGAAACTAAGGCTTGTTACTTTTACGTCCAATCTGTTTTCTAAGAAGGGAAGTTATTTTCAAAGAAGAACAGTGGGAGTAAAAGTATAACTCGAAGTTTTCTCAGGGAAACCAAGGCTCGGTACTTTTACGACCATTCTGTTTTCTAAGAAGGAAATTACTTTCCAAGAAGAACAGTGGGAGTAAAAAGAATTTTTACGACCATTCTGTTTTCTAAGAAGGGAAGTTACTTTCCAAGAAGAACAGTGGGAGTAAAAGTACAACTCGAAGAAATTCGAGAAATACAGGAGGCTGCTTAACCTATTGAGGGAGAGCAGCGGAAGGATTTACAGATTTCTGTAGAATCTACACCTGTGGAGCCTGAAGTTCGCAGATATGAAAGAATCAGTCACTAATCCGAGAGTGAATTCTCGTCATTAGTTCAGCCTGATGATCATTGAATGTTCGCATGATCTGATGATCATTGAAAGCGACGTATCTGCGAAATCCTAGGAAGCGAAAGTGAGCCCAGACTCCGAAGAATTACATTTTGTGTAAGTTGGCTTCATCGATCCATTCATGGATGGAAGCAAACATATCGGAGTTGGAATCTTCGTTCTGTTGAAGTAGTCAAGGTTTTGACTTGAACAGGAACGAAGAGGAACTGTGCGTTTACTAATAGATTGGTGGGAGCGATATTGAATTTCTCATATTGTATGTCGATGACATACTGATTCTCGGATATAACGTCCCAATGCTGTAGTCGGTAAAGGACTAGCTTGGGAGTTGGTTTAGTGATTGACATGGGTAAAGCCACGAAAGTCTTGGATTCTGGATCTAAAGATAGAGATCCAGAAGAGCTGGTAGGACAAAGTCAGGATTCTTAAATTGACAAAGTCCTACACGTTTTCAGCACTCCAAGAAGGGTTTTTAAGCCAATGTCACATGGCAATACGTTAAGCAAGAAGCAGTGTCCTACGATAACTGCTGAGCTTAAATGCATGGATAAGATTCCATATGCGTCGGCAATTGGATCTATCATGTATGCCATGAAACGTACTTGTTTGATGTTGCTTTAATGTTAAGCAAGACAAATAAAGACCAGTCAAATCCAGCAAAGAATCAAGTTTCCTAAAGTATGTCCTAAAGTATTTGAGGAATACTAAGGATAAGTTCTTGATTTACGGAGAAAGTGAGGTGCTATAAGTCGATAGAGTCTGAAAGGCAAGTTTCCAATAGACAAAGATGATTTCCGATCACAGTCCGGTTATATCTTGTGTCTATCTGGCGGTGCAAGGCACTGTTGCTGACTCAATGACTTAAGCTGAACATTTCGCAGCTTGGGAAGTGGCGAAAAAGGTTGTTTGGAAAGAAGAGTTCGTCACTGAACTTGATGTGATTCCCAGCATAGATGAGACTAGCTGCACATCAGAGGTCCAAACACCTTGAGAATAGGTATAACCTATTCCGTAAGATAAATGACAGAGATGTTAAGTAGATCAGCAAGTTTCAACGAATGAGAACGTTGCTAATCTATTAACGAAGCCACTCCTTAGGCCTAAGCATGAGTCGCGGACTGTTGCTGTAGGATAAGTGAAATTAAGATGTAGTCTTAATTTCAGTGGGAGCTATTAAAGGGCTTTATTTAGTTATTGGATATGTTCTTGAAACAACATTTAAGATGTTTAATGAAATTATTATTTCAAGATTATTTTAACTGTGATGAAATAATCGTTCCAAAATGATATGAATCATTTTATAGGTCATCGAAGTAAATGACTTGATCTTGAGTCATCGAAGTCATTTAGCTTGATCATGAGACCCTATATTTGATAGATGTTTTATATCATCCTGTCCCTAGTCGAAGGTTGTTGAAATTGGAACACCAACAACCGTGTGAGACTGGATTGGTACGTGACTTATGACAAAGTCTTAGTGTGTCATAGATGCGCGGCATCAAAGTCAGTACATAGGTGTATGTTGGGGAACATACGACCGGACAAGACCCGCTTATAAGAACTCTTCAGGATATTTATATCTGTGTCATAAGAGATTCTTACTACGACTATAGAGTATAGTCCTTAGACCTGAGTTCGCATGCATGTGACTGCACATGGACTGATGCACTTTGATCATTGTCTAACGCTATCGTTCTGCGATAGTTATAAGGACCTTGTTTGGGTACATTATGAAATGAGTAGTTTACAGTGATGGAACAAGACGGAATTTGTCCCTCCAATATAAATGGAGTGAATATCTCTAGGCCAATCGGAGATTTGAATACTGGAAAATGCATGGCCATGCTCAAACGGACTGTCCCGAGTCGTTTGGATTGTCAGTATCAAATCAGAGTCCGATGAACAAGATTAGACTTTATAAGGATGACACTAATCTTGCCTTATGACTAATCGAGATATTGAGACAAAAGGATTGTGAATACAGAGATTCCAGTACAAGTGGGAGATTGTTGGAATTGTGTCCAGTAATCTCGGTACTGTCTCTAGAAAGTAAGAGTATGTCAATGATCAGACATAAGTCATATAATGCTGGGGGTCATGATGGCTTGCTAGAGTCCGCTCATGATCTATAAGTCTTGGACTTATTGCCTTTATTATATGATCCCATATGGGTCACACGCCTAAGCTAACGGGAAAATACGAAGGAACGGCTTAGCAGAAGTACGGTAAAAGTGCTAGGCATTTACTGTACCAAGAGAGAGTAAAGGGCCTGATTAAATCCATGTGATTTAATCAGAACTGAGAATTGGGCCCAAAAGCCCATGAGAACTAGGAGAGATTTTAATGAATAAAATCAGACCTAGCTCTTCTAATTTTCTTAGCTGTTTTGCGCCTCCCTATCTCTCTTCCTGCGCCTCCTCTCCTGCTCGGTCTAGCAGCCATTTCCTTGTGAAGCGTGTGTGAACCTTTGGAGGATTCATCCCTCGGTGTATCTCTCTGATCTGACCTGTTCTATTCCTTCCGCTGCAACAAACAGGTAAAAGGTGAGATCACTTAATGTTTCTATTCAAGAGAACCTAGATCTGTATGTTTAGGTTGATATGAATCTGTGAATTGAATCAGGATCAACTAAACAATTCCTACACAATATATATTTTTTTCCTAACTAAATTTGACGAAGGACCCATGAGAAGAAGAAGAAGAAGAAAGGTGAGTTTTATTTAGTCAGTATTGTAAATGATCAGTGTTTTAGGGTGAAAAATGTTTCACAAAGAAGAAAACAGAGTTTTATTTAGTTAGTATAATAAATGATCGGTATTTTGGGATGAACAATGTTTCCCAAAGAAGCAAAACAAGGATAGTTACATTTATAACAAAATTAGTTTTAATTTTGTTTAATATGTTAATTGAGGTAACATAATAATGATTTTAACATGATAATATTCAATATAACTTGTTAACATAATGGTTATTTTGTTATTAATATGTTAACAAATTAACCGCGCTAACACAAAATTAATAAGTTAATACTAATTTAATATGTGAACAAGTTAACGATAATTGTGTTAATCGTTTGTATATATCTAGTTCTTTTGTGCATTTAGAAATTGCGTCTAGAAACTACGTTATTTTGCGGTTTTAGCGGAAAAAACACGATTTTTGGTTTTGGCGGAAAACCGTGATTTTGCGGTTATGGTGGAAAACTCGATTTTTTGGTTTTGGCTGAAAACCGCGATTTTGCGTTTTTAGCGAAAAATCGCTATTTTGCGGTTTTAGCGAAGAACCGCTATTTTGCGGTTTTCGCGAAAATGATATTTTGTGATTTTGGCGAAAAAAATGTTTTTTGTGATTTTGGCGACAAAACGTTTTAATGGTTTTGGCGATTTTTTATTTTTTTAAATAAGGGTATTTTTTATATTTGGTAATCGAGACGCAGTTTGGTGCGTCTCAACTCAACTTTCAAATGCATCCAGAATTTTCAATTATTTTGGATGCAATATCTGATTTTTGTATCTGGATGTACTTTTTAAGTACCACCAAAAAAACAACATCTTATTTTTGCAATGAGATGCTATTTTTCAACGCACAAAAGAACATCATCCATGGTAGGATTGATATGCATGTAGAGTAATGAGGTTCTTTTTAATGATTTTTATTCTTTTATAATCAGAAGACAATCCAAGCATTTAACACTCGACCAATCTCCATAGATGAATGAGTAGCCCATTCACTGATCTTTTAATAAGCGTAAAACTATTTTGATTGGCCAAATTAAAGTGATTAGAAAACTTGACGCCTGAACTTTATTGTTCCATAGCCTGAATTTACAGGAAAACTCCTGAAACCAAACCACTAAACAATTTATTGGATATATCTTAGAGAATAAAATGTTAACTTTTACGAATTAAGTTTTGTGAGTTGTAAGAGCACATCTATCAAGCGAAACCTATTATGATAAGAATAAAATATTTTATCCTGATAAAGTATGAAAATTTACATTATTTAAGAATTACCACAAATTGATGACAAATGTGAGTTTTGTTTTATTCATATTAACAAAATATTTAAAAATAAAAACACACACATATCATTGATGATCCTGTGATCATTTATATTCAGTAGAAAAGAGAAAATCACACTAAAATTATAATGTAAATCATTTATAGAGTACCTATTGTGGAAATGGCAATTCAATTTTTTCAGCTGAATTTTCAGAAACAGTCACAACTTATCCCCCGTGACCGATTGATAGACTCGCTGAGTCCTCCGACCACATATCTCCCACGGATTGAACGTTGAAAATTTAGTCCCAACACACGCAACTGTTTATTATATTTTACCAATCGAATCAAAAGTGTTTTATAACCCAAAATATCATTATAATTATATAATACTCATAAAATGGTTGAACTCTTGAAATGACCATGTATTAGTTTAAAACAAAGTTATTGACCTATATGAACAAAGGAAAAAATATAGTACATGAGATAAGTATCGAAAGATATTATTCCATGTATATAGCAGAATATGCTCTTGTTTTTATCATGTTGTTAGGGTAGTTAAGCTTACATATCTTATGCATATAAAGGCCTATACGTTCATTTAATATTGAACTAGATTTTGATCCGTGCTTAGCGCGGGATATTAATTGGCTAAATTTTTTTGTTATTTTTAAATTTTCTATTCAAGATTAGTTATATAATACTATGTATTTTAGTTATTGACGCTATTTAAATAATTTTTTATCTAATTTTCAGATCTACACACTAAATTATTTATTTTTTAGATTACATAGCGTGAATATTCTTTTCGTTTTTATTATAACTATATATATCTTGTATAATCTTCCATTTATTTTTTTATCTAAATTTTAATTTTATATATTTTTTCTTCTATTTATTTTGGTTACCTATCTTTTATTTTCTAAATAAAATTTAAAATTCATTATATATATTTGTAGAATATAATTATATAGACAATAATAATGTTTTGATCAATATTATTAAAAGTAATTGCACCGTATATACAAAAAAATTTAGCTATTTAAATAAATGGACAAAAACTGTAGTTTTTATGTTAATTCCAATTGTGCCCATATTTGCCTATAGATTTCATTGGATTCTCATGTTTCCTCATCTGATTATCATTTGCTTTTAATAGTGTGAGAGAGCATTATTTCTTCTTCGTCGAGAGTCTTGAACAGAAGAAGGAAATCCAGAAAAAAAAGTAAAAGCTTGGGAAATCGGGTTAGTTAAAGCTTGGGACAAATGGGTTACATGTATTGTTGGCTCTTCAGGTAAGTCTTCGACTAAGGTTTCTTCTTCGTCGAGAGTCTTGAACAGAAGAATAAAACCCAGAAAAATGTTCTGATTTAATTGTTTGAAACTTATCCAGAAACTCCATTGAAAGATGCTGTTTTGGTTAACTATGACCCTACATGACCTTTTCGTCTCTTATCAACAATGTAAGCAATTTCATTCTCTGTGTCCTTCTGCTTAATAAAGCTTGCTCTTAAGATTGGTATTTGTAGTAAAAGATCGGAAATTGATTTGTCTCTCTTTGACCGCCTGCTACTCTTGATGGTGCTTGGTTTTGGCTGTGTGTGATGCGGTGTTCAGATGGGCTTTCAGATCTGAAAGAATGGATCTGGGATCCGTCTGCGAGAGGGGTAGTTAACCATATTTAAACACTTCGGCGAATTTTTCCTTACCGCTGCCATGAAAAGCTCTGGTTTATATGTTCTGAACTGATCTTTTAAATTAATAGTTAACCATTTAACATATTTAATAACAGTGTTAACTATTATAATATTGCATATTGTAAAAATATTAATGTGTATAGCATCTAACAAATAAGATAATATGGCTAACTAAAATGTTAGACAACTAATATTTGTAGTTGCATATAATAATATTTATATATATTTTGATGGTTGATGTTAAATATGTTTCATTGTGTATACAAACAAAATATATAATAAATTTTGTATAAAAATAGCAGTAATAATGATACCAATCCAAATATTAGCATTGCCAAACAAAATGTTATCAACCCAAATATTAGCATTGCCAAACAAAATGTTACCAACCCAAATATTAACATTGCCAAATATACGATGCAATTTCTCTATATATATTGTCTGATCAATTTATACAAACATGTGGTTTGCAGTTTTAAAAAGCTAAATAGTATTTGAAAAAAATCCAAGGTGTAATAATAAAGAGAGGGCTATAACAGTCTTTTCTCCCTCAAGAAATTGGTTTTTAAAATTTTTTGTCTAGACAAAGAGTTTCAGCCATGTTTTTTATTTTAAAAAAAAATAATATAAAATAAAGAAAATTAGTTTTGCATATTTTTATAAATAGATAACTAAAATGCAATAATATGAGTCATAAGTAACTTGAAATGTAGATATGAATGAAAAATATAGATTGAGTATATTGTTGGCTTTTATATTAGGTTATGATGAAAAGTGTTATTAGGGTTTTAGATCGTATTTGTTTTAGTGATTTACGATAGATGTTAGATAACAAAATATAACATCTTTAACTGCTTCTCCTCTCTCAACCAGTGCGACAAGAAGGACGATCTTTAACTTCCGTCTCATCTCCATCTTTTCTGGCCGGCGTGGGCTTCTCCGGCGCCGGCCATAGCCATTTCTAATTTGTTTTGTTTATTCCTCTCTAGTTTCTACAAAGTTTCAGTGTAATAATGGCAAATCGATTTCTTCAAATCAATCACTTTGTCATCTCGGCATGGATCGAATTTCTTCAATATAGGGTCTTGGACCCATTCACTCTTTGGATCTGCCAATATACCCAACTTTCATTGGCATGCACAGAATTTATGGATTGGTATGCGACCCGTTTTCATCATCCGCTTCATATACATGGTGAGCATATATCTATATACTTTTGCATATTCTTTCTCTTCTTATGGGAGAGCCTCCTTCCGACCGTATTCCAGCCACAGACAACGGATATTTGTGTCGGCTTCCTTCCGTCTCCAAACGGTATAAGTCGTTCCATCTTTGGAATCCATTTATTTCAATATCAAAAAGTTTATGACTCAATGAAAATTGAAATTCATGTATTGATCTGGGATCCTGGAGAAAATGATTGTGACTCTAATGTTTAGACGATAGAAATATGGATGCATCAATTTTCCGTTTGGTTTTATTGGTGAAGATTGGATGGACATCCATTAACATGGTCAGATAGGATTTCGGTGCATATAAGCAAGTTCGGCACGCTTTATCAAGTTTTAGAAGACAATTTTCCGGATCATCTCCAACAACACATATCTCAAATTTACTTATCAAAGTCATGCCAAGAGCATTTTAGAGTCTCAGCAGCAAGCTGTTAACCAACAAAAAGTTTATGGAAGGGGGACATAACAGATTACATATGTTAGCCTATAAGCCTACCGTTCGGATAGCATGATTACTCTCCACTCTTTCATCGAAATTACTTCAATTTTCTATATTCGCGAATAACGTTTGTTTTGGAATGATTCTGTACATTGTAAACATTTCTTGATATTAATATACTCGATTTGCCGTAAAAAAAGATAACAAAATATAAACCGATCAACTTTTATTATAAGCCCAATTACACGACTGAATAAATATGATGGCCCGATTAAAAATATCTTCGACATGAAGCTTCATTGACATCTAAAAATAAACCAAACAATTTTACTGGAATATATTAGAGCCCAATTATTTCCCGACACCATTAAAATCTTTGAAACAACAAAAAACGAATAAGCGAGGACAATATTTTTGTCGAAAAAGGCAAAAACATTAGGGCAAGAAAGATAGTTGCCTCTCCATTCGTTCCATATAATGATCTCGTATCGTTGTTGTTAATCTCGAAATCAAGACTAATTCTTCGGTTATCTCCTGCAGTCATCGCTTCAGATTTCTATTAGAAGGAATACGAAGTTGTTCTGGTAAGTAAAAGATTTCAAATCAGAGAATATAGATGATATCGCCTTTGATGAAGTTGGTGAAGTAGGTAATGGAAAATCTTCAGGCGTTGTTAATTAGGTGACTAGGTCAATTTGCGTTTAGTATGTCATCTTTTGATTGATTTTGAATTCCCTTTTGACTGTTGAAGATCATAACTGCAGAGATTGATAACTGGTTGTGTCGATCCTGTTTGAAAAAGTAGTCATCAAAGAAAAAGATTAAGGGGAGATCAGGGGAACGGAAATGGAGAGTTACGGAACAATTTGTAATAGGAATTTGAATAGGTAAAGAGTTTCAAGCGGATATTCCTGACTTGTCACGTCCAACCATGAGGTATTTAACTTTTACTGTCAACCACCATTTGAATTTTTGAAATAAAATATGCATGATGGTCAAATATTGTTGTTCCTTTTACAAAAATGAGTGGCCTTTACTTTATTTGGTTGAGATACAAAAATATTGGATCTCAATGCAGTGATACTTCTTTTGTTGGTGAACCCTTGGAGATTGATCAGCCAGATTATATGCATGTAAGCTCCCAAATTAGTTGATAAGAATTTGTTTTATGTTGCCACAGTTCTCATCCTTCTCTCTTTTCTGGATCTCAAGAAGGCCATGAATGGTAAACCACGTTCTGTAGTAAACTGGCTCCAATGCAAAGAGGAGGATATTAATGGAGACATATGCGGAAAGTGGCGTAGGTACGTAAACAATTTAGCACGTTCTATTTCTTAGCTCAGGCTCTCGTTTTTATGTATCTTCTATCACCTTTTCATCAAACTTCTTACCAATATCTACTCCTTGTCGCATATCTGCAACTGTTGACATTTGTGTAAAATGAATTACTCAATATGCTTAGTTTAACTGGATATACACAGGGCTCCTCGCTCATAGGTACAAACCAAAGACTGGGAATGCTTCTGATGCGTCTTTTGGGATCCATGGCATGCTGATTATGTCATCCCTTAGGTCTGAAACTCCCTTACCAAATTACTCTTATATCTTCTTTTCCTAAAAAAGAATCCTTTCGTAACTATTTGTGTATACCTTATGTAGAACTTAAGTCATGAATTGCGTGCATTGATTATTATAACATAAAGAAAGCATAACCATTATAAATAAAATAATCAATAAATAGAAGAAATATATTTCAAACCTGTAGAACGTCAATCTTAAGAATGTCACCAATTTTTCTTCTTATATGCTGTGTGATCTTAGCCTGTAGAAAAATAGTTTCATTAATATACAAAAAATAAATAGAAGAAATATAGTTTACTTGTTGTGTGTAGAATACTTACTGTATCGTCTGCTAATATGAATTCGAATGTTTCTCCAGACTGACTGTGTTTTGCTTCTAAGAGAATCACTTTGACGCGGATCCGCCAACCGGATTTGAATGGCTTAATAGCTGACAGGTTAGTGAAACAACAATTATTACTTGTTATGATCGACATAATTCTGGAGAGATATGAAAATGAATGAGTTGTGAGTAACTATGTGAGTTGATCGTGTGTAACAATCGACATCTCTTTAGAAGTTGTGTTTATGTGAAGGGTGAAAGATTTTAATGATTGCTTTAATACTTATTTATAGAGTATAGAGATCTAGGGTTGAATATATTGCTGACATTAACTTAATAAAAACTCGAATATATTATACCAATTTTCTATCCGAATATGCTTCCAATATGCGTGTGATTCAAGCTATTGTTTCCCTTATTCGATAATGTATAGTATTGATTTTCAGTCTTGATACATTTCGAGTTTTTATATTTTAAAAGGGTTAGCGAGATAAAGGTAATTAAATCAGTTTACGAGAGTAATAATTGGGAGCTAAAATCGGAAATCTTATTGTTTGGTAGGTTGAAGAATATCCTGAATATCTATTAACAGGTTTAAATCGAATAAATTTAGTAAAGTTAGGATATTCTTGTTAAGTTTTGAATTACTTATAGTCGAATTTTTTTTTTTTTGTGTCGACAACATGTATATTGATTTGGCCCAATGGGCTGTAGTAAAGAGTTTAATACAGAACTGATAACAATTACATGGGCTAAGATTTCAAACGGAAAAGCGGCCCAACAAGCCGAGTCAACTCGAGTGCGGCATGCAGAAGGCCACGTGTCGCTGCGCTTGGACACACGGCATCGACACAGAAACTCCGTCATGCAACCTCAGCGGCGGAGAAGCACGGTGCTCCGACGTCAAGGAATAGATTAGTAATCGCCACACAGCTCTCACTACAAGAAAACATTGATTTAGTGACACCCAAAGGAGTCGTAAATCAGTCGCAAAAACAAAATTTACGACTGATTTACGACTTTTCATTTCAGTCGTCTATTCTTAGTCGCTAAATTTTACTGTCGCAAATCAGTCGTAAAATTACGACTGATTTGCGACTACAATTAGGCGTCGCATTTCAGTCGCAAATACGTCGCTAAATTTAGCGACCAAAATGCGACCAATATGCGACTAAGTTGCGACTGGTTGTTTTTAGTAACTAATCAGTCGCTAAATTTAGCGACCAGTTAGCTACCAACTAGCGACTGATATAGCGACTGATTTTGCGACTGCTTAATCAAATATTTAATTTTTGATAACAAAAAAAAGTCTTGGATCATAGAAATAAAAAAATATATAAATACAAATAATCAAATTGAATTAAATTAATCAAATATTTAATTTTTATTAATAATCACTACAGTATATAAAACAATAAAATTATTAGTTGACAAAAAAATAATAAAAGTATTAAAAATGAATTAAAACAAAAAAGAAAAATAGATCTGAATCGTAACTAATTCTCCGGCGATCCCTGCAATCCGCCTCGTGCGTAGACCACCGTCACTGAATCACCGGCGACGAGAGGCGTGACCGGACGATTCCTCTTCCCCTACCCAACCCCGAACCCGAGAGGAAGTTAGAGAAGGCGGAGAGGATGTGCCGGCATGGGAGGAGAATATACTCGTCTTCGTCTCTCTCGTTGAAGCTCCGGCGGCTCCTCCTCTGCCCAACGATTCATCACGACGGCTTCGTCTCTCTCATTGATTCGATTTCTGAACCTGGAAACAAAGTGAGAAAGTGAAGGAAACGAGAGGAAGGACATGGAAACGCAACAGTGGTATTCTTGGAGAAGGAGAAGCACGAGACAGTGACAGAGAAGACGAGCTATGGCGGAGCTGTGGCGAGCTTAGGCGGAGCGATTCCATGGAGGAGGGGAAGCCGATTATTGATTAGGAACGATTTGATAAGTTTGGTTTGTTAAGTGAAGAAGAAGAAGAGTTACGGCTGCGTGAAGGGTGAGTGAGGATTTTTTTTTTTCGTAGGTTAATGATGAGATGAATTAGGGTTTAGGAATCAATGGTCCAGATTTGGTATAATTTAGATCTAACGGTTCAAAATCTGATCTGTGTGTTTCCTGAAAAACAATCTGAACCATTGATAAGTTTTAATCAACGGTTATGGTTAGTGATCCATGTACTGAACCAATTAACCAATAGGATTTTTTAGATATATTTAGTATATAATAATAAGAAAATGATTTTAAAACAATAGAAATTGCTAAACTAAAATTTTTAAATATGTAAAATTTAAAATGTAAAAGATATAAAAATTTAAAAGTGTTAAAGTTTATAAATAATTTAAAAAAATAAAAAAAATATAAATATAATGATTAAAAGAGATACAAATATTAGCCAAAAAAAAAATTAGTTTGGTTTAATTCATCTATAATACTCAAAATAAATTAAAAATAATAAAAATTGTTAAAATGAAAATTTTAAATTTACAATTAAAATAGATAAAACTTTTAAAAATGTTAAAATTTTCAAAATGATTTAAAATAATTAAAATGAGTATATATGATAACTAAAATAATTGTAAAAGTAATAAAATCTTTAATTTTGGTTTACGTGAATCTTTTTAAGTTATATATTTAATGTTTATATTTAAAGTTATATATTTGATGTGTATATTTAATGTTTATATTTAAAGTTATATATTTGATGTGTATATTTAATGTTTATATTTAAAGTTATAGCTTGTGATTAAAAGTTTAATGTTTAGAGTATATGTTTATAGTTTAGGGGTTTGAGCAATATAGAGGGAAAAAAGTTCGGGGTTTGGGGAATAGGGTTAAGGGTTTGTGTTTAGGGGTTAGGGTTTAAGGTTTGGGGTTTGGGGTTTAGGGTTTAGGGGTTAAGGTTTGGGGTTTAGGCATTGTGTTTAGGTTTAGGGTTTTTACACTAAATCTTATATTTTTAATTCTAAACCCTACAAACCCTAACCACCAAACCCTAAACCCTTATCCCCAAACACAAACCCTAAACTCTAAATCCTAAACCCTAACCCCCAAATCCTAAACTCTAGGGTTTAAGGATAGAGATTTGAAATTAATAACTAAAAAATAAATATATGAAAAGTATTGAATTTAGGGTATATATGGGGTATAGGGTAGGTTTGGTTGAGGGTTAGGGTTTAGTTTTAGATTTTAGTGTTTATTGTATATATAATGTATAGGATATGATGTTTTAAGTTAAATGTGTGAGAATAATTAAATTGATGTTTAAGAATTTTAAAACTATTATTAGTATAAGAGTAAGGTCAAGAGTATGGTTATGATTTAGGGTTTGTTTAGAGTTTAGGGTTTTGTGTATTAGTTTTATGTATTAGTTTTATTTATACTATATATTTTAAATATTAGTTTTATGTATATATAATATTTTTTATATTTTGATTTTATAGATTATGAAAGAGTTAAAGTTTTAGGGTTTAGGGTTTAGTGTATGAGTTAGGGTTTTAGGGTTTAGGGTTTTTGATATTTTGATTTTATAATTTATGAAAGATTTATAATATTTATATTTGGTAGTAATTGAAATGTTATTAATTAGAGTTTTAGGGTTTATTTAGGGTTTAGAGTTTTGAAAGGCGACTGAATGGCGACTGAATAGCGACTGATTGTTTAGTCGCAAATCAGTCGCTAAATGGCGACTGAACAGCGACTGAATATATACAGATAACTCCGATTGCATAAAACGTGCTTATTTCTTCACCGACTGATAGTTTAGTCGCAAATCAGTCGCCAAATGGCGACTGTTATGCGACTGCGTTTTAGCGACTTACAAATAGTCGCAAATTAGTCGTAAAATGGCGACTGTTATGCGACTGAAAAAATGGGTGGCAAAATAGCGACTGATTTGCGACTAATTTGTATTGGTCGCTAATGAGTCGCACATTAGTCGCAGTTTAGTCACGAAATTTAGCGACTGCATTATCAGTCGCTAAATTCAGTCGCTAATTTCATGTTTTCTTGTAGTGTCTGCCGATCTTATCCCGTGGAAAGAGATGCCGGGAAATCTCTGAAGATCTAGAGATGAACTCACGCTACCGAAATCACCGATGTCTTAAGGGCTAAAAATTACTGCGATCGGCCCAATATAATGGCCGAGAGATGTGTTCCGATCAAAGCCGGCTCCGTCGGTACACGCCGCGCCGCGTAGAGGAGCCAACCGGTAACAGAAACATATACCCAAACAATCGATAACCTCGAAAGCATGAACAGACGAGTTCGACGGTGTGAGAAGCGCCACAGGGATAGATCGAAGAAAAGGAGAGAAAACTCAGATCGGAAAGCTATATTAATAGACAAATCTGATTTCTCATCCAATTTATTGTGCGGCACAAGAACCGCAAGCAAAAGTCGGTTTCCGATATGAAACAAGGGAAAAGTGGAAACCGAAGATTTATTGGCGGTTGAAACCGCAGCCGAGACACCGTAAAAGTAACCCGAACCACCGGCGAGGCGAAGAAATCGCCGGTGGTCGGAAGCGTTGAAGTATAAAAGACGACGAGTGTTTAGTGATGGAAGAGAGAACGAAGAGAGAGAAAGTCAAAGTAGGGTCTAGTCGAATTATTTAAGTTTAACATATCTCAATATTTGATATATTAAAATTTCTTGTTTATTTGAAAAATCTTTATTGTTGCAACCGTTTATGAATCTATACTTCTTAAAGTGTCTTGATACATTAATGTGTTTGAATAGAGTATATTGTTTATTAAATATGGTAGATTTGTTAGTCGGAATTAATAGGAAATAAAATATCTTGGTATATGGTTTGTCAAAATCGGTTTAGAATAATAAAAACTAATTTGGTGTATTTGCGGCTGATGTAAAGCTAAAAAATTTAAAAAATTTGTGTAGGTGTGCAATAATAATCAGCATGAAGGCCAGAACGTATACCAAGCTAAACCATATAACGGATACCAAGATTTGGTGTATTGGGGTTGATGACTAACCGGTTAGGTTTTAATATAGGTCATTACGTGAGGTTGAAGGATGAATTGAATAGGTGATGTTGTGGTCAGCGTTATCTATTATATATGTTAGTACATGTTATTGAATAGGTGATGTTGTGATAGTTTTGTCAATTTTAGAACCGGTTATTAAATAGAATGGAAAATGGTAAGTTTAAAATGTGGGGAATAAGACGGTTAGGAATGGTTAGCGTACCAATTTAACTTCGTTTGTGTACATTTAATTTCGTTTGTGTACATACATGTCAAAAGACTAAACAGACCTCAATGAAACGGCAAAAATAAGGAAGCAAAGCAGTGGCATTGCTTGTAAATAATAATAAAAAGTGGATATTTTTTGTTTTGTCTGCTTTAATAGTATAGATACAATCAACATATGCCACTACAATAAAACAGAGTTTTAGCGATGCCTATATTAATCGCTATTCAGTAGGTAAATCAAATCTACGACTGATTTACGACTACACGTGTCAGTAGGTAATTCTTGGTCGTAAAATAAAACAGTCGTAAATCAGTCGCCACTTTAAGACTGATTTACGACTGATGCATGACTAATTGATGGCGACGCAGATCAGTCGTATATCAGTCATAAACCATTACGACTGACATATGACTGATAGTACGACTCTGTTGTCTCACTTTTTTTCATCGTGTAGTAGTCGTAAAAGGTTACGACTAAAACATGACTATATTGCTACTAAGTTCATGACTATTTTGCGACTCATCTGTAGTCGTGGTGTAGTCGTAAATGTACGACTCTGTTACGACTATCTTATGAATAAATTTACAATGGAGTGGTGACAACCTAGATCTTTTTAATGTTCGGTTTAACATTTTACGATTGTTTATAGACTACATTTCTACTGCCTTACGACTGAATTGCGACTCTCTTACGACTCTTTTGATCTACAGATACAATAATTAGTATTGATATTTTCATTTTGGTGATTTGAAATATTGTTTGCAATTTAACTCTTAACCTAAAGAAGACAACAATAGAAACTGAGAACATTATAGATATTACATTATATAACCATTTGACAAAAGTTTACCAAAAAACATTCATACATTAGTTCAAACATTCATACATTAGTTCAAACATTCATACATATCTTCACTACTTTTTCACATAAAAAATAGTTCAAAAAAACTGAGAAAGTAGCTGAGACCTAGAAAAACCAATTGGTTAGTTGTAGTAGGATCAAGTGCGGTAGTGGAATCCTAAGGATCAACATCAGTGCGACTCAGAGCTCTTTTTGCAGCCAAAGAGTCCAAGAACCATGGATCAGTATCAGACAAGTACCTTTCGATCAATGTCAATTGGTCGATCTTGGCTTGTTGGGTGGCTGCAACTCGTCTAAGGTCTTCCTCAAGAGCAGCATTCTGGGTGTTTACAGCCGCATATACTTCTATCTGCCCTTTAGCTTCCTCCAGTTGTTGTTGTAGACTGCTGAATGAGGTAGAGCTTCTCGGGTACTTCCTCTTCCCATTGACATGTGTATGCGCAATGCTTCCTACTCCATAGAGAGTTCCTTTCTCATTTGCGAAAGTGGACTGCCAAAAGAAAACAAAAAAATCATTCATAGAATCCCAAACACAATAGTACTTAATGTACTTAATGTAATGACTAAAACTTACTGAAACAAAAATAGCAATCAAGAAAATGAAAGTCTACCTGCAAAAAAATCTTGTTCTCCTCATCTATGGTTAGATCTCACTGCCGTGATGTACCATCTGAAGTCTCTGAGTTATCAGCCTTGAGGTCCCCTTTCTTGGCTTCCAAGTTCTCCACATAAAGCTTTGCCACCGTCTGCGCTTTTTGCGGTTTTGTATGAATCTTGATGAAAACTTCACCAAGATTCACCGGTCTTCCCTGTTCTAATTCCTGTCATGATATATAATCAGGTTAATGATATAGTAAACAGTTTTACTATTGAGAGCAGAGATTAAAGTGACATACCATTTCTTATTGAATTTGGAGGTAAGACTTCTGCCCGGATAAGTGGACGTGAGGTCCAAGGCCTCCTCGATCAGACATTTGAGCATCAGAAGTGGTTTGGCTCTTCTCTTTAGCTTCTTCAATCTCCCAGTACGCTTTCATCTCTGTCCAAATGGTATTTGTAGTCCACTTTGGTTGCACTCCCGAGGTCCTTGCGGTATTGACCATATCCTTCATCCGCCTTCAAAAAATCCTCTCGAAATTCTGTTGAACCACACCAGTTATTAGAGGATCCCAGTGGTGTGTTTTCTACATGAAAAATTGATAAGATATGAGTTAGTAATCAAAAGGGCTTCAAATGCTAAACAGAAGGTATAAGTAGAGAGAAACTAACCGTGAATTCGACAAGGTAACGTTCCTGTCTTTCTAGTGGCACCCAAGTCCAGCTATAATATGGTCCATCAAATGTTTTTGGTGAAGATTCTAGTAATCTTCCTGGTCAGTGACGACTTGTCACGACCAAACCTACACAAGTTTGAAACAACAAAACATAAGAGACAATAATGACCAAACCCCTCTAAACAATGAGGAAAACGTTAGCAAGTTACTACTGTGATTTTTAGATCAAACTGGAAAATATCTTATACTAATAGCAAAGAGACCAGCTAGGATAACCCAACTGACAAATGATTTACCAGAACAATTCAGAAATGATTTACTCAAAGCTAACACTCATAAATGATTCAGAAACGAAGCAATAGCTAATTAAATAGCTAATTCGACAGAAACAATCACTAGCTAATTAAATAGCTAATTAAACAGAAACAAAGCAATATCGAATTTAAACTGAGCTAACACTCATAAACAGAAACAAGACATGATAACAACAATAACTAGCTAACACTAAACTATCAAACTATCAAGCTAACACTCATAACGATTCAGAAACGAATCAATAGCTAGTTAAATAGCTAATTAAACAGAAACAATCACTAGCAAATTAAATAGCTAATTAAACAGAAACAAAGAAATATCAAATTTAAACTGAGCTAACACTCATAAACAGAAACAAGACAAGCTAACAATAACTAACTAACACTAAACTATCAAACTATCAAGCTAACACTAAGACAAGCTAACACTATACTTAGAACCAGTAGCTAGCAAGATGCTTAGATACTCAGAACAAAATAACGACCTAGCAAACTAAGCAATACTAACAATAACTAGCAAACACTAAATTAAAACTGAGCCAACACTCATAAACAGAAACAAGACAAGCTAACAAGACCTAGCAAACTATCATACTCAGACCAAACAAACAAACAAACGATTCAGAACAGTCATAAACAATTCAGTCAACAAATAGCAAACTATCAAGCGGTCATAAAAAAGAGTTACCATGTGGTGTTTGGATTCACCGTGGGAGACAACACGGTTGTGTACTCTTCCCTCCCAGGCTGATTGAGAAAATCCATGAGAAGAGCTTCCTGGTCTTCCGAGAGATTCGGCTGGACCAGTGCTGCACCTAACACTTCCTCACCGTCAGATCGAGAGTTGCCTGCTTTGGACGACGGTTGCTATGACACTCGAGAGTGTTGTGAAGATCGAGGTTGAGGGTGTTAAGATATTCGACGGGATGGCTTTGGAGACGATCGAGGTTGTGACTGAGGGTTGAGCGATTGGAGGGTTAACCGATGGAGTTGTTCGAGGTTCGGACACCGCCAGCGTTGGTCGGGGCCGAGACTCCGGAGATGTTCGAGGCCGAGTTTGTGGTTGTTGAGAGAAAGTGCTTTGGAAGAGGCGCGTCGGTGGTGGATAATCCCTCACAGACGGTGGATTCTTCTTATAGAGCTCTGATTCCAACGGAGGCGGATTTGGAGTGAACTCGTACCGACTGGGAAGAGGCAACAAAGTCGTGGTTGTTAACGATTCCTTCCGCGATGCGCTTGCCCCGCCTCTTTGGGATGGTTTCTTCTTTCCCGCCATCAATTTGATAGGGAGAGTATTCTCGGTGACGGATCTAGTCAGAGAAGAGTCGAGACGGAGAAAGCGATTCGTCGCTCGAGAGGAAGACGGAGGAGAATTAGGGATATGGATTATGATTTTGGGGATATTTGGGATAAATTAGATTCATTGGTTTAGGGGAAAATTATGCGGGTTTAGGGTTAATTTTTGGTGGGTTAGTTGCCTAATTTTGGCAGTTTATGAAACTTTGGGTGGGTTTAGTTGCCAAATTTTGGCGGGTTAGGAGGGATATTTACGTAGGTTCAGGAAATAATTAGATTTTGAGGATAATTTTTTTTTAACATGAATTTTGATTATGATGTTATAAAAATAAATTTTTAATTAATTAAAAATTTTGATTAATAAAATTTAACAACTCCAACATTGAGGAATAAACGTATCAGTATTACATATTCATATACACATGTCGAGTAGGATTCTTCACCGTCATCATCTTCATCATCAGAAGACGATAAATTACACTAGAATTCATTTTCTGGTTCCGCATCATCGACATCGTAATCGAGAGTTATTGGGTTTACTCTCTACACCAAATTCTCGACTACAATATCTTCAATTGTAGTCAGCATTACATAATCATCATTATCTTGTTGCGAAAGAGTAGGTTCTGCGTCTTCATACTCTCCTGAAATGTTTCCCCTCCTTGATGGCCTCAGCGATGAAAACAAATCGGTAATTGATTCCATCCACATCCTTGATACTCACATTTCATTCGATGAACTGCACGAGAAGTTACTCAAGTCGACATAACCAGCTTTCCTTTGTGCCATTCATCTTTCCCGGTGACAACAAACTTCGCCCATAACCAGTCTCACAATTGGAACCAAAAATGGAATTGGCATCCTTCTCAAACGACTCAAACCACCAACTTACGTGGAAACAAAAACTTTAATGGTTGTCCCTACCTTGGCAAGTATCAAGCCTCCAGAACAAAAGGACAGAATGGAAAATTATGTCATGTGTTTCGCCTCATCTTGCAGCAACCACAATCTTCACTACATACACCTGCCTTTCGTCCTCGCAGATACAACAAATCGGCCCCACAAGCTTACAACACCTCCACACACTACAAGAAAATAGCTTTTTTGTGACTGCACTTTTAGTCTCAAAATAGTCATTAAATGAAGTTTTAAGAGTAAATTACGACTAAATCGGGTAATTGTAAATCGTTAGTCGCTAAACTGCATAGTCATAGAAATAATTGTGGAATTATGACTACTTTTACGACTAAGAGAAGTAGTCGTAACCTAGACACAGCGTAGCCGCAATATATAAGGACTAAATTACAAATATATTGACAATAAATATGCGACTAAAAACGGAGTCCAGATGTAGTCGGAGTCCAGATGCAGTCGAAAAAATGTAGTCAATAAATAGTCGCTAAATAGGTGACCAGTGGACAACTAATATGTGACTGTATAATACAGTCTCAACGTAGGCGTAAAATGTGCCGACTATATAGTGACTGGGTAATGACTAGTTTAGCGACAATACAATGACTAGTCGGAACATCAAGATACGATTATGGTAATGATTTGGCCACTACGTGGCGATGATCATGCGATTGTCTAATATAGTGACAACTTAGTCGTAATATATGGTGACTATTTTATGATGATTTTATGACTAAATTAATGACTACGCAGCGACTAATCAGAAAATTCAGGTAAAATTTTGTAAATATTTTACAAGTACTTAGTGACTGTTATTGACTAATTTAACGACTATGCAGCGACTAATCGGAACATCCATATTTGATTATGGTAATGATTGTATCACTACTTGGTGTCTATTATCTATTGTCTAATATAGTCACAACTTAGTCGTAATATATGGTGAATAATTGGCGACGATTTAATGACTAATTTAACGACTAT
Source organism: Orychophragmus violaceus (assembly GCA_030180135.1). Taxonomy (NCBI): domain Eukaryota; kingdom Viridiplantae; phylum Streptophyta; class Magnoliopsida; order Brassicales; family Brassicaceae; genus Orychophragmus; species Orychophragmus violaceus. The sequence continues at coordinate 46,014,046 of CM058233.1, read as the reverse complement.
GCACTGACTAATCGGAAAATTCAGATACGGCGATGGTAAATATTTTGCCACTACTTTGTGACTACTTTTTGACTGTTGTGCTTTAATTTACGACTATTTAGAGACTATTTTATTTGTAAAAGTAAGAACTTGGGATCCTTTCAATTTATGAATTGGTAATTGGTGATACTGTGATTTGAATGGTACACGAAATGTAAAACTACTTGCTTAAAAATAGCATAGATAGCTTTTATGCTTATATGTAGCATATATACAAAAACGATTATTCACATATGAAAACTTCAACATTAAGGAGTTGCAAATCATAAAAAGCATATTTTCAAGTGAAAGAGACAGTGACAAAGAACCTACGGAGAAGATGAATTGAAGTTTTACGATGAGCTTCCTTCAGTTGCCCTTGAAGGGCAACAAACGCTGAAGAGTCTCCCGGCTACTTTCGCTTACCCACTAAAATATTATCTTTAAGCTTTTCTTCTTCCTTCGAGAATTTAATTTTTAATGAAAAAAATAGAGTAAGTTAACCAAGCATCATAACCCTTCATTTGCATAATATTAACCATGATTGGTGTTAATTTGATGGGGGGTCTCCAAGAGACATACTTATTAAATGCCAGAAGTTTATGTATTATTACAATCATTTTATATTAAAATGACATGTGACATGTAACAAATCGTCTCTCTCTCTGTTTTGATGCATCGCTCAAGACTACTTATTAAAGTTGCATGATATATGATGACATAATACCCATGCCTATCTAAACTTTAATTCTTGTAACTGCCTATAATTTAAGTAGATTGATGGGTGAGAGGAAGTTATTTCATCGTTAATATAATTCTTCTTAGTAACTTTTCTCAAGTTTTCATTTATCTCCAAAACCAAAAAAAATTCACATATAAGAACAGAACCAATATAACATGGTTCATTACAACACCATAGCAGAAGCATAAGCTGGCAGAGAGGAAATCGCTTGACGGTTGAGAGTAAAAATTATCCAGGTCTACCCCTACCTTGTGTTTGGATATGGTATGATTGGAGTTACATCTTGGGTCACAAGGATGTAAGTGAAAAGAATTTAAACTTAAGTTTTCAACATGTAAGAATGCACTGGATCTGACTATACTATCTTGATGCTTTTACTTATGCAAGCAAGTAAGATTGAAATGGTGATTTATCCAGGGGATATAGAGGGATTCTCGGGATTAGAGAAACAAGAAGGTAAGTGGATTGAGATCTTTAGAGTACAAGTGGTCCGAGCGGATTCAAGTTTCTGTCCAACAAAATCTTGCTACAGACTTGAATTTATTAAAGAGACTGGGATCAAACTTATCAATCGTTTGAACAACAATCACTACATGGGTTTTCTTAATTTCAACCAAATATGTAACATCAACACGTACATAGACGTTCCTATAGGTAAAAAATATGTCAAATTTAATTCATTTTTTCTTACCATGATACTCTAATTAACCAAAATATCAATTTTGGTAGATAAATTCTTAGGAATTTTAAAATTTTTGAGATTCCACTGTTATTGGTTTATGAATTTTTAAAATCTTAGTAGAATCCACTATTATTATTTTTGAAGACTTTTTAAAATTCCATTGAAAAACTATTTTGATTCAAAAATTTAGTTGTTACTGATTTTATAATTCTTTTAAAATCTTATGTTATTAGGACATGGCTTATGTACATTTTTACTCATTACATTTGACTTTCAAAATACCTTGTATATCATTGAGATTCTTAAAATCTATATAATGAAAAACACACATACTCACACAAAAATCCAATAAAAAAACATGTTATAAACCATATCTTGTAATATATAAAAATGAATTAAAATAGAAATTTCGCTAAAGTTGTATTTAATCATTCTTAAAACATAAATTCATTCATTTCATTTAAAAATAAAATATTAATCTTATTAGACCCGCCAAACTAAAATTTTATCACGCATTAACATAATATTTTGGTTAATTAGACACTCGACCGAAATACCCTAACTATTCTAATTATAATCTCTCTCAAATTCAGACATTCTCACCCTTTTTGCGGTCATGTTATTCATCTGTTGTGTCAAGAAATTTGTCTTAGGTATTTTTTCTAATTTATACCTGATTTCTATTTCTAAGTCTTCAAAGTTAGATTGACATTTTTCTTAGGGTTTCTGATGAGATTAATATTCGAATTCGATATAAGATTAAGTGCATGTTTGTGTTATCAACTCTGGCTGATTTAATGATCATATGTTTGATGCTTCATGTTATATTTTAATATGTGTTCTGATTTTGGGTGATTCTTGTTGGTAGAATAACTTTACACTAATAAAGACTTCAATAATGCAGAGTTGTAATAAATTTTATTTTCCTTATGTTCTCTGAATTTTTAGATATTGTCTTTGGTTATTGATAGTTTGTATTTTGTATTGTATAACACAATCCGTATTTTGTTTGTACAGTTTCTTCTCAAGTCGTTTACCAAAGCCAATGAATTAGAAAAGACTGCATGCAAGACTGTGTCTATGGCGAATGTGGATGTGGCGTTTGAGTTTAACCGGTGGCTTGAGAGAATTCCTCAAGACAAACAACATCAAGGCTAGCAACGCTCTCGTGTTGGAGTTACTTTGGGAAAACGCTACAACTCCAGTCTTCAAGCTCTTCTCTAATAAGTCTTGATTTTTTGTTACTACTTGTGTCTTATGCTATGCTTTTTTAAAACTTGAATGTTGCAAATGAAGTTTATGTGATTAACATAACTTCCTTTAATTTTTCTTGGCGTGTTTTTGTTTGGATGTTATTTTCTATAATTTAGTAATTTTAATCGGTTAATTATTTGGTTTTGGTGGTTTCATAAACCAAAAATATTGGTTTTGTCATGTCTAATTGATGGGATATAAAAATTCAATATATAACATGGTGATTTCAAAATTGACAAATAAGTCTATTAGAGTTTCGAAATTGATATGACGATAAATTACACTGACAAATAAACATATCACTATAGTTCTTCATCATGATCTGCATAGTCATCTTCATCCTCATCATCAAAAGATGATAAATTCACTAGACTTCATCTTCTAGTTCCCCATCTCTTGCCTCGTAATCAAGATGTATTGGTTTTCGTCCTTGAATCAAATTATCGATTATGAGATCTTCGATTGTAGTAATCATTACAAGATCATTATTTTCTTGTTGCAAAATAGTCGGTTACATGTCACCATAATCTCGTGAAATATTTCCCTCAGGCTGACTTGAAAATATTTTGCCACAGCTTCTTTGGTTTCGTCATGTATGGATACATGATATAAGAAACTTCATTCTATACATATATATACATGTAAGGAACATACATATCTAGAATAAATGGTTCGTATTTACTGTATTTTCTTGATGAAAGAACTTATACAATGCCAACATTATTACTCCAAGTGCCTCTACCAAAAATAAGGTCATACCACTTACACTTAAAAAGTGTGATTCTCAAATTATTCATTCTCTCATACTCGATTTGTATGATATCAATTAAGATCCCGTGGAAATCAGCCTCATCAAATATATCAATATAATTCTCTCCTTTAACATATACACCACAGTTACATGTCTTTCGTCGCTCGCCGTGATTCTCTGTATGAAACAAATATCCTCTTTTAAAATAGATAATTCTAGTTTTAGCCCGATTCACGGGTTCATGAACTATCTCTTGATCCCGGGGAAAAGGATGTGTGGCATTGCAATAAGTAACTTGTTTATAGGAAAAGAAAATATCAAATATATAGCAATGTATAAAATTTCATATATATAATATAGGTACGACTGAATTTTACACATACATAATTTTGTAGATAGGATATTTTATAGCTCTTTTCACGATAACCTTTTTTGGAGATTTCTATATATTTTGTAGAAATATATTCTTCGAACATACTAAGACCAAACGCATATGAGATATCATATATAGTGGATTATATTAAAATGTAAGTTAAGACATGCCAAATTATATATACCTCTCTAGTGGCTAAAATTAATCACAATTTCACGGAAGATGTACATGTGCGCATCTATAGTCTTTCTCTAAAAGCCAAATTTCATGCATTCTCCCACTTGGACGACCTACTTGAGTAATTATATCAGGTACAAGGAGATGATAAAAGGGGAGTTCACCTTCAATAAATTTGGTTAACATGACCAAATTAATTAGTAAATATAAATTTATAATTAATAGCTAACATGTGTGTGTCTTACAAATGACAAAGTGAACATGTGATTAATTATATTGTTTAACTTGATTTCTTTTTTATATTCGCATCAAAGTAGTGCTATGAGAAATAAGTTACCTCCTCGTTGATATATGATTCAATAATCGACCATGCCGCATATATTTTGTTCTTTGGTTTTCCTTTCAACTTTTGAAAAACCTTCCAAAAGGGTACAACCACCAATATTGCACATGGCCTCCTAATTTAGCTTCGTAGGGGAAGATGTATCGGCAAGTGATTCATCATATCTAAAAAGGAGGGTAAGAAATATCTTTTCAAAAATTCATATGATTAAAACTATGTTTTCTTTTAGAATTTAGACTCGATTGGTTTTGTAAAGTTCTCGAACATAAGTCACGGAAAAATCTTCCAACCCTACAATATATATTTTGAAACTGCAAATTCTAAATATAAAATACTATAATCATATTTGCTTATCAAATATTCGTAGAACAATCTGCAATTAATTAGCATCAGATAATGTAAGGTGAATGTTCGGGTGTAAGAGATTGGCAAAGATAAATGGAAGTAACCACTCTATAAAAATATGGCAGTCATGACTCGTCATCCCTGAAAACTTCTTGTTATCCATATCAGCATAACTAGCTAAGTCGGCCGCAAAACCATCTGAGAATTTACTGCATGTTTCACACATTAAAGTAAACTTTTATTGGCCTCGTATATCAATCTGTATGCGGGGAAAGGAGGTTTACCCTTACTATCAATATGTAAGTGTGCTCGAGATCATAATCGTTATATATCCAATTTTAACATGATGGTGTCTTTGGATTTACCCTTCACACTTATAAGAGTATTCAAGATGTTATCAAAAACGTTATTCTCTATATGCATCAAATCAAGATTATGTCGGAGATTAAGGTATCTCAAGTATGGAATCTCCCATAACATGTTTTCCTTTTTCCACTCATGCCACTTTCCATAGCCAGACTCCTTATTTTTGTGACCCTTTCCATCACATTCTGTTTTTGGTGGATTTACTCCTTCCAACCGCTCGCAATAAACTTGCTCTCCAGTCAAAGTCTGATGTGGATACTCTTTTGAGGTGTATTTTCCCTTCAAGAAGTCTTTTTTATTCTTCCTATGTAGATGACCACGTGGAAGAAATTTTCGTTGACAATCATACCAACATGTCTTCCTGCTGGTAGGCAGAAAATTTGTATCTTCCATACAAATTGGACATGACAATTTATTATGGGTCGTCCCTCCTGATAACATCCCATATGCCGGAAAGTCACTTGTCGTCCACAGTAGCACTACTTTTAGATTTAACTTTCAGTCAATGACACATCGTATGAATCGACTCTAGAAGACCAAATTTTTTTTACTCCTCCATAAGAGGTCGGAGAAAGATTTTTAGATTAGCATGCGGATGATTTGGCCCAAAATTAAGAATTGTAGGAAATAAGTATTGTGTATACATGCACATATTAGAGGGTAAATTATATGGATTAAAGATCACATATCACAACGAATTATTTTGAGACATGCCAAATGAGTTGAACCCATATCTTCATAACCAAAGAAAAATATTACAGGATTATATGGCAAACTAAGGATGTTGATCTTGAAAATATTTCCACTCCGCCACATAACACGGATGACACATTTCTCCCTCCTTTGCTTGGTGCTCGGCATGCCATCTCCAGTCTGTGAGCAATTGCTAGTTACAACATACGACTATATGGTACAATTGTTCTACGTCGTCTCTCATTAAACTTTCTTCTTGGTATCTCACGAAACAGATACTTATCTTCCTTTTCTTCTTCTTTCCAGAAGAACATCAATTGTATAATAAGGGATGCCTAAATCGCACATCAGTTTCTTTGTCAGGTAATGTGAACCAGTTGCTTGGTTTCCTTATGGTAAATACTTTTGAATATTTAACATATCAAATCCACTTAACTTTCACTCATATTATGATATGCTTTATTTTGCAAGACTCGAGCAGGTAAGGATAGTTGCAAGTGACCTTCATGACAACAATCATATAATGTATTTTTTGCTCCTTCTAAAAGGTCATAAAATTATTTTAAATGATTATGTACATGTTCTTCAACATTTTGATAACTACAATCATAATGATAGCTATCCTCTTGAAGTCCCTTGAAAGCAAAATTATGTGGATCTTCAAGTGGTCCTATGTGGTTAGCTTCAAAATCCTTATCTTACTCAATTTGTTCTCTATCAGCTTCATGGCTTCAAAAAGAGGTATCTTGTTACTCTGATGTGATCTTAGTGATATGATTGATGTTATGAGCTCCATTTCCTTCAATTTAAATTTTCTTACCTTGGTTGTATCTATGAACATCCTAAGTGTTCAGATCAATGTGCAAATCCTGTGCACAGACAGGTACATAGACATGTGAAAATCTGGGGCACAAATATTATGGAGTATCTGAACAATGTACAAAATCAATGTGTGATAGTGAAGTGCATAATCGGGGATGTTATGACCGTTGAGGCTCAGGACAAAGGAGAGTCACATGTGAGTTTAAGGAAAGGAGTTTTCACTATCTACCTAGGTTAGAGTTTATGACCGTTTAAGGATATATCCCCTTCTCTCTTGGACAGCTCCATTCCTTTTGTTTTATTGTCTCTCTCTCCTAGTTTCGAAACCATAGATGCATATCTATATATGTAACACTTCTAATTATTGAATGAATACACTCTTTTGGGATTATTTTCCCTTGTTACTCTCAAGCTCTCTCTCTCTCTCTAACTCTCTCTCTCTCTCTCTTGCTCAAGAACCCTAATTCGGTTCTTGAGTGTTCTTCTCTTGAATCTTCATATATTCACATAAAACTAACATGGTATCAGAGCCCTAAAGCTCCTGTACCTAATCTTCACTTCCGCAAACTCTTAAATCTCTCAAATCTCTTATTCTTGTTATGTTCTTGAATCTAAAATCTTTTCTTGTTCTGTTCTTGAAGCAATTCTGTTTTCAAGCTTTGCAAACTCTTTGAAACCTTTTTCTCTTGATAATCCCTCCTCTGTCAGTCATGGAGAACTCAAGAGTGCTGATACCAGTTACCCTAAAGGGGATTAACTATTTGGTGTGGGCAAGGATGGCAAAATTTTCCCTTGGAGGCCATGGGTTGTGGAAGTATTTTCTGAGCAGTGAAGCTCCACTCTAGCAGGCGAAAAATGAAGGCATGTAGATGGTTCCTGCAGGTAAAGAAGCCTTGACTCAAGGACACCAAAATTTGTTGTCTATTCTCCAAAGCTCACTTGAACCTTTACTCTTGGAAGCTTATTCATACTGTGACACTTCTAATGAGCTTTGGGACACTCTCCACAAGGTCCATGGAAACATGTCTAACCTGAGCAGAGTATATAAAGTGAATCTGGCTATAAAAAATATCCAACATGAAGACATGGAGTTCAAGGCTCACTTTGGGAAGTTCAGGTCCTTATGGTAAGAGTTGGAGATGTTAAGACCAGCCAGTGTTGACCCAATTGTTCTCAATGAAAGAAGATAGAAGGATAAGGCCTTTGCACTCCTAATGCCTTTGAATCCCTCCTATAAACATCTTGATCAAACATATCCTAAGGGGAAACAAATTCAGAAGAAGCAAGGATCATTTGGTTTGTTTGGAGGAAAAAAGGGAGCTTGTAACTGCAAATAAAGGCGTGTACAAGCAGGAAGAGAGGAGCAACTTGGTGTGTAACCATTGCAAGAGAAAGGGACACTTCAAGGATATGTGTTGGCTGCTACATCCTCAACGCAGACTCTACTACACCAACAATAGAAAGGGAGCAAAGAGCTCATTTCTCCAATGGAGCAGCTGAACCTATTTCTACTTCAACACGGTTTGGAGAAGAAGGCAGAGCAATGGTGTCCACTCCTACTCCTACTCCTGCTCATGTTGTGGTGGTTCAGAATGATGTGATGAGGAGGTCAGACCTTGATGCTCTCATCAAAGCCATCAAATAAAGTTCTGGTAAAGTTATTGGTAACTCTCTTCATGCATCCATTAATCCTAGGCCATTGATTGTTGATTATGGTGCATCACATCATATTACTAGTGATTCAAATTTGATAAAGAATGTGAAACCGGTCTTAGGTAATGTGGTGATTGCAAATGGAGAGAGAATTCCTATTAAGGGTGTAGGAAATGTTAGGTTATTTGATTGAGAATCAAAATCCTTTTACATGCCTAGCTTTACATCAAACTTGTTGTTTGTGAAAAGATTTGCTACTGATCTTAATTGCAATGTTATCTTTAGCCCTAATGATGTGGGTTTTCAGGATATTGAGACTAGTAAGTTTCTTAGGAAAGGTGTGACAAAGGATGAGTTATACATGCTTGAAGAGACCAACCTTTCATCTGAATTATCTGCTTTTGTTTTTAGCTCTAATCTAGTTAATGATTCCGTTTGGCATGCTAGACTTGGTCACCTTCACTCTCATGCCTTAGGACTTATGTTACCTTCTGTTTCATTTAAGAATGATGATTGTGAAGCTTGTATCCTTGGAAAACAATACAAATATGTCTTTCCTATCTCTAAAACTGTTTATGCAAATTGATTTGATCTTGTTCATTGATACGATCAGGTTTTAATCCTTAGATCTACACTGCAAGTGCACAGACGTGACAGTAGTATATAGGGTATCGAAATCCACAGAGACTCTAGATCTTGCGATAGATTGTAGAACGTCAAGTTAAGCTAGGTGAAACAGAGAATAAGCAGTAAATCAAGCAATAAAGTAAATAGATTGGTTTGTAAATCAGAAGGCAAAGCGTCAAGTCTAGGGAGTTCTCAGGAAATCAGGAATATAGACTAATCAATCAATCGGGATCTAATTGAAGGAATGTTTAGGTTAATCCTGATTTAGTTCTTCAGATTAAACAGTCCTAAAATACAGATCAGGTTCTCTTATTTAGAAACTTAATGGATCTCACCTGTTAGTTAATGCAGCGGAATATGAAGAACAGGTCAGAGATCAGCAGAGCCACCAAGTGATAACTCCTCCAGTTCACACACGCACACCAAGCAGGAAGAAGGCTGCTAACCAAGAGAGAGGAGGCGCAGGGAGAGAGAGAGAAATCGCATAGGGTTGGAAGGAGACTCAGACTTAAGTGTCTAAAATACCAATCTGATTAAATCCCTTAGATTTAATCAAGTACGACAAATGCCTGGCACTTACCGTACTTCTGCTAAGAACACATTTTCCTGTTAGCTTAGGCTGTGAGGCAATAAGTCCAAGACTTATAATCATGAGCGGAAGCAAGCCATCATGACCCCCAGTATATATGACTTATGTCTGATCATCATACTCTTACGAGACAGTACCGAGATTACTGGACACAATTCCAACACTAATTAAGAACTGTTCTAGAACTAGAATCACAGAATTATAACAGACCAACTTTCGTTGTGAATATTATCTATGTCTAACAACCTAGCAAGCCAACTTTCGTTGCGAATCCTAGAGTTTTAAACAAGCATTAATCTTAGGTTCTTTCGTTCACAATTCTCCTAAGCCAAATTTCTTTGCGAATAGTCAAATTGCTCATCTAAGTTCTTTCTAGTTAATTAATCAACTTTCGTTGCAGAAATCAACCTAACATCATAAATCTGGGTAGCTAATTCAGATTAAGCATTATGAACAACCCTAGATGAAGAACTACCAGATGTGAATCCCTACAGATTGATCAACCTATAATTCCATGAAATCCCTAATGAGAATCCCTAAATCTAACAGGTAAACTACTCAGACATGATCATTGAAACTGAAGACATGTTGAATAGAAAACCAAATAGCATATAATAGATAAAGAAACTGGGGTTCAAAATCTCTTCTCTCTCGAGTACAAGATCAGCCCCTAACTCTCTCAAAGTAAATTAAAGCGTAAGTAAAAGCGTAGCCTAAACAATGGCTTAAAACCCTAATATAATGATCTAATCACGGCTGGGGCTTCTTTGTAATTATGAGAAACTTCTGGGCTTTTGTGCAATTTCCAAACTCTTTTTAAATCGCTGAGATATGCCTTCTACGCATGTGTGTCGATCGATGCACAGGTTGTGTCGATCGACACAAGTCTGTGAAATCGACAGTGAACTCTTCCTCTCGGGTTAATTCTCCAATATACTCCAGAATGAGCCATAATGTCCAAATCCGCTCCAAACGTGTCTAGACCTGAAAACATACATAAAAGGACTACAAAGGACTCTAAAAGACTCGATAAGAAGACATATACCATGGTTAAAAGCCCTAAAATCCATGGTATATCAACTCCCCCACACTTAGCTTTTGCTTGCCCTCAAGCAAACAGAAGACCAAGATCAGGAGAAGAAGTTTGAAAACTTCAGAAACTCGTTTCATCGTAGGAGCACCACACTCAGATTCTCCTTAGTAAGCCACATGAAAATGAACCTGCAGACATCAAGACCAACATATACTTCCCCCACACTTATCAATTATCCTGAGTAAACTCCACAATCACATTCAGAGCATCCAAATTCACCATACTGACTTCTATAAGCTATTAAGTGCGGTCTCACATATGGGGTATCGATCAAAGAACACATGGATTATTACTCTGTTAGCATCTGACCACTCAACTGTTGCTTCTGGTCCCTTTCTTCTCTTTTGCCTTCCTTAGCACTGATTTTTCCCCACTGGGTATCATTTTATTTTTTCTATCAGTGCTCTTCCCTTACTGGGGCATACTTTGGACATGTTTCCATGGATGCACAGGAGGTAATAGGGGTCTCTACAACTCCCGTGACCACTTCGAAGCTACTAGCTTATCCTCAGTTTATCATTTTTTTTTTTACTTTCAAGGAAGGAGAGAAGGGAACCATAATCAGACATGTTTACAAGCTGTGCCAGAACCAACAGAGGAATCCAACTCAAAGTATACCAAGCCCATAGGAGAGAAAATTAAGTCAAGTTAAAGGTGAAGTCAAGTAATGGATTCTCTGAATACCTGAAGTGATATGGGTGTCCTCAGTAGGCTGGTCTGTGTTGGGTTTTCTTATAGTCATAGATCATCTGCAAATCATCCAATGGTCACTTAAGTTCCTGCAAGTGTGATAATCTCCTCAAAAAGTCCTTGTTTCCTACTCAATTTGACTCTAAGAAAACAAAAGCGTGCGTCAGTAGCTACCTCCCCCACACTTGAAACACACTGTCCCCAGTGGTGTCAAGCCTAGGCTCGGTGAGAAAAGAAATCGGAATGAAAACAAACCGAAAAAGGGTCAGAACACTTACATGTCGTCGGCTTGCGTCGATCGATGCCACAAGGGTGTCGATCGATGCAAGGCGATTATGCTCACGGTTAAGTAGATAACCGGTGTCTGAAGCGCAATTTAATTGGCAAACCGTAAATCGCAATTGTGTCGACCGATGCACTATGTATGTCGATCGATGCAGTGCGATTCTGCCTGTTTTTCTCACGCCTTTGAACACACAAAAACAGAAAAATCAAAAACACCAAATCAAAACGAAAAATGAAAATAAAAACGAACCTACTAGTGGGTTGCCTCCCACTCAGTGCTTGTTTAAAGTCAATAGCTTGACTATGGAAAGGAGATCAGACTTATGGGGGATTCAACAGAGACTTTGAGTGTCTCTGTGAATGTCTCTTCAGCCAAGGTAGCGTATACGCATTCGGATCATGAGATCTCCCAAGGAAAAAGCGATCAGAACCAGGGTGGGAGCGAAGCTTGGGTGGGATTCTGCTTTTTCCTACATTCAAAGCAGAAGGATTAGGAGATTTGAGTTTAGAAGATCCATACCTTTTCTTTGGTGGATGGAAGAGATCTGGCTTTCTACTTAAGAGCAGTTGCAGGATCAGAAGATGTTAGAGCAAGTTCAGAATGAACTGCCATCTTCTCTTCTCCAACAGGAATCTCTGGTTCCACTACCACACTGAAGCTCTGCCATCAATGGTGGATTTCTGCAGCTTATCCATCTTGAACCGCAATGGATCATCTCCCAGGTGGAGATCAATCAGTCCATGTCTCACATTAATCACAGCTCCAGCAGTAGCTAAGAAAAAGGTCTACCAAGTAACAAAGGATCATGTGGCTCAATGTTATACTTCAGCACTACAAAGTCCGTTGGAATCAAGTAGTTTCCAATTCTGACATGAACATCCTCAAGAACTCCTTCTGGATACCTTTTTGATCGATCATCTAGGATAAGAGAGATCCTAGTAGACTGGAATTCCATCATTCCCAATCTCTCAGCCACAGAGTATGGCATGAGATTCACACAAGATCCTAAGTCATACAGAGAACGCTTGAATCTGTCCTTAGAGATGGAACAGTCGAGCACAAAGGCTCATGGGTCTGGTATCTTCTCTGTAATCTGAATCAGCTTCTTTTCCATCACTTTCATGTTGTTAGCCACTTCTAGCTCCTGTTTAGACAGTTTAGGAGCCTTAGGATATGGCACAGAGGGCTTATAGACTCGTTCTAGGACTGTTGCAAGATTCTGGTCCCGTCAGCGATCTGTGTCGATCGATGCAAGAGATGTGTCGATCGACACAAGGCGATTTCTAGCAATTCCATCAGACGTATCGGGACTGTGTCGATCGATGCACGAGTTGTGTCGATCGATGCTTGTCTCAGACAGACAGAATTCATCAAGAAAATCCGAGATGATACTCTCTTCTTCTCCTAGCAAGTCAATCTCATCTCCTGTGATCATAGCATTAACGTATTGCTTCTGTTCAGCTTTCCCAGCTTCATTTTACCTTTGCATTGCTCTAGCTGTTTGTTGAACTTGGACATCTAGCTTCTTCACATGTGTGCTCAAAGATTCAAACTTCCCATTCAGATCTTCATACAATGCATCTATCTTTGAGTTGAAGGACACAGTGATCTGTTGTTGTCCCTCAAGAAACTGCTCCATCATGGCTTCCAATCTGCTCTTATGTGTAGGTGCAGGCGGTGCTTGGTAAGAAGAAACACCATAGTTCCTCGAGAAGGAGTTACTCTGTTGCTGGAAGGGTTTCCGAAAATCAGATTCCTGATTGTAGAATCCAGTCCCTCCAACGTAGTTGATAGCTTCTTGCGAATACTTTCCAAGTAGAAGACTATGCAGAGAGTCTACTTTGTTCTTCAGCCCAGCTATCTGTGAGGTGTCAATCCCTGAGCTGAAAAAACCATTCCGATACATCATCCTTACGGATCTCTTAGTCTTTTTAGTGCTTCCGTGAAAGGTGTCGATTGATGCAGGACGATGTCGATCGATGCAGGGCGCGAAGATGTGACGATCGACACACAGGACCGTGTCGATCGATGCAAGGCGAATCTAGGCGTACCTAAAACGCAAGAAAATAGAAAAAAAAAATTTAGTAGCCAAAAACAAAAACGAAAAAAACTAGTCTAAACCCTAAGTTCAAATCTATCGAAGACTCAAAAGAGTCCCCGGCAACGGCGAAAAAAACTTGATACGATCAGAGTTTTAATCCCTAGATCTACACTGCAAGTGCACAGACGTGAACCAGTAGTATATAGGGTATCGAATCCACAGAGACTCTAGACTCTTGCGATAGATTGTAGAATTTCAGGTTAAGCTAGGTAAAGCAGTAGAAAGCAGTAAATCAAACAATAAAGTAAATTAGATCGGTTGTAAGCAAGAAGCGAAGGCGTCAGATCAAGGGAGTTCTCAGGAAATCAGGAACACAGGCTAATCAATCAATCGGGATCTAATTAAGAACTGTTCTAGAACTAGAATCACAGAATTATAACAGACCAACTTTCGTTGCGAATATTATCTATGTCTAACAACCTAGCAAGCCAACTTTCGTTGCGAATCCTAGAGTTCTAAACAAGCATTAATCTCAGGTTATTTCGTTCACAATTCTCCTAAGCCAAATTTATTTGCGAATAGTCAAATTGCTCATCTAAGTTCTTTCTAGTTAATTAATCAACTTTCGTTGTAGAAATCAACCTAACATCATAAATCTGGGTAGCAAATTCAGATTAAGCATTACGAACAACCCTAGATGAAGAACTACCAGATGTGAATCCCTACAGATTGATCAACCTATAATTCCATGAAATCCCTAATGAGAATCCCTAAACCTAACAGGTAAACTACTCAGACATGATCATTGAAACTGAAGACATGTTGAATAGAAAACCAAATAGCATATAATAGATAAAGAAATTGGGGTTCAAAATCTCTTCTCTCTTGAGTACAAGATCAGCCCCTAACTCTATCAAAGTAAATTAAAGCGTAAGTAAAAGCGTAGCCTAAACAATGGCTTAAAAACCCTAATATAATGATCTAATCACGGCTGAGGCTTCTTTGTAATTATGAGAAACTTCTGGGCTTTTGTGAAATTTCCAAACTCTTGTTAAATCGCCGAGATATGCCTTCTACGCATGTGTGTCGATCGATGCACAGGTTGTGTCGATCGACACAAGTCTGTGAAATCGACAGTGAACTCTTCCTCTCGGGTTAATTCTCCAAAATGCTCCAGAATGCGCCATAATGTCCAAATCCGCTCCAAACGTGTTTAGACCTGAAAACATACATAAAAGGACTACAAAGGACTCTAAAAGACTCGATAAGAAGACATATACCATGGTTAAAAGCCCTAAAATCCATGGTATATCATTCATTCTGATGTTTGGACTGCTGCATGTGTTTCTAGAGAAAGCCATAAGTATTTTGTGACATTCATTGATGAAAAATCTAAATATACTTGGCTGACATTGATTCAAACTAAAGATAGGGTGTTATAAGCATTCACAAACTTTTAGAACTTTGTATCTAACAATTTCAATGCCAAGATAAAAATTTTAGATCAGATAATGGTGGGAATACACAAGCAATGCATTCAAACAACATCTAGCTAAACATGGAATCATCCATCAAACAAGCTGGCCCATATACACCACAACAGAATGGTGTTTATGAAAGGAAGAATAGCCACTTGATGGAGGTGGCCAGATCAATGATGTTCCATACAAATGTTCCAAAACATTTTTGGAGTGATGTTGTGATGTCTGCTTGCTATCTGATCAATAGAACTCCCAC
The DNA here is from genome assembly GCA_030180135.1 of Orychophragmus violaceus. NCBI lineage: Eukaryota > Viridiplantae > Streptophyta > Magnoliopsida > Brassicales > Brassicaceae > Orychophragmus > Orychophragmus violaceus. The sequence goes on along the minus strand of CM058233.1, from coordinate 45,998,764 downwards.
CAAATTTCATTAAGATGCATCACCTTATAAGGTATTGAACAAAACCACAACTTCAATTCATCACTTACGTGTGTTTGGGTGTTTGTGCTTTGTTCTAATTCCAGGAGAACAGAGAGATAAGCTTGATGCAAAGACTTTCAAAGAAATGTTCATTGGTTAGTCTACTAATCAGAAAGGGTACAAGGGCTATGTACCTGAAACCAGGAGGGTGTTGGTCTCTAGAGATGTCAAATTTGTGGAGTCAAAAGGGTTATTATGGTGAGAAGAGCTGGGACAACCTAAAAGATATTCCCAATAACCCATCTGGCCGTGCCAACAACTTGAAGATCATCTTAGAGAACCTTGGGATCAATTAACCAAAACAGAAGGAGGATTCACAAAAGACTAAACTGGTTGCTGAGGAGGCTCCAAGTGCTGATGATACTCACCACCTTGATCATGAGGGGGACTATGTAGAATCACAAACTAATCAAAAAGATGATTATGCCTTTCATGATCAAGGAGGAGAGGAAGATCAAGAAGCAGACCAAATGGAGTGAACCGTCTGAAATGGAGGAGGAGCAAGAGGAAATTGATATTGATCATCATGTGTAAGTCTTGAGAAGAATCACAAGGGTGAAGAAGGACCCATCTGAATGGAAGAACACAAGAGTCTATTACAACATTCAGGCGGTTGCTCATCCAAACGAGGTTGTTTGCACACTTGCTTACGTCCCTACTGAACATCAAGTCTTCATTGGTGCTCTTGATGATGAATTGGTACCCAAAACCTATGAAGAAGCCAATGAGAATAAAAAGTGGATAGATGCAGTGGGAGATGAAATCAAAGCAATGGAGAATAACACCACTCGTTATTAGACAAACTTTCCTTGGAAGAAGAAGGCAGTGGGCTCCAAATGGGGGTTCACTATCAAATACAAAAGCAATGGAGAGATAGAGTGGTACAAGGCTAAATTGGTTGCAAGAGGATTCACATAAACATATCGAGAGGATTACCGTGATACATTTGCACTAGTAGCCAAGGTTCACACAGTGAGAGTCATCCTATCCTTAGCAACAAACTTGGAATGGGACTTATGGCAGATGTATGTCAAGAATGCCTTTCTTCAAGAAGAGCTAGAGGATGAAGTGTACATGACTCCACCACCTGGTCTTGAAGATAAGGTTACACCAGGGAAAATCTTGAGATTTAAGAAGGCTATTTATGGGCTGGAGCAATCTCCTAGAGCTTAGTATCACAAACTGAGCACCATTCTCATGGAAAGAGGCTTTAAGAGATCATAAGCTGATCAAACACTCTTCACACAATCAAACCAGGAAGGTATTGTAGTCATTCTAATTTATGTTGATGATATTATCATCTCAGGGAACGGCAAGGTAGGAATTCAAGCTAGTAAGGATTACTAAAAGTCTGTATTTGATATTAAAGATGATGGAGAACTAAAATACTTTCTAGGGATATAAGTGTGTCGTTCTAAGGAAGGTCTCTTCTTATCACAAAGCAAGTATACTCTTGATTTGTTGAGCGAATCAGTAAGCTGGAAGCAAAGAAAGCTAAGAAACCTCTTGAAGATGGTTACAAAGTCATAAGAGAGTGGGCGATTGAAGATCAACCGTTTGAGGACATCACTCTATACAGAATGATGGTTGGAAAGTTGATCTATCTCACTATTACTAGACCTGATTTGTGCTTTGCTGTGAATCAGGTGAGTCAACACATGAAAGCTCCTAAGATGCATCATTGGAGCATGGTGGATCGCATCCTAAGATACCTCCATGGAGCTCCTGGTCAAGGAATAAGGATTGGATGCAATCAAATTACAGAGATAGTATGCTATTGTGATGCTGATTGGGCTGGTGACCGAGTGGATTGAAGATCTACTACAGGCTATTGCACTTTCATTAGAGGAAATCTGGTGACTTGGAAAACAAAGAAGCAGAAGGTAGTTTCATGTTCAAGTGCTGAAGCAGAGTATAGGGCTATGAGGAAGCTGACTTGGCTGGAGGCTCTACTCCAAGACTTGGGCATTTAATCAACAAATCCAATCACAATGCATTGTGATAATCAGGCGGCCATTAACAAAGCATCCAACTCTTTGTTTCATGAGAGGACAAAGAACATAGAAGTGGATTATCATAAGGTGAATCAGAAGGTGCAAGAAGGAGTAATCTTGTCTTGTTACACAAGAAGCTCTGATCAGTTGGCAGACATTCACCAAGGCTGCTATCTTGAAGGTTGTGAGTTCATTCTTCCAAGATTGGATTCATATACCTATCTCAAGCTTAAGTTCTTAGGTTTTCGATTCCATACTCTTTTCCCTTGGTACAGTTTTTATCCCATGAGGTTTTTATGTATCAAGGTTTTTAATGAGGTGGATATCCACGGTTCAAAGCTTAACCATTTGTTATCTCCATGGTTAAGCTTGAGGGGAGTATTGAGATGAACATCCTAAGTGTTCAGATCATTGTGCAAATTCTGTGCATAGATAAACAGACAGACAGACAGACAGACATGTGAAAAACTGGGGCACAAATATTATTGAGTGTTTGAACAATGTGAAAAACTGGGGCACAAATATTATTGAGTGTTTGAACAATGTGCAAAGTCAGTGTGTGATAATGAAGTGCATAATCAGGGATGTTATGACCGTTGGGGCTCAGGACAAAGGAGAGTCACATGTGAGTTTAAGAAAAGGAGTTGTCACTATCTACCTAGGGCAGAGTTTATGACCGTTTAAGGAGCTATCCCCTTCTCTCTTAGACAGCTCCATTCCTTTTGTCTTATTGTCTCTCTCTCCTAGTTTTGAAACCCTAGATTCCTATCTATATAAGTAACACTTCTGATTATTGAATGAATACACTCTTTTGGGATTTTTTCTCTTGTTACTCTCTCTCTCTCTCTCTCTCTCTCTCTCTCTCTCTCTCTCTCTCTCTCTCTCTCTCTCTCTCTCTCTCTCTCTCTCTCTCGCTAACTCTATCTCTCTCCAACAAACTTAATTCGGTTCTTGAGTGTTCTTCTCTTGAACCTTCATCTATTCTCATAAAACTAACAGGTTGGTCCAAGGATGATCTTCCTTGGTGCTCAAACAATCCAAGTCTTCCATGAGGTCTAAATCAGGTGCCATTGAGATTTTGTGCGTGTCTCAAGGATCTATTGGTATTATAATGGTCTGTCATGATAGTTTTAACCTTTCCATTAGTCTTCTAGTCATACAACATGTCACTGGAACTTTCTTGACCTCAAGTACAATGTCTCGAGCATTGATGACCACATCATCGTCGAGTTATGTTAATCTTGTGCTCATGTCCTCATCATTCCCTACCCCTTGAAAATATTTCGTCCTAGAAAAAAAATTTATTTGTATGGGCATAGAGGAAGTTAGTACACATAAAATCATGAGGGCTTATAGATATACCTCTAAATCTGTTTTGGCTCAGCTTTGGCATGTATTCTGCATCTAGTTGTGCTTTTTTGATCAGTATGAAACAAATGACGCCTTGGTGTTTATCCTGGTCCAGATTAGGGGGCTTGAATCTCTTGTCTCCTATTCTCTTTTTAGTTTATTTTTTGTGCTTCAAGATGCTCTATAACCTGTATTTGACACTTTTTACAAAGACAAGCGGATTATTACTGTTTGATCATGAGAAAATGAGCTTTGGGAAAAAAAGATACTTACCTTAGTTGGTACAAGTTCATTGTCTTTGACTCGTATTATAACTGCTTGATGAGGATTGTAGTTTTATTTAAGCATAAGCAATGTATCAGTGGTTCATCTTTGAATATTAAAGAAGCTTTAACTACTATGACATGCTCTTGGTTTGTTGGTTAGAGTTGTAAAGTCTCAGAGTATCCTTGGTCTAGTTTTTGCTCTGAAACTAAGATGATGGTGTATCCATAGGTTGATTGTTTCCCCTTATTACCTAAACATGTTTCAGCATATTCTAAACAGGAAAAGTACATTATTCTCATCATGGATATGTCAACAATAAAATAAGTATGATTATGGCTTATATGTTTATCAGCCCTTATATGTACAAAGGTCTTCTCATGTTTTTCTTTTGGTATACATAAGGAGTGTATGCTCAGCTTGTCCTTCTTCTCCATATCCTTTAGGATGGTTTTCATCGTTTCGTAATAGTAAGACATGTTGTGTCCATCAACTTTATTAGAATTTTCTTGATCTTGCATCTGATATAAAGCTGAGATCTCCATTGTTGATGTTTCTTCCTTAAGGAAAGTGTGCTCTCCCTTGGTTCCTAGACCTGATTCACTATCCCTTGGAAAAGACAAGTGTATCAATCATGTCATATAATTAATAACATAATGGTCTAGAATAAGGTTTACCTTATGGATTAGTGTTTGAACAGTTCCTAGTTCTTGTTTTGGCTTCCATTTATTGTTTGGTTCTGGATTGAAATCATGGTATGGTCCTTCTCTTGGAGCTCCACCAATCAGAGAGCTCTCATTTTTTCTATATGCATCATGAACATACATGTTTGTTTCATTAATTAAAAGTGGGTTTAGACAAATTCTTGTATAATGCTGCTCATGTTGGTGTGTATGTATGTCTCTTGGTTTCTCTCCTTAATCAATTTGGAATGCATAGTGTCTTGAGCTTTCTTTTGGTCCATTGCATTGTTTACTTCTTTAGGCTCTTCTTCTTTGGTTGTATGCTTATTTGTAAGACATGTTTCAAAAAAATTTGACAAGGGCAAGTGTATCATACTAGTGACGGAAAAAATAGGGACAAATTTATCAAAAGTAGAACTGATCTTAGCCTTTTTGGATACTTGCTTGTTCTGGTTTGTTTGTGGTTTTCACAATGTGTCTTGGCTGAGAATATTTTTTCTTCTCATGGGTTTTGGGATGTCACCCTTATGTTCTAGAAAATTGTTAGGCATGTGCTTCCGTTTGGCTAAAAGTTTGCTTGTGGGAGCAAGTCTCTCTGACTTTTTGGTGGTACTACTCTTCTTGTCTCTTTGATGTGTCGGGTTGAGAATCTCCATGGGTACTGTGCTCTGATTTCCTTCAAGTGAAGTGTAGAAACATACTTCCTGATCATGATCCATTTCAGATTTTTTCAAGTGTGGATGGCTCCTTCTTGATATTTCCACCTTTCATATCTTTCTTGGTTCCACCATGAGTATGCATTTTCGGTGAGTTGTTTGATAAAATAAGCTAGCTTTACTTCTTTTCGAATGTCATGGTATGAAAACCAGTCATCCATGTCTCTCTCTCATTCTACATAGTCCTCTGGATAACTACTTCCTGCAAAACTAAAAATTTGTGGAACAAAATAATCATAGTAATCAAATGCTTGTTGTTGTTCCCATGGTTTATGCTTCCTGGTTCTCCATGCACAGTCTGTTGGCTCAGGCTCAAAATATTCAGCTCCGGTTGCATTTCCAATCCATTGTCTTCTCTTTTCTGTTTTATTTTTGTCATACGCACTCATAGTGCTTGGATGGCACTGAGTAGTTGAGCCATGTTAACTTGTGATGCTGCTTCTCCCATCTCGGTCCTCATGTCTTAGGAAATGTCTTAGGAAAACTCAAAAGCAGATCAAATGTGGAGGTTTTGTAACAAAATGAAACAGAATGAAACAAATGAAATATGCAAACCAAATGAAATGATGCCAACAGAACAAAGCTAGATACCATAGACTTTCTGTATTTTTTTTTAATAATAACTCCAAAACATAATGAACTAAACAAGAACAAGGATGCTTATGGGTTTCTAATGAGGCATAAACGAAACTGAACAAGTGCAGTAAATGACCGATGCAAGTGAATGAAATAAGCAAAGTAAACAGAATGATTAGAATGATCAAATGCAACATAAAAAATTTCTCTTATATTCAATTCTTTTTTTAATGAATGAAGCTTGGGTAAATGCAAACAAATTATATGGTGCAATAACAAAGGATAATACAAAGGACATGACACGAACTAGTGGGTCTGCAGAAACCGAAACAGAACAAAGGACACGGGTCAAAGCAATCTAAATATTTTTAGTTGTTTCGTACTGATGAATGCAGGAACAATTAACAATATCTAAAACACGTTTCTTGTTTTATGATTTTCTGATGGTTCTAGACCAAATGAATGCAGAACTTAGACAGAATGCAAGCAACAGAATCACAACTGAACCATATTTTATGCAAGAGAGACAGATCAATCAACAAATGCACATAATGGAACAAATATAATCAGAAATTTCTTGAGTATTTTTTATTGCTTTTCTTTTTCTGAGAAATGATAAATGAATAATAACAAAATCTAAATGAAAATTTTTAAGGGTTTTCTCTAGATAAAAACAAAAACAAAAATAGAAGCAAAACAACAGCAACAGAACATAAGCATTTGACAAGACAAAACAGAAACAAAAACTCATTTTTAAAACCAAAATTCTGGAAACTAAGAACAAAAACAAAATACCAGAATCTAAGGGGGGTAGATTCACCTGATTGCTGAGCCTAAGCTCTGATATCAAAATGCTCTAAAACCTGTATTTGAGACTTTTGACAAAGACAAGCAGATTATTACTGTTTGATCGTGGGAAAAGGAGATTTGGGTAAAAAAGATACTTACCTTAGTTGGTACAAGTTCATCGTCTCTGGATCGTACTATAACTGCTTGATGAGGATTGTCGTTTGATTTAAGCTTAAGCAATGTATCAGCGGTTCATCTTTGAATATTAAAAAGCTTTAACTACTTTACCATGCTCCTGGTTTGTTGGTCCGAGTTGTAAAATCTCAGAGTATCCTTAGTCTAGTTTCTGCTCTGAAACTAATATGATGGTGTATCCATAGGTTGATTGTTTCTCCTTATTACCTAAACATGTTTCAGCATATTATGGACAGGACAAGTGCATTATTCTCATCATGGATATGTCAACAATAAAATAAGTATGATTGTGGCTTATGTTTATCAGCCCTTATATGTAAAAGGCTTTTCTCATATTTTTCTTTCGATACACATAAGGAGTGTAAGCTCAGCTTGTCCTTGTTCTACATATCATTTAGGATGGTTTCCTTCGTTTCGTTATAGTAAGACATGTTGTATCCATTAACTTTCTCAAAATTTTCTTGATCTTGTATCTGATATAAAACTGAGATCTCCATTGTTGATATTTCTTCCCTAAGGAAAGTGTGCTCTCCCTTGGTTCCTAGACCTGATTCATTATCCCTTGGACAATACAAATGTATCAATCTTGTCATGAAATCAATAACATAATGGTCTAGAATAAGGTTTACCTTATCGATTAGTGTTTGAACAGTTTCTTGTTCTTGTTATGGGTTCCACTTATGGTTTGGTTTTGGATTGAAATCACGGTCTGGTCCTTCTCTTGGAGCTCCAGCAATCAGAGAGCTCTCATTTTTTCGATATGCATCAAGAACATACATATTTGTTTCATTAATTAAAAGTGGGTTTAGACAAATTCTTGTATAATGCTGCTCATGTTCGTGTGTATGTAGGTCTCTTGGTTTCTCTCCTTAATCAACTTGGAATGCATTGTGTCTTGAGCTTTCCTTTGGTCCATTGCATTGTTTACTTCTTTAGGCTCTTCTCCTTTGGTTGTATGCTCATTTGTAAGACCTGTTTCAAAACCTTTTAACAAGGGCAAGTGCATCATACTAGTTATGGAAAAATTAGGGACAAATTTAGTAAAAGTAGAACTGGTCTTAGCCTTTTTGGATACTTGCTTGTTCTGGTTTTATTTGTGGTTTTCACAATGTGTCTTGGCTGAGAATTTTTTTTCTTCTCATGGGCTTTTGGGACGTCACCCTTATGTTCTAGACAATTATTTTGTTGTGTTGAACAATTTTGTTTCTGGAATGTTTTGTGTGATTACCCTGATGCATTCTTCCTCATGAAGTCCTTTGAAAGCAAAATTATGGAGATCTTCAAGTGCTCACACGTGGTTTGCATCATAATCCTCATCTTGCTCAATTTGTTCTCTATCGGCTTCATAGAAAAAGAGTTATCTTGTTGCTCTGATGTGACATTGGTGATGTTATTGATGTTCTGAGATCCATTCCTGCAAATTAAAAAATTTTACCTTGGTTGGTCCAAGGCTGATCTTCCTTGGTGCTCAAACATTCCAAGTCTTCCATGAGGTCAAAATCGGGTGCCATCTATCTCTTTTGGAAATTGAATCCTTGGATGGTTTTATGCGTATCTCCAAGCTCTATTGGTATTATGATGGTTTGTAATGCTATTTTTAACCTTTCCAGTAGTCTCCTAGTCTTAGAAAATATCACTGGAACTTCCTTGACCTTGAGTACATTGTCCTCGCTATTTTGGCGGGAAAACGTGCATTTTTGGTTGGGGAAAACATGATTTTAATCGATATTTTGCGGGTTTGGCAGGAAGACGTTATTTTACGGTTTTGGCTAAAAATGCGATTTTGGCGAAATAGGCTATTTTGCGGGTTTTGCGGCAAAACGTTATTTTACGGTTTTGGCGAAAAAAATGTTATTTTGTAAATGAGGATATTTTAAATTTTTGGTAATGGAGGCACACTTTGGTGCGTCTCAACTGAACTTTCAAACACGTCCAAAATTTCCAACTATTTTGGAAGCAATTTCTCAACGCATCTGGTTTTTGCATCTGGACACACTTCTTAAGTATCACTAAAAGAACAACATCTCGTAACTGCATCTAGATACAGTTACTGGACGCGCAAAAGAACAACCCCTTAGTGTTTACAATGTACTTGGGTTCATTAAGTAGTGCTTAGGGTTTAGATTTGATTACCAAAAATATTTTACCTATTGTGTACTGTAAATTAATGTGTTTGGATTCGCGAAGCACTAGTTAGGGTATAGATTTCCTGACCAATTGTTTTTTTTTTCATTTAGTGTATTGTACACTAATATTTTTGGGTTCGTGAAGCAGTGGTCAAAGTTTAGATTTCTTCACCAAAATTATATTTTCATATTGTGTAATGTAATTGGATTTGGGAAGTAGTAGTTAATATATAGATTTCTCAACCGAAATAGAATATGTATCTAAAATGTTAACATCATCAAATAAAATTCATTGGTGTTTATTTGTTAGTGTTATGGGTTTTTCCACCTATTGTACGCCTAATCACTATTCTCTACGCAATTCTCTTTCTTTTTCAGACATGTATAAATAGCAAGATTAGCTTCGTCTTTTCTCCTACCCTAAATGACATTAAGTCATGTTACGTCTACTTACTTAATTTTTCTCTCACTTTTGATTTCTATTTAATTGTCCCGAATAATAATAATAATAATAATAATAATAATAATAATAATAATAATAATAATAATAATAATAATAATAATAATAATAATAATAATAATAATAATAATATAAGACTATGTGAACACCGAACAACCCTCTTTAACATATCATTTTATCAAATTTCAATTGAAGATTGTGATCAGGTACTTCGAATATTTTGGTGGTTTCCCTAGGACTAGTGGCATTAGATTTTTCGGGGTGGTAAATGCAATTTGGCGTTCGTGTATGTGGTTAAGTTGAGTATGTAGTAAGGTAATCTCATGATCCCTTGAAACACTTAATTAATGCCTGATTAAACGATGTCGGTGACAGAGAGGAAGGCAAAAGCTCGTGATGTTGCTGTTGCCACAAACGACATCTCTAAGAAGACCTAACACCTAATGATAATGACATGATCAATCTGGCGCTATCCAAGTTGCTATTATTGTCTTGAAGGCCTCACCATACACTCCACATGTACTTTTCCGATGATTGACTGCATTTTTAAAATAGTCCCCTCAGAAAAGTCCTTACACAATGGACTCGTATCAAACCAAGAGGGGATTATAATTATGGTTGGTCAAATGTATAATTAGGGATGTTAATATGGGTAAAATAACTCAACCCACACCCAACCCACAAAAACCCAACTAATAAAAACCCAACACATAATGAACCCAAATATTTTTTTTGTTAATAGGTAATACCCATGTATAGCTCATTAAGTTTTGGGTATACCCATGGGTACCCATCCATACTTTGATACTAATATTGTTTTGTAGTAAATGTTAATATTTTGTTACATTTCCTTAGTCCATTATTTTTTTTTCAAAAAAATTAAACGGGGTTTCGTATTTTTAAACGGGACTAAACGGACGGGCCTAAACGGGTCTAAATATAAATGGGCCTAAACGGGTCTAAATATAAACGGGTTAACAGACGGGCCTAAACGGGTCTAAACGGATCTAAATATAAACGGGCCTAAATGGGCCTAACCAGACGGGCCTAAACGGGTCTAAATATAAACGGGTTTAATCGGACGGACCTAAACGGACCTAAATGGGTCTAAATATAATTGGGCCTAAACGGGTCTAAATGGGCATAACCATACGAGCCTAACCAGACGGACCTAAACGGGTCTAAATAAACGAGTTTAATCGGACGGGCCTAAACGGACCTAAATGGGTCTAAATATAAATGGACCTAAATGGGCTAACCAGACGGGCCTAAACGGGCCTAAATATAAACGGGTTTAACCGGACGGGCCTAAACGGGCCTAAATGGGCTTAAATATAAACGGACCTAAACGGGCCTAAATTGGCCTAAATGGGCCTAACCAGACGGGCCTAACCAGACAGGCCTAAACGGGTCTAAATATAAACGGGGTTTTGCGGAAAATAGGATTTTACGTTTTTGGCGGGAAATGAGATTTTACGTTTTTGGCGGGAAAACGAGATTTTATGTTTTTTGCGGGAAAATAGAATTTACGTTTTTGGCGGGAAAACGAGAGTTTGCATTTTGACGGAAAACATAATTTTACGTTTTTGGCGGGAAAACGGGATTTTATGTTTTTGCGGGAAAATAAAATTTTACGGTTTTGGCGTCAAACATAATTTTACGTTTTTGGCGGGAAAACAAGATTTTACGTTTTTGCGGGAAAATAAAAATTTATATTTTGGCAGGAAAATAGAATTTTAAGTTTTTTAAAGAAAAATAAGATCATTGATGTAATTTAATAAATAGTTAATTATAAAAAATTATGATCATTGATGTAATTTAAAAACCCATGGGTACCCAAAATCCAATTAAATGAACCCATTGTGAACCCATAAACAATGGGTACCTTGCCCATTTTAAACCCTTTTCTTTTTCTGTTAGAATAGTAGGGTTTTGGGTTTGAATTTTTCCTTGGGTTTTGGGTACCCATTTGGGCAATTACCCACTTTAACATCTCTAAGTATAATGTGCCATAACTATATGCTATTAATGTATTCTAATATATCGGTAGCTTTTTCAGTAATATTGGTATATTCTTTACAACTACTAGGTAGATACCCGCGCTACGCCGCAGATTTATTGTAAATAATCTTTCTATAAATTTGTATTTTTTTAAATATTTTTTACATACGAAAACATGATTTCTTGAAATATTTGATAAGAAGAATTCTCGGATGAGTTCTTAGATATAAAGATTAAACCAATATTGTCTACTATATAATTATTTAAATATAAAATAAAATAAAAGTCTCATCCAAATATACTTTCTAATTCACTCGGCTTTTCAGCTTCTTTTTTTACTCGGTGGGTCATTTCTCTCAATGGAATAGACACTGAGTAAGAGTTGCACACATATCATTCACTACAAATCCACAAACAAGAATAAAGGATAAGTATGTATTACCTTTCATGTCAACTTTGATATCTACTATGGCTGAAATGATAAAATATCAATGTTTCTTGTCCTGAAAAAAAGAAAAAAAAAAGAAAACATATGAGCCATATACAATGTGTTTGTAATATAATTATAGAGGTAGTTATAAAACTGCATAATGAAAGATTACCTTCAAGAAGATGTTCTTACTTAGTACACCCTAGTTATTGCAGCACAAGCAACCATGCGAGCCATCTCTGCTCTGCCATACTCATTATTCATCTTTGTATCAAATAAACCCTAAAAGTCTCCTTGCTCAGATGCTCGGTTAAGAATGTTGGGAATGTCCTGAAATCTACCGTACTATCTCTAGAAAGTATGATAAGTGTCGAGATCAGACATAAGTCATAAATACTGGGTGATCATGATGACTTGCTAGAGCCCGCTCATGATCTATAAGTTTAGGACTTATTACCAGTATTGTATGATCCCTAAGGGTCACACACCATAGCTAACGGGAAAGTTAAATGGAATTAATACAGTAAGATGCAAGGCATTTACTGTATTTGTACAGAGAATTGGGCCAGACAAAAGACAGTCTTTTGTCTGATTTGGGCCTTGGGCCCAAAAGCCTAATGAGCCATTAGTTTAATTACTTGGGCCCATATAAGGAAGAGGAGGCACCAGAAAACCCTAAGGCTTTCATGCTCCTGCGATTTTTAGCCTGAGCCGTCCTCTCTCTCTCTGTTGATTCCGAGCTTGGTCTAGCAGCCTGATCCAGTAGCTTGTAAGCGTGTGGATACCTAGGAGGAGCCGGTTTCTATCAGCTCTTGCAGATCTCGATATTCCTTTGATCAATCCGCTGCAATCATAAGGTAATCTCCCTGATCTGTTTATGATTCATCTGCAAATCACCTAGATCCTGGATGATTATGTGCTAGGATGTAACCTGACAATTACACCATGAACGCACATAATTCAACAGTGGTATCAGAGCCAGGTTCATTAGGTTTTTGCTTTTGGATCTTTGAATGAATCGATTTGCTTAAGTGTTTGTTTAATAACATGAATCGAGTTGACTTTATGAATTAATTAAGAAACGATTTTGAGTGTAATCGATTTTGAGGGTAATCGAGTTGATAATCATCAAAATCGTTTTTTGTTGTAAAGTTAATGTCATTGAATTATTGAATTTAGCGATAATGGAAAAGGGACAAAATCGTTATGTCTTCAAGTAATGTTACGATCACATGTTTGCTTAAGTGGTTAATCAATCGCTTTTGACTTTGCTGATTGTTAATGTTAAGAATCATGATTTGTCTTTTAGTGGATTGTTGATTTTGTTTGATAATTCATCATCAAATCGGTTTTGTCTTGTAGTCATGATCGTTTTGTAAAGTGATTCTTAAGTGATTCTTTAATGATTTGTCTTTTAGTGAGAACGTGAGCAATTATGAGTTTGTTAAGTCAAAATCGTTTTGTCCTTTATGTTTGTCACGATCGTTTGTTAACTTAAGGTGAAGATAATTAAACAATGTGATGATCGTTTTGTCCTTTAGTGAAGTTCACAATCGAATATTGACTTTGTTTGTTAATCAATAGAATCGATTTTGTGAAAAGTCAAAATCACTTTTTGAATTAAAGTGAATCGATTTGTTGATAGGTTGGTTAAGATTTTGAATCGATTATTTATTTATTGTATGGTTCAAGCGGTTAACCCAAATCGCGGTTTGCTGGAAATTATTTAATACAATTGGTATTATTTAATTTCTGGTTAAACCGGATTTAAATTCAAAATTGAATTTTAACCTAAACCGAAGGCTGGTCTAAGTTTGATTTGGTTGGACCAAATAATTTAGAGCTGGTCTGGTTTAGTGAATAACCAGTTGGATTTAGTAGTTAATTTGGTCTTGGACCAGAATTAATGAACCGACTCGGTTATGTCAAATTATTGGGCCAATTGGAATTATGTGGTCTTGGGCCAAGAATTGGGCCTATAATTTGTGACCCATCCGAAATTTTTTTAATAAAATATTAAATTAGAAATTTCTATTTTTAGTATATTTCTAAATTTAGAAAGTTTCTAAAATAAGTAAGTTTCCCAAAATAGTAATCTTCTATTTTTGGAAATAAAACCTAAAATCCTCAAAACCAATATCAAGCTTGGATGTCTTGCCCAATCTTGTCAGCTACTTAACGCTTATTCAATTACAGATATGGCTTACAGTGTGAGGTGTCTGTTTTTGCGTAAGTAAAGTAGTATATAGTCACTAATTTCATTGGGAGTCCCAGATTTTAGTGATTATTTGGCTGTAAGAGATTGGTTTCCTTGACTGGGCCATCGGGAGTCCCGGGCCTTGAGACATCTGGTGAATTGGGCCTTGGGCCCAATCCACAACCGAGAGTTATATGGATATAACTAGCTGTGTGTATGCTTACCAAGTAAAGCTAATTCCGGGTGACGGCCAGTGGCCCACTTTGGATTTAGCTGAACATGGGTCTCGGAATCATTGCATTCTTATGAGGTTAAACAAAGAAATTTTGAATGCAATGCGAGTTTTCTTATAAGTTATTAAGATTACTCTTTTATGAACTAAATAACTAAAACTCTATTTATCTCTAAATTTCAGTTATGACTAGCACAAACAATCAAAACACTTTCTCGATCCGGTCTGTCCTTGAAATGGACAAACTGAACGGATCAAATTTCTTGACTTGGTCGCGGAACCTGAGGCTAGACCTCAGGCAGGAGAGAAAGGACTATGTCCTTGAGAGAGCTCTCCCCATGAGGATCGGGTCCAATGCCTCTCATGCAGTATATGATGCTTGGAATAAGCATTATAATGATGCGGTAGATGTGCGTGGTCTGATATTGGCTACCATGGACTCAGATTTGCTGAAGCAATAAGAGAACATGGAGTCGCCAATAGAGATGATCAGCAGCCTGAAATTGAAATTTCAGGAGCAGGTAAGAGTGGAGAGATACCAGTTGGTTAAGTCTCTCACTAGCTGCAAGCTACCAAATGATCATCCAGTAAGTCCTCATGTCAGTAAAATGATGGGTTACATTGATAACCTGAGGAAACTGGATTATCCAGTTAGCCAAGAATTGGCAACTGAGATCATTCTGCAGTCACTGCCGTCAAGCTATGATAAGTTCAGAAGGAACTATATCAAGAAAGGCTTAACGGAGACGCTGAACTTCATGATATGCTCAAGACAGTTGAGCCAAACGTGAAGAGTACCCTGTATAATCTCATAATGGAGAAGGGTAGGTTTACTAAACCTAGTGCTGACAAGGGTGAAGACAAAGTTGTCCAGATTTTGAATCATGGCAAGCGTGTGTCTTCTGAGCCCGAGTCAGATACATCTTACGTTGGTAAGTGCTGCTACTGTAAAGAGACTGGGCATTGGAAGAGAGATTGCATTAAATTCATGGAAGATTATGAGGAGTTGAAGTTGATGTATGAGACTACTTCCTCAAGTATTCATGTTATTACTTCAAGTTCTACCTTATAGGTATTGGATACTGGTTGTGGCACTGATATTTGTTATAATATGCAGAGCCTAAGCAACAGTAGAACGTTGAAGGAAGGGCAAGTGGAACTGCGTGTCTGGAAGGAGCTATAGATGCTGCCTCAGCCGTAGGGTTTTCACTTGTAGATGCCTTTGAGGCTTGGTTTTATTAAGTAATTGCTACAATGTACCTGCTTTAAGCAGAGTTGTTTTTCATTTTCTTGTGAGAATTTGAATGTTTTTCATTTTGATAAAAGACAAGTTTTGTTCTTTTGATCTTAATGAAATATTAATTGTAGCACCCTATTCAAGGAATGGGTTTTATATCTTAAACCAAAGAGTGCCTAAATGTAACATAAATACCGAATTGGTTTAAATCTGATGAATTAAACCTGATTTTTCTTGGCGTATATGTTTTGGTCACAAAGAGTGAGTCGGATTCAGAAATCCCATAGTTATGGACTTTTGGGCTCATTTGATTGGATATCTTATGAGACTTGAATTCTGCTTACTGGACCAAAAGACAAAGGGCCAATCTTAGCCGAGCTAGAGAAAAGCCCAAAGACTTATTGGACCTTGAACATACTCATGTATGTGGCCCGATGAGCAGTAATGCCAGAGAAAATTTCATGTACTTCATTATATTTACTGATTGCTTCAGTGAGTATGACTGTGTTCATTTGATGAGACACGAGTCGGAATTCTTTGAAATGGTCGAAAGAGTTCCAGAATGAGGTATAGAATCTAAGTGACAGAAGTATTGAGACTCTGGATTAGATCACGAGTGAGAATACTTAAGTCATTGATGGTGTGATCATCTGAATGAGTGTGAAGTCGTTTCACAGCTCATTTCTCCTGAAAACCTAGAGGTGTTTCTGTGAGAATGAATCAGATCTTATTAGAAATGATTAAAGATGAGTCACACGAATCTTCCATGATATTCTTTAAGAATAACGCTCTAGAAATATCTAAGTTTACGCTGAAATAGTTCTACCAATATCAGTTGAAAGACACCACTTAAATGTGGACTGGAAATGATCCAAATTCGTCTTTACTGAGTATTTGTAGTTGAGCTACTTCGCTGGTTGTCCTAGGGAAACCAAGGCTTGTTACTTTTACGTCCATTCCGAAAACGAAGTTAAGTTGTTCGGAATTCTGTTTTCTAAGAGGGAAGTTGCTTTCTAAGAAGAACAGTGGGAGTAAAAGTATAACTCGAAGAAATTCGAGAAATACAGGAGGCTGCTCAACCTGTTGAGGGAGAGCAGCGGATGTATTTACAGATTTCTGTAAAATCTACACCTGTAGAGCCTGAAGTTCGCAGATCTGAATGAATCCGTCACTAATCCGAGAGTGATTTCTCGTGATTAGTTGCCATGATCTGATGATCATTGAAAGTGACGAACCTGCGAAATTCACAGAAGCGAAAGTGAGCCCGGACTCCGAAAAAATTATACTGTATGTAAGTTAGCTTCATCGATCCATTTATGGATGGAAGCAAACATATCGGAGTTGGAATCTTCGTTCTGTTGAAGTAGTCAAAGTTTTGACTTGAACAGGAACGAAGTGGAACTGTGCGTTTACTAATAGATAAGTGGGAGCGATGTTGCGTTTCTCATAGTGTATGTCGATGACATACTGATTCTCGAAAATAACGTTCCAATGCTGCAGTCGGTAAAGGACTGGCTTGGAAGTTGTTGTATGATTGACATGGGTAAAGCCACATATGTTCTTGGATTTTGGATCTAAAGATAAAGATCCAAAAGAGCTGGTAGGACAAAGTCAGGATTCTTAAATTGACAAAGTCCTACACGTTTTCAGCATTCCAAGAAGGGTTTTATGCCAATGTCACATGGCATTACATTAAGCAAGATACAGTATCCTACGATATCTGCTGAGCTTGAATGCATGGATGAGATTCCATATGCGTCGGCAATTGGATCTATCATGTATGCCATGACACGTACTTGTTTTGATGTTGCTTTAATGTTAAGCAAGACAAGTAAAGACCAGTCAAATCCAGCAAAGAATCACTGGATAGACGTAATGAATGTCCTCAAGTATTTGGAAAATACTTAGGATAAGTTCTTGATTTACGGAGAAAGTGAGGTGCTACAAGTCGGTAGAGTCTGAAAGGCAAGTTTCCAACAGACAAAGATGATTTCCGGTCACAGTCCGGTTATATCTTTTGTCTGTCTGGCAGTGCAAGGCACTGTTGCTGACTCCATGACTTAAGCTGAACATTTCGCAACTTGGTTAGCGGCGAAAGAGGCTGTTTGGAAAGAAGAGTTCATCACTGAACTTGATGTGATTCCCAGCATAGATGAGACTAGCTGCACATCAGAGGTCCAAACACCTTGAGGGTAGGTATAACCTATTCCGTGAGATAAATGACAGAGGTGTTAAGTAGATCAGCAAGTTTCAACGAATGAGAACGTTGCTAATCTATTAACGAAGCCACTCCTTAGGCCTAAGCACGAGTCGCGGACTGTAGTTGTAGGATAAGTGAAATTAAGATGTAGTCTTAATTTCAGTGGGAGTTTGTAAAGGGCTTTATTTAGTTATTTTGAAAGGTTCATGTAAACATAATGTTTTATGTTTATGAAATCTATGATTTCTGGATTATTTTAACTGTGATATAAATAATCGTTCCAAAATGATTCATGTCATTATATATGGGCCATCGAAGTACATGAGTAGACTTGATCCTGAAACCCCATATTTAACGAAATGACATAAATCATAGTGTCCATAGTCGAAGGTTGTTGAAATTGGAACACCAACAACCACTTGAGACTAGAATGTGTTGAGACTTATGACCAAGTTTCGAGGGGTCATAGATGCGCGGCATCAAAGTCGACACATAGGTATATGTAGGGGAGCATATGACCGGACATGGCCCGCTGATGAGAACTCTACAAGATATTAATATCTGTGTCATAAGAGGTTCTCATATACGACTATAGAGTATAGTCCTTAGACCTGAGTTCGCATGCATGTGGCTGCACATGGAGTGATGCGCTTTGATCATTGTCTAACGCTGTTTCGTAACTGGGAGCTATAAGGACCTTGGTTGGGTGTATTATAAAGTGTGTAGTTCATAGTGATGGAACAAGATGGGATTTGTCCATGCCGTTTAACGGAGGTAATATCTCTAGGCCAATCGGAGACTTGATAGCTGGTAAGAGAGTGGCCACTCCCAAACGGACTTGCCCAAGTCGTTTGCATTGTCAGTATCAAATCTGGTCCGATGAACATGGTCTGGCTATATAAGGATGACACGCATCTTGCCTTATGCCAGATCGAGATATTAAGACAAAAGGATTAGGGAATGTAGGATTCCAGTACAAGTGGGATATTGTTGGGAATGTCCTGAAATCTACCGTACTATCTCTAGAAAGTATGATAAGTGTCGAGATCAGACATAAGTCATAAATACTGGGTGATCATGATGACTTGCTAGAGCCCGCTCATGATCTATAAGTTTAGGACTTATTACCAGTATTGTATGATCCCTAAGGGTCACACACCATAGCTAACGGGAAAGTTAAATGGAATTAATACAGTAAGATGCAAGGCATTTACTGTATTTGTACAGAGAATTGGGCCAGACAAAAGACAGTCTTTTGTCTGATTTGGGCCTTGGGCCCAAAAGCCTAATGAGCCATTAGTTTAATTACTTGGGCCCATATAAGGAAGAGGAGGCACCAGAAAACCCTAAGGCTTTCATGCTCCTGCGATTTTTAGCCTGAGCCGTCCTCTCTCTCTCTGTTGATTCCGAGCTTGGTCTAGCAGCCTGATCCAGTAGCTTGTAAGTGTGTGGATACCTAGGAGGAGCCGGTTTCTATCAGCTCTTGCAGATCTCGATATTCCTTTGATCAATCCGCTGCAATCATAAGGTAATCTCCCTGATCTGTTTATGATTCATCTGCAAATCACCTAGATCCTAGATGATTATGTGCTAGGATGTAACCTGACAATTACACCATGAACGCACATAATTCAACAAAGAAAGGGTCGTGTCTGTTTCCATTATTTACATGTTGTTATTTACTTCGCTCAACAGTTAAATTTGAAAATAAATGGAATGGGAAGTTAAGATTATTTGCAAGTCGTAGTAAGTAAGTACCCAGTCAACTAAGTTGTCATCTACATAGACATTGTTTGTGTCAACAGGTCGATGTCCGGTTATAAGCTCCAAAAGTACAAAGTCAAATGAAAAAACGCCAGACTTCTCTGTGAGCTTTCCGCTTA
Source organism: Orychophragmus violaceus (assembly GCA_030180135.1). NCBI lineage: Eukaryota > Viridiplantae > Streptophyta > Magnoliopsida > Brassicales > Brassicaceae > Orychophragmus > Orychophragmus violaceus. The sequence continues at coordinate 45,979,371 of CM058233.1, read as the reverse complement.
CGGTGTATTTAGGAGCCAAATAAAGTACAAAAAGAATCATTTCATCAGTTGTGAAGCATAATTAAAGCTTTACATCATTGATTAAATCACAAAGAAAAAGAGATCAATGTAAGTCTTATAAACCTTCAAAATCTGCTAGCACTCTTTTGTATAGATGTCACAATAAAGGTCATTATGTTGTAGCTTGTACAACTAGAATAATAGACATTTCTCACTCACTAGAACTAAAACTTGATTAATCTAGTGATAGTCTAGCACAATCAAGTTCTGAAATGTCTAAGTGTCAAGGAAGAAGAAAGTACCATAGGAGTGTAAAAACCTTGGAGAGAAACCGCAACTAATCAGAGCTTAGCTTTAAAGCAAATGGAGAAACTAGTAAGGCATGAAGAAGGACAAGAAGTTGTCACCAACAACATCTTGATTCAAAGAAAGCCACCAGAAAAAACACCAGCCCTAGAGCAGAAGAGCAAAACAGAGGAGTAATCATGTCGTTTCTGCTCAAAGGAGATCCACCAGATGTGCCACTCATCATCAAACAACAATTATACCAAGACAAGGTTCTAAACTCCCAAAATAAAATGAAAGCTAACTTATTTTCTCTTGGTGCATATTGTATAGTTTCGAGGTCTAAAATTCTACAAGAGGGAGGGTATGATGCGGCCATCAAGTCATCATCAGCCGTGGAGGAAGGAACCATAACATATGAGGAGAAGAACATGAAGCTACAGAGAGCTCATGATACATGTGAGCTTTTGAGCTCAAATGGAGACCAATACCAGGAATTCCATATCAACCAACACTTAGAATACATACTCAACTCATCCAGAGAACATCACAAAGAAGAATCATACCCAAAGCTTTCTATATGAAGAAGATATTGAGATCACAACCCGACATACCTCAAATAGGCCAATTGGAGACAAATAATTACAAATTAAAGCGTTCCAACAAGGACATGACGAACCAAGCAACAAATCCACTTGTTCTAGAATCTCAAGTCATCAGGAGCACGTATAGAATTGGTTTCATACCGAAATCTTTCCTGGATTAAATGACATTCAACTTCAAAGTCAAAGGAGGCCATACTTACCTTATTTTGAAGATCCTGAGTTTACACATTGCCAAACTCGAAATTGGCAACCATGAGACTATTTGCTACTTCTAGAATCACTCTACAACACCTTAAGAAGCATCAGCCCACAAAGTATTAGGCGGATCCCATTAAACCATCAACAAACCCCAACCGGAGCCAAAGTAAGAGAACTGATTCGTTTGCACATTCTCAAACCAAGATTCGGCAATCAGGAGACAATAACCATCAACCAGAAGCAATAGAAGACATCCTTGGCTCCACCAAAACGCACATGATGAATTACAAAAGCTTAGCGACCAACCTTCCTTATTCAGAAACAAGCACTTAAGAAGAGAAGATTATGCAACATCTACATTATCTTTGCTGCTGCGTTTTGAAGCCACATCCAATGAACCTAGACACTCCAAGGAATCATAAATTTATGGTAAAGCTATCAATACTTAAGGAGAATCAGAAGTCCGCCTAATTTAACCAAAATCCCATAAACCTCTCAAACAACTAGTTTTAATTAATTCATGATTTGGTTTCTATTCTTTAATTTCTTAGATCGATGTACATGAGTAATATACAAACCCATCCAACACCTTCATTGTAACACACAAATTTCAGTCATAAAGTTAATAGAAAGTATTGTTTTTTATTTCGAAGAGAGTGTTTTTAGTATTCTTGTCCCTTAGAACTTAGGTCTGTCATTCACTTTGAGTTCTTAGAATTGTGTGGATTAAGTTGTTTAGGTGATTCAAATAGATTTCGTCACTCACTGATTGAGAGAGTCAATCCCCTTCTAACCATCTGATGAGGAAATCAGCTTAACCGAACCAGACCAGCCGGATCAAACTGAAGAACTCAAGTTGTTCCCGACCATGAGGACCTCACCACAAACCCGATCAGGACAAAGGAAACTCCGAGAAGAATTGAACCGATCAATGGAACACCTGATTACCAAGAGCATTATAGAAGACATTACTAATCACCTGGATCAGCTGGCTCATGATCAACCCGTGCTGAACTTGTTAGCTCGGAAGATGACCGAGGTGAGTCCGACCAAAGCTATCGATCCGCCCGACCCAACTCAAGACCATTTCCATCAAGGATATCACTCTAGAGCAGGAGACAGTCAAGCCCACACGGCCACATCTTGTCCACCCATTTGGCTCATCCAAACAGCCGAATGACCCATGCTCAAGACCAACAGCCCATCTGTGATCTTCACTATCATGGCCATTAAGCCTTAGACCAAGCTGAATCTTTGGGCCGGCGATTATACTCTTTTTCTCTTACATGGTTTTGTCCCAAATGGGTTTTCATTGAAATTTTTTTAATGAGGTAATCTTAGACTCATACTTGAGAAAGTGAGACCCCGACTCATCACTTCTTCAGTCTTTTTTTTTCTTTTCAAGTGCTTGTGCAGGCCCATTTGGCCCATGTAATTTTTGAAAACCCTTACACTGTTTAGCCACTTTGTATGCCTTGTATCAAGTTAAGTCTAATTTAACATAAAACCTAAAGTGTTTTATTGCTTTGACAGTGCCAGCCCTAGCAAGAATCGAGTGGTTTCCATGTTCCTTGAAGGTCCATTGTTACTTATTCATTCTCCTCGTCAAATCCATTCACAGACCATCCACTTATCTGAGCAAAGAGCGTATATGACCAGTTGAAAATCTCCCATCGACCACCTTGTTCCATCGTCCTCCTCTCTCCCATGCTCGACCACCTTTGACTGTTGCCTGACCAACCTCATTCTCGTACCAGCAAGGAGAGCGTCCTTGGACAGCCTTGCGTTCCACATCTCAGACTGTGTGTAGGATCTTAACATGATCCTACATCATCTGGTATCAGATATTAGGCTCTTAAAACCATCCGGTCAACTCTAAACACTATCATCTTTACTTGCTCTCGGGACTTGTCTCTTTTGATTTACCATTCAAAAATCTCAACAAAAAAAATTGTGTTTCGTTTTTGTTTATGTTCGCTACTTGCTAGTTACTGCATATTCATATCTGAAAATAAAAAGGGTAGTTGTTGAGTAGCTAATCGAACCGGCCGCATCTAGTTCTATTGCTAGGGTTGTTTGCATCATACTAGTTGGATACTTGTTTGTGTGATTGAACTGATTGTTTGGTGAGTTCTGTTATTTGGTTTTCGCATCCTTTAATCTGAATCACATTCTGTTTTTCATTCATATCAAGTTCAAAAAATAAGGTGTGTTAGTTTGCGTAATCGAAAACGGTTGCATTTAGATTTCGGTAGGGTTTTAGACGGTTTGCTCAAGCATGTTTGGTTTGCAGTTTAATTGTCTGCCGATTGTTAGAGCTGTTAAATTGAGTCATACAACATATAAGTAGTTAGTTTGCATGACCAGTTAGCATAAAAGTTTTCAAAAAGAAAAAGAGTTGTGAGTCATTCAATTGAAACCGGCCGCATATAAGACTTATCGCTCGGATTACTTGCATCGCTTGTTTCCTCTTGCTTGACTTACGATTGTTATTTTATTGATTCTAAGTTAGTCTTTGCTTCGTTTATTTTTATTTGTATTATGTCTGATCATTCAAAAAAAAGGTAGAACATGTTAGTTTGATAGAAACCAGCCTTAGTTGCATTTTTCCATTTTGGCATATTTCCATTTTTTTCGATTTGCCATTCTTTGTGCTAGTTGCTTGTTCTTCCTATCTTGTTGCGTTTAATTTTGTGTTGAGTGTGCAAAAAGACAGATATGGCCTACAACCTGAATGCACCAGCTGACTTCGCTCAACTACTTGGAGAGATCCAAGCCATCAGAGCACGACTAGACCGGCTTGAGCAACCAGCCGCTCCCTCACAGCCCGCTATAACAAATACCACCAATCTCTCAAGCACGCAGAGGTCAGAATGTTCGTGTCAGAATGATGACACAGACGGTGCTATGCCCGGGCTCGGCGACTTTTTCAATGTTCTTGAAGGTCCATTGTTACTTTTTCAATCTTTTGTTTGAATCCATTCACAAACCATCCACTAAGCTGAGCAAAGTGCATCTCCAACCAGTTATAAATCTCCCATCGACCACCTCCTTCCATCGTCCTCCTCTCACCCACGCTCGACCATCACCCATCACCCGACCAGCCTCGTTCCCGGACCAGCAAGGAGAGCCCTCTCGACCAGCCATGTGTTCTACATCTCAGGCCGTGTGTAGGATCTTAACAGGACCTGACATCACCATCCCATCCCTTAGCTTTTTCAGAGAGAATTATAAAACCAGCAGATCAAGCTCCATCTCAATCCCACCCAAGTCTCATCCTTTATGGCTGTATCAAGAAGAGGAGTGATCATGTAATTCATGTTCAAAGGAGATCCACCAGATGTGCCAAACCGCAACTATACCAGGGTAAGGTTATAAACTCCCCAAACATAATGAAAGCTAACTTGCTTTCTCTTGGTGCAGATTGTATAGTTTTGAGGTCTACTTCTTCAAGAGGGAGGGTGTAATGAGGCCATCAAGTCAACATCAGCCATGGAGGAAGGAACCAGAACATATGGGAAAAAAGAGCATGAAGCTGAGGAGAGCTCAGGAGACATATGAGCTTTGTTTCGCTCAAATGGAGACCATAACCAAGCGTTCTAGCTCAACCATCACCTGGAGTACACACTCAACCTATCCAGAGCACATCACGAAGAAGAATCATCCCCAAATCTTTTCACAGAAATAAGATATTCAAGTTACAACTCATCATATTTTCCAAGGAACCCGCTCGAGATCAACTGTAACTATTGGAGAGCTCAGATCGAACCAGGATGAATCAATTTGTAAACCAACTTTTTCTGGAGACCCAAATCATCAGAGCACACATCAAATTGGAATTGGTACAAAAGGAATTATGGTTTAAAAGTTATTGAACTTCTAAATCAGGAGATGCTACACTTTCCTTATTTGGATGCATTCACACTAGAGGATCAAATCAACACCAATTCGTCACTTATCAAAACCACTATGTTTCGAGCTCACCCTATGAAGATCACACAACCTTAAGGTGCACCAAGCCTCACCATAACCTACAAAATTCTAACAAGTCACACTTGCCTAATTTGGAGCCAAATGAGATCAATCACCAGCATCTCTTTTCTGATCAACTTGCATACCTCTTCAAGCCACACCCAACGAATCTGGAGATTCCTAAACAACACCTCTACATGCCAACGCAGTCAAGACTCAAAGAGAATCAGTAAAAGTCCCCCTTATTCAGGCTTTTCTCCTATGGCTAGTTGCTGTGTAAGGAGATCTTTGTTTATTTCATTAAGTTTCTAGATTAGTTTCATGAGCACTATATAAGCTCTATATAAGCTCACCATCTTCCACATATGTAAAGGCATACTTTCATTTATAAAAAATACAAGAGTATTGTTTTTCCTTTCAAAGAAATCTGTCTTTGAATATGTTCTTTGTTCTTTAGGAGTTGAATTGTGAGAAACACTTAGTTTCTATTGACGTTTTGGTTAATCTTGTTTGTGTGATTCAACAACATATTCACTGATTGAGAAATTCTATCAATCCATCAATTGGCCAAGTTTAGAGAGTTACACAACCAACAACTTGTCTACATCTCTATCCATTTCAAGTCTCTGATTTTGAAGCTATATCACTTGCCTTCTACTAACCGTCCCAAGTATATGTGGTATCACAATCCTGGTCATGTACAATTCCTCTGGAGGAAAGTAATTTCATGGTGGTTTTCGTGTGGGTCTTTGTTTACACATAAAATCCGAGAAAGATTGACGCCTGAAAAAAAATCATAAAACTAACACCATATGTTAATATTGACAAACACTCAGCAACAAATGCAGAAATATTGTCAACATAATGGCCGAAAAATCTTTGACCAAAGAAATAAAAGGACCAGATTGAGAAGAGGCTTCGAGACACCATAGGCACAAGGAGCAGTTTCAACGTAAGTTTTCCGGACTGAAATCATCATCCAGAAAAGTGCCATTATTATACTCCTCATACTCTTCAATGATTTGTCGTAGAGAACTTCTAGTCTGATCAAATCCTCGACGATTTTGTGTGTGATCGGACCAACCGTGTGTGATTTATCCAAAATCTTGTGTTCAATCATGACGTTAGTATGTTTGATCACAATGAAACCGGTGGCGAGCACTAGTGCAATGATCGAGATCACGTATCCAATTATTGTATGGTGAATGGACGTGATTCTCTTCTTTTGCCTAGAAAATTTCATCACTTAAAAACCTAATTTTTTAGTAACTATAGAAAGGGAAAAACAAACTGAAATGAAATAGAAAATAGTGGTGGCCGACGTCGGATGATTATGAATTTGTGTTTGTGTTTATGAAATCGAACTCGAAGAGTGAGAGAAACGCTAGCAAGTTTAACATTATTTTCAGAAAATATGACCAAAAAATCATAACTTGTTTAGTTTTATGCATTTTAATTTTAATAAAAAGCCTTAAAAAAAAGCTCATAACAACTCGCAAATCATTCTGGCGAATTAATAATATTCAGATTACAAGGAAACTTGATTCATCAGCTACCTGATCTTCTCTCCATGACACGTTAATCGAGAAAGCCCTAGTTTTTGAGATTTGTCAATGTCCTTCAGTGGGGGGGCTCCGTCAGCCGCCGCCGGAGGAGGATCTGGTTTGCTTAGCTTTTGTTCTGGCGCTCCCCCATATGTTAATCGAGCTTCGCGGTGGTCTCCTGCTTCCTTTCTCCGGCGACTATGTATGTGCGACATCCTTTGTGAGCTTCATGGCCCGGTCTCTATGCGTTCTGCGGAGACGGTGGCCTCTTCTCGGTGTTTTACTCGCCTGGTGTTTCATATGTGTTCTCGGTGGATCTGGTGTATGGGTGGTGGCTGTTGTCGGCGGTTGGGCTCGGTTTGCAAATCTGTTGTCTTGCCTCCTCAGCGAGTTGGTCTATGGTTTCTGCGGTGTTGTTCCTCCGCCTTCGTCCTCGTATCATCTGGTCATGTGTGTTTTTTGTTGGTATCGCCTCGGTTGGTTAGGTATAGGGTCAATCGCAGTTTTTGTTGCTCGATATTCTGATGGGGATAACTTTCTAGGTTTTTGTTTGGTTTGTGGTGTAGTCCTTTAAGGTTTGGATGGGTAGGGCTCTTGGTTTAGGGATCTTTCTAGCCTGCTGTTTGGTTTTAGTTTGTGGTTGTCCTAGCATTATTTTAGTGGTTGCATTTCCTAGAACTTGGTCTAGATCTTTAGTTTCCTTGGTATTAGCCTAGTGGTTGGTGAATCTTGCTTTTCGGCGGTCTGCCTCGTTGGGTCTTCATAGGGCTGTTATGCGTATGGTGTTCGCCTGCTTCGGGTAGTGTGGTTGTTGTGGGGTGTGGAGATGATTTTCCTATCTTTTGATTTCATCGGTATAGTTCATGCGGTGATTCTTCTTATTTTGTGCATGTGGTGTTCTGGCTTTGGGCAAGGGTTCACCGGCTCAATCTTTAGGAATTGGAGCTTTGGCTCTCTTCGCATCCGGTCGTCGGTCGTCGATTGGTTAAAATGTGTTCCTTCGTCTTCCTTAGGGATCTGCATACGGTTTTTCTCGTGGCGCCTAAAGTGTTGGTGCAATATAATGAGTCCTGGTGGATCTACCTCGACTGTGGATGTTTCTCTCATATTCTCTTGTAGCTCATGGTCGCGTTCATTGCTTGGGTGTCTTGTTTTGTGACCTTAATATGTCTTTATGCAATTTGCTAATTGGTGTTTGGATGTTTGTTTATTCTATGTTGTTTTTGGCTTTGGGGATTATCTTTTGTCCGCCGGCTTATGTCTCTGGAGATATTGTTTATCTGCTAACTTTAGTATTCTGAGAGTTTGTATAACTCGCCGGCTTTGGTCTTTCTACTTGTAATAAATTTGGTTTATCATGGTATGAATATAATCTTTATAGTGGAATAAAAAAAAAAGCTCATAACAACTCGAAACATTAACACTAATTTGTTTTATTCAAGAATGCGTAATATTTCACATTCATATAAGAATCTGATTGTGAAGGTTGTATAGCTGGACGTATGGTGTCCATATTACAGTTGTAAGCCATTATTCAATTCTTATTAAAAAAAAAAAAAAAAAAAGGTCCGAGAAACTTGAAATATAATTAGATTTTAAAAGTTTATTATCGTAATAAAGAAGAGAACGTCCCAACAAAGAAGTCGTCCGTATATAAAGCCACCCACATCACCTTAGCTTCCCACCATCATCATTCATCCTCATCATCTCTCTTTCTAAAATCAGCTATCCAAAAACAGCAATGGCTGTTCCTTCATCCCCATGGGCTCTCATGGCTCTGTTTCTGATGGCTTCTTCAACGGTAATGGCAGCTCCTCCACGGAAGGCCATTGATGTGCCCTTCGGCCGTAACTACGTCCCAACCTGGGCTTTTGACCACCAGAAGCAACTCAATGGCGGTTCCGAACTCCAACTCATCCTCGACAAATACACTGGTACATTTACTCAGGCCCGGCTTTGGACGTGTGCTAACAGTGCATATGCACAGGGTCTCTCTTTTTTTGTTAGTTTTTCTTTGTATTTTAGGGTCCTAAATTTTATTTTATTTGTAAGATAAGGTCCATTTTATAAATTTTATAAATATAACCCCTAAATCTGATAAATAAATTTAATTATGCACATGGCCCATATATACTTTGAGCCGGGCCTGCATTTACTATTGCAAGTTTTTTGGAATGAGTAGGTTGTCAGTCATTTTAATGCCAATTTTTTTGAAACAAACAGTTTTTTTTTTAACTTTTAACTAAAAAACCATATAAAAGAGGCACTACTTTATAATTTTGCACAAAATATCAGAAAACATTGGACCGGCCCTAGAATGCTCACTTTGTTTCCTTGTGTTATGTGATAAATGAAAACAGGGACAGGATTTCAATCCAAAGGGTCATATTTGTTCGGACATTTCAGTATGCACATAAAGTTGCCGGCTGGTGACACCGCCGGAGTCGTCACTGCATTCTATGTGAGTCTCACCTCTCAAAATTTATTGATTAAATTAAAATAGAAATATTAATTCTTCAACAACAAAATAAAGTAGAAATAATAATTTTTTTTAAATAGAAATATTAATTCTTCAACAACAAAATAAAGTAGAAATACTAGTTGACCATAACATATTGCTAATTAGTCTGTATAATTGTTGACAAAAAAAAAAAGTCTGTATAATTTCGTCACTAATACAAATCTAATTATAATGGCGAAAATTAATGTGTGAAGCTTTCGTCAACGAACAACGAGCATGACGAGATAGACTTCGAGTTTCTCGGGAACAGAACGGGACAACCAGCAATATTGCAGACGAATGTGTTCACAGGAGGAAAGGGAAACAGAGAGCAACGGATCTATCTCTGGTTTGACCCTTCAAAGGCTTATCACACTTACTCCGTCCTCTGGAATCTCTACCAGATTGTGTATGCACTCTATCCTCATTACTTACATTACACTTTCGCGTATAATATGTTAAAAGTTGTCAGGTTTTTAACATGGTCCTACTATAATAATTATTTCTTTTTCATATCATGTCGCAATTTCAAATTATTATTATTTTCTAATAGTATCAAATTCACCTCGGGCGTGGCCCAATCTTGATCTTATAAAAAGTAGTGGGGTATTGTAAGATTTTTTCAGAGACAATCGAGTCAAAAGGTTAAGCTTTTCAAAAATTTCTAGTGTTCAAATGAGCTAGCATAGGATGGATAGGCTAGTGACTCACTCAAACCTTTTCATGTCTTTTAGTGAAGGGTTTCAAATTTTAAAACTATTAGTCATGTGTTCAAACCGGTGTGGTTAATTAATTTTAGTTTGTTCTTTATCAGATTTTATGTTGACAACATACCAATCCGTGTGTTCAAGAACGCAAAGGATCTAGGTGTTCGTTTCCCATTCAACCAACCCATGAAGCTCTACTCAAGCCTTTGGAACGCGGATGATTGGGCCACGAGGGGAGGTTTGGAGAAAACCAATTGGGCCAATGCACCTTTCATTGCATCCTACAGAGGATTCCACATCGACGGTTGCCAAGCTTCTGTGGAGGCCAAGTACTGTGCGACCCAGGGCCGCATGTGGTGGGACCAGAATGAATTTCGTGACCTTGATGCCTATCAGTATCGTCGTCTCAAATGGGTCCGCATGAAGTGGACCATCTATAACTATTGTACCGACCGGACTAGGTTCCCGGTTATGCCAGCGGAATGTAAAAGGGACAGAGACGTGTGAGTACTATTAAAGTGTCCAATGGATCGGTTTTTTACTATGAATAATATGCTTATGTTCAAGAGATTGATATATGTATGTTTGTTGGCCTGTTATGTTTATGCTTTTGTTTGGCCCTTAATTCACATGTTATTATTCTATTGTTTACCTTTGATTCTTATAACTAGTGGATTTGACTGCCCCCGCGCACGCGCGGGGGTTCGGATGTGCTATGGATGTTGTATTTGGGGTGTTTTATGGATGAATCTGCACACGTTCAAACTTGTTATTAATATGCAGTACTTGGGAATGTTTATTAAAATCTGTCATATATACCCATATTAAATAAAGTGACAATTGTGGTTCATTTAAAGATTCACTATAACAAAATATAAAGAGAAGCATGAGTCTTATATTGACCATATATTAGATAAACATTAGAGATTGCAATTATGTACTTGTGAGGACGGTTTTGCAAGGTATCCAACTACTCACGCCAAAGTTTGCGGTTTTTCGGACCACCGACGGGCTCTGAGCTTGAAGGCTTCTTAGTAGTCCTGAGGGGATAACACGGTTGGATGTCCTTCTAAGTAATACCTTTGCATGAATTATACACCTCTTTTGTTGGAGTATCGGTGAGAGGGTTTATCTTGGAAAACATTAAAGAACATTACATTGGGATCTTGGTGGAAATATTTTGTTCATAAGTGGTGAAGAGAACACTTACCTCGGTGATATCTGGTGGGTTGTCCAACTTTGTCATCTTTGTGACTATGAAGGTGTGGTGCTTTGGTGTGAAGTTGGAAGGTGTTACATTAATCTGGAAATTGTAATGCTTGCCGCGAAGTTTGTAGATAGTGTGGCAATTCATCCTCACCATTCTTTTGAGCATGCCATACCAAGTAATTATATGAACGAACATGTGTAACTTTTTCTACATGTTGCAAGAATTGTTTAAACGGGTAGTATCTTTGTTTCACATTACCTCTTGAATGAGTGAAAAGGCTGTTTTGGTAATGATCTTGGTCATCTCCGTATCAAACACTACAAAGTTGAATTGCTAGCCCCATCCATGGCAGCTAGACCATCGATCGACAGATCGTGTGTGTTGCTTATAAACCCGTTGACTTTACTACTTCTGAAGTATTTGATGATGATCGCTAATCGTACTTAGTGGCGGAGGCAGCAAGATAATTTACATGGGTCAATTTGACTACAACTGTGTTTTATAAGGGTCAATAAGACATTTATTCAATATTTCATCAGATTTTTATTTCAAAACACAGCTAAAATATTTTCATAAAAAAATATCACATGGGTCATGTGACACCCCTGCTTAAGAGCTAGCTCCGTCACTGATCGTACTTTGAAAACTAATTGATAACATTTATTTTTAAATCTTTGTAGGTTAGTTTGATTGCATGGTTTACTTGGTATTAATAGTAGCATATGAAAATTCTGAAAATACATATATTTTTTTAATACTAAATATCAATCTTTGGTTTTCATTATGTGTAACTAACTTAATATACTTTTCCCATTTCAATGAATCGATTATTCTCTTTTTGCATTGTCTAACTCACAGTTTTAAACAATGTATAAAAGTAAATAGTGTATTAATGAATTGGAAAAACATATAAGAGAGAGAGAATTAATTAATGATTTTTTTAAAACCAATCGACCTCAAATTTAAAACAGTTCATTTTATTTACTATCGTAATTAAGATATAACAAAGATTGGGGGAAAATGTAAAACAATTATATTTTCTTGAGATTTTTTTAAATGGTGAGGTGAGTGTATAATGTCTAATAAGAATAATATAAAAAATAAGGATTAATGTTGTTCTAAAATGAGAGTAAGTAATATATTTTCAAATGCTCATTAAAATTTAATATATAATTTAGCATAAAAATTGTCTTTTTATTGTTTGTGTAGTTGTTCACCCGCTCGTAGGACGGCTTAAACTCTAGTTAAAGAATATCTTGAAATTGTTTGTGATTTTGTAGATTCAACAACAATTACATATACTCAACAAATATAAACATAGATTTATGTTTAACTGATCTCTTTAAACTATTAGCTTAGTACTTTGTAAAGGTTTATGATCAGTGAAATCATTGTTTAGCGTGACAATATATATTGCTTGGTTTGTTTTGAATTTACAAAATATTGGTTCTTGTGTGACTGAAAATATTCCGCATAAGTGTGCAATTTATTTTTTGGTGACATGTTTTCAGTTATCTTAAGCTAATTTATCATTATTTATGTGACATGATTTAAATGTTTACATATGTTTCCGTATATTATTTTGTCCAAAAAAACTCTATGATTCATAATAAGTTAAATTTTGTTGCATGAGAGTGTATGTAATGTTTCTCCTAATTTCTATCTTATATCTTCTATTTTGCCAATATTTACAAATAATATATATAGAGACTGACAAAAAAAAAAGGTTCATAAATTTATATAAACATGTAGTCTTTAATGTGATAATAAATTAAGCAAGGAAACAACATTAGATATTTTAAAACCTTTTGCTCAGAAAATATTTTACCTTTACAATATCTTCTTGCACATTCCCTTTGAACCATCGATAAGTAAATCACATTTCTTTCTCTTCCATTTTGTTCGAATTCCTTTATAGCATGTACTTGGGAGATCTCCTAAGCAATAGCAACAGATCTCCACTCTCATAGGTTTTTTTCTTTCTTTCTTTTTCTGCTTGGTTGCATGTCAATTTGGGCTAATTATGGGCTTCCAACTCAAAACCAATTGGCGATAAGTGGATTGGCCCAAGTCCCTTATATATTAGTCAAGGTCCCTCCCAACTTCCAATGTGGGACAATTACACACTCTCTAGAGATTAAGGCCTCATGGCCCATTAATCTCTACAATATCTCAATACCTCCCCTCGAGATAATGGCCATTCTAGCCATTAATCTCGACAGACCATCAATCCTAGGGTCCGAAGGCACGGGCCACTTTTGGGCCGGGTTACGAGAGTGTGTGGATCAGGCTCTGATACCATGTCAATTTGGGCTAATTATGGGCTTCCAACTCAAAACCAATTGGCGATAAGTGGATTGGCCCAAGTCCTTTATATATTAGTCAAAGTCCCTCCCAACTTCCAATGTGGGACAATTACACACTCTCTAGAGATTAAGGCCTCATGGCCCATTAATCTCTACAATATCTCAATATTGCAAGTGTCCTCTTTTAATGTTCAAAAAAAAGAAAAAAAAAAAGTGTCCTCTTTAACACATGAAATAACATCACTCCAGCTACAAATCACCTGAAGATATAATAAAAAATGGGTGATACATGTGTAATTTATTCTATTTGAAACTGGATACATTAGTCTCCTATGAGTTTGAGTTCTCCCCAAATGCTCCATCTCTGCGCTCAACTCAACATGTTATCTCTAGCCCTTTCGAGCAAAGTTCAATTTTGAGTACTTTTCAACGATTCCACCATTTTATTAAATTGGCTTGCCTTTGTTTTTTTGCTTTTTCGTACACTGGTCCACCAATTTCCTAAGGTGACTCAATCTCACTTCCTCTGCACTGGTCTCGCCTAGAAACACTTGGACCAGATTCCTAAGAAAATCCAATTCTTTCCTCTTTGATTCACTTTCTATTTGAAATCCATCAGATTTTCTCTCTAAAGCAATAGCTTCAGCTTCCGCCGCTTCAACCACTTCAGCCTTTTCTTCAAGTGCAGTATGTTACAAATCCGTCTCCTTCAACTTGAATTCTCCAGATTTCAGTTAATCTGTTAAATCTCTCCACTGAACACTGAATAGAAATATATCAGAGAGTGATAATGAACCTTAAGTTTTCTTATTTGAGAACCTTAAGTTTTCTTATTTAGATATTCATGTAACAAATGTCACTTATTCACTGATTATTTTTTTTAAAAATTAAAATTTAATTAATAAATAAAACTATATCATAAATATTAATATTTTAATGTTAAGATACAATATTTCAACCGATGTCGATGCTCTAAGTTTACATTTTGGATGCTGAAAAAGTTTAACGTGTTTTCAACTAAGCTAAGCGCAATCACAAGAATAAATGGATTAGTGCTTGTAATTTCATGATTTTATTTTATTTGACATGTTCTTATAGGCTTTTCAACGATTGAAAATTTATTTCCAAAAAAAAAAAAAACAACCATCGGATCAACATTTTCATGCACCTAAACAACTTTAACAGAATCATATTATTATTCAGAAATAAACCTGTAAAAAAAGACAGAGACAGAGAGAGAACATAAGATGTGCAGACATAGAACAACATAATCTACACGAAACCAAGAAGCTCGGAAATGAATGTAGTGAACTTGTCCGACTCAGGCAAGGGTGTAGCACGCTCTCTCTCCAAACATCTTATGGCCCACGCAATCAACTTCGGACACTCTGATTCGATACTGACATACCCGAACGTTTCGCCCCCAAAGTAATGTTTGTCTCCAAGCTCGGATTCTAGAGTCTTAAGTAATCGATTAACTCCTTCGATGCTTCTTGCTCCTCACCTTTCGTCGCCCAAATTCTCCTCGCCGTAACATTCACCTGATCCATTTTCGGTTTTAAAAAGTTGCAGAATGTCGAATTTGGATATAAGTGAGAAAAAAAATCAAACAGACCAATCCAAGATACTCAATTCGAAACCAAGCAGAATAAAAGTTTCAAGCTGCAAAAATTCCTACAAACAGACGAATATAAATTTAAAAATATTGAGAATACCTTTTTGTCGATGAAATATCCCCAGAACTTGGCATGAGCACTTTGTTAAAAAAAAAAACCCACCAAAATAAATAATGATTTGAAACCTACTGGGTTTTACCGCCGGTTAAAGTGATGATTAAAGGTGATAATTACCTGATTTTGGAGATTTAATGTGAGAGAGAGATCTGAATCGGAGGAGGCGGTCTCCAACGGTTGTTTGTTATCTGTACGTTTACTAAAAGGAGCACAAAATAAGCCGCTTAAGATCAAATAAGAACACAGAGTAAATGAAACTTCACAATTTTGAGACCTTACGATGACGTGACCTTCTACTTTGTCCTCCCCTTGAGCACATAAGTAACCATTGAACTTGGCAAGAAAATTACTTCCGGTCATGTTGTTGATTGCGATGTCAATATCATTAAAATCATGCCCCAGAATCTGGAAAAAAAAATAGAGATAAAGCAAACATTAACTATTCTATACTTCCAGAAATTTCATGAGAGGATCCAATGTAAAAACCTGGAATCACTACTTAATTCACTGTCGACCTTCCCCAGAGAATCTGTCTTCACGTAATACACAAGAAAGGAAATTTTGGCAGTTGAAAGAGAGTACCTTATCGCGCACCAAGCCACCGGCGACGCGGAGCTTTGGTTTGGGACTGAAATTGTGGACGGCAGGGAGGAGCAGATCGAAAATTTCTTGTTCGTTCGCAGTCACATGGATCCATTCTCTTAGCTCGACGCTCGTTATCGTCGCCTTTGTATTCGGAGATCAGCAACAATACAGACCCAATCAATCTATTACGAAACGAAACACAACGACTGGCAGAATCAGGGTTAGGGAAGCGTCCTATGAGTATGAACCACGAACTCATATCAATGTAACATAAGGGGAGGTAGCAGCGACGAAAATTGACCGAAGACATGGTTACGTTTCAGAACTGATTTGGTAACAGGCTGGTTAGTAAATAGTTTTGCTTTGAGAAAATGGCATGGAGGTTTGCCGTGCCGATGAGGGTGATATTTATAGGGACTGCTGTAGACTGATACGAAACGACTGGAGGCGAAAGGGTTGGCAATCGAATGAGATTAAGAAAGTTTTGAATCTCTTTATTTGGGATTTGAAGGTGAGCAAAAGTAGCTGGATTTGGAAGGTCGATTGTAAGTTGTAACGGAGGGTATGAGGACAGAGGGTGGAAGACGAAGGAGGCTGAATGAAAGAGAAGATGGAAGGGCAAATTTAGGGCTTTTATGTCGATGTGGGCCCTCTCTCGGTTTTATTTTTCGGCCGAACAGATTTTCATTTATTTGGTGATACATGCCACTTTCTCTCCCTAATAACTTTGAATTGGACCAAAGTTTTCACTATTTTATGGGCTTTAAAATGTTTGCTTCTCCTGGTGATAAAATAGACAAAGGCCCACCGTGTTTTAGAAAAAAAAGTGGTGACGTGGCTTCATATATGGAGAGTACAAGCTCTCATTATATAATAGATTTCTATGATCCTATAAAACTTATTCTTTAACGTGGTAAAACGTTATCTTGGTTAATATTATTGAAACTTGATTGCCCGCCTTATTCTTTTTTTTTTACAACAAAGTAACATAAATAACACTAATTTCCTATCATCTATATCGGTGGTTCCGGCCCAATATGTGTGCTTGATGACTGCCTGAGACGCGCACTTCGTGCTAGTCTATCTGCCGTCTTATTTTGTGTGCGAGGTATGTGCTTTAGAGCAAAAGTCGTGAAAAACGTTCTCCGCTTGTCGTATCACTACAAAAAAAGTCGACATTGATAGCACATTGTTATAGCACGGTTTACTAAACTGCTATCGTAGATGAGTTTGGAATTTCTGTAATATATAATAGCATTTGATAAGTGCTATTATAGAATTTTCACTAAGCTGGAAACGATGGAAACGAAAATAAGTTTTGGAGCCTCAT
The DNA here is from genome assembly GCA_030180135.1 of Orychophragmus violaceus. NCBI lineage: Eukaryota > Viridiplantae > Streptophyta > Magnoliopsida > Brassicales > Brassicaceae > Orychophragmus > Orychophragmus violaceus. Next base: position 45,962,396 of record CM058233.1, on the reverse strand, counting down.
TTTTGAGATTTCCGCCAAATATACTTGGTAAATTTTCGGTTGATAAAATTTGTCCCCATTTTTTTTTTTTTTTGGCAAAACTCATTTTTCCCCCATCTCTTAGCCCTTTTTCTCTCCTTCTTCTTCTAACCAAAATCTATCGTTTCTGATTTTCTCCCTTCCTCCTCTTGTCTTCCTACTCCGTTCTCCTCCAATACGCACCATATTCTTCCTCTTTTGTTTCTTATCTCGGCCTCTCACTCAATCGAAATAAACAAAGGGAATTTTAGTGGAAGAAAGGAAACAAAATAACGGCTTCTTCTATGGTATGGCTTCTTCTCTGAATATTGTTAAATTCTGTGGGTTTTCTGTATCGATTTCCAGTCTTAAATCTCCAGAAATGGAACTGAGAAAAATGGTTTTCAGATTAGCAGATTCTCGGAGTTGGCATCGCCTTGGTAGATGTGTTAGGGTTAATTCATCTTCTCTGTGAAATTAAGCCCCTCTCAAGTCGTGAACAGAGTTTTCCGCTTCTCTGGCTATTCAGGTTTCGCGAATTACTCTTTCGATTTTCAATCAGTTTTCGAATGTTGCTTCAGGCAAAGTAATATATTGTTGATTGTTTATGTCTTTTTGAACACAAATGCAGGTCTGTACACTGGTCTTGGATGGTTAACTCTAGGAAGAATATCAGGTGTTGGTGCAAGGTTTGGAGTCTATGAGATTCTTACAGCTTTCTACAAAGGTATTACGCAGATCCATGTTTCCTTTCTGCCTTATGCATATGATTCGAGATTAGCTTTTGTATCTAGCTCTTCTGTCAAGAACGCAATCCATTAAAGAATATTGTTATTCTTCATAGATAATGTTAGAGTATGTAGTAGTATTCAAATCCACTCATGGATTTTACACTTAAAGTTGGTTGCTTTCACTACACTTAGAGATTCTTACAGTTTCTACAAAGGGATTACACAGACCCGTGTCTCCTTTCTTCCTAATGTGTAAGACTTTGATTTGTTGAGTTTTGCAGGAGATGAATCTCCAGAATCGTTGCTTAGATCTTGCTGACAATTGGAGGGAATTTCTTCTTGGGTTTTTGGCCATTGATTTAACTCTTGGTTCCTTCTCAAATGGAGTTGTTTTGGTAGAGTTCTTTGCACCGTGGTATTTATCAAGTGTCCAAACTTTACTTGCTGCAGGTTCTTATTTGAAGTCAGTACAAAGAAACCTAACTTCTCCACCAAAAGAACATGACGCATGATGATCTTAGACATACCGCCATTGAACAGGTTATGTTAGCTGCCACTCATATTCTTAGACCTTGTTGGAGCATTCATTTTGTCTTGTTGTCACTACTAGGCAAGCTTTTTTATCTGGAGATACCATGGGTTTCAGGAAACAATCATAAAACCAAGGTGGATCAAACAGTAGTTTCACAGCTACAACTTCTTTAGTGACACTGTGACTGCTATTGTGGATCTAATCTGAAGAAACTCTCCTCTTAATATCTGCAGGACGTTTTCAACTTGCTTCCAAACCTGAATGTGAATGAGTTGGTCAAGGCCTTCTCAGGTGAGTTTCTTCAGTCAAGTTTTATTATCTTTGTGCTGGTTTCTTGAAGCTGTGTACAAACAAACACATGGCCAACTGCGTTAATCTCTCTTTAGTTCAATTGTTTCTGTGTATGACAAATCTTTTCGTCAGTTACTTTTGTTATGTTTGTTTGAAGATGCAATACAGTTTTGTGCTGAATGACTAATCCCTATGTTGTATATTCTGATTGCTTCAGGGACATTCCTCTTAATCGGCTTAACAAATCTCACAAGAGCGAAACTGGAACCATGATGCTCTTTCCCATCTCTGTCAACGGGCGAAGGAGTAGAAAGAGCAAAGTCTTAAACCTCACCCAGAATAAATATTCTTGCCTTGAATTAAGCTGTCAAAGACTATGCCTAATTGGGAGAATGATACTACAGACTCTTTAATCTCCAACCTGGTTCTGATTTTTTAAAGTTGTTTGCATTAGTTATAAACAACTTTGTAATGTTAAAGCCAGTTTAAGAAAAAAGAACAATCTTGTAATGTTTGGGAAAGATATTTTGAGTTATTAATAAAAGTTAAAGTTTAAAATCTATTTTTTATATAAATGAAATGATACACAAAAGTTTAGGGTTTAGGGTATAAACAAATTTTACAGTTTTAGTTTTAGGTATATATAGGGTTATAAATAGGGTTTAGAATTTAGGGTATAAACAGGGTTTAGGGGTTAAAATATTATTTTAAAAATAATCTTTGCAAACTTTAATCTCATATCTTAACTTAACCGATATTGTAGCATAAATTCAGAGTTTAAGATTTAAAAATATATAGAATTTGGGATTACAAACATATAATCCAAAAAGAATTGTTAAGTCTTTCATCTATTAAAAAATTTTAACTAATTTTAAATTCAAAGTCTTGGAAATATTTTATTGAGGGTTTAGGGTATTGAATATAACAAATAAAACACTATCTCATAATATTATAAGTTTTGACGATTTTTAGTAGTATAATCTAAAACAAATTTCAATTAATATAAAAGTTAAAGTCTCACAAACGCATTGTATAGAGTTTACAGTATTGGAGGGTTAGGATTTAAAATTAGGGTATTGATAATTATTTTTTATCTTAAATTCTAAAATTTTAACTCTCTACCATAAACACTAACCATAAACCCTAACTTCTAACCCATTTCTAAATCAAAAACTTAATTATCAAACCCTAAATTATAAACTATAACCCTTAATTTTTATTCTCAAACATATTATGAATCTTAATCTTAAATTTTAGCAAACCCTAAATTATGAACTCTAATCTTAAATTTTATACCAAAATACTAAACTTAAATCATAAACTACAAAAACTAAAATATAATTATGCAGATAAAGATAATTATAATTGATATATTTTATCAAAGGATAAAGATGTGTTTTTATTATAAATGTATGTTTGTTCTATAAAATCTTATAATATTTTGTATAATTTGTATTTCTAACCCTAATATTAAAAATTGATGTTTAATTTTGTCTAAAAAAGGTTTAATGTTTAAGCAAATTTTAGAATTAATACGGTTAAAAATAGGATTAAATAAATTTAAGATTAGAGAAATTATTTTATGATTTTTTTAAAACAATTAGGATTAAATAAATATAAATAGCTGCCAAAAAAAAAAAGATAAACATGACCCGCTCAAAATTGGTTTCACCGCTTAAAACATTTAAGTTAGACCGGTTTATTAAATTTTGCCGCGAATTGTTCCCGGCTAAACCAAAAAGAGACATAACCCTAATTTTTACCTAAGTGCTGAGAACAAAACCCCCTTTTAGTCCACGAACAAAAAAAACTAAACATAAACCCTCATCCTTTTCACTTCGAATCGTTTCTCTCATCCTCTTTAGTTCACGTTCGTTGTCGATTTTCACTCGATCTTTCTTCCTGGTTCCCGATTTTCTATCTAAGGTATGATATTCTCTAAGATCTTTAGCGATTTATGCCTAAGATTAACCTAAAGTTCTCTAACCAACTATTTATGTTCCAACATATTCTTACATCCTCAAGTCTCGAATCTACTGGATTCTCGGAAGCAAACCACTTGTCCGTGTCGGGGTTTGATTTCTACTTAAGTAAGATAATCCTATTTCTTTATTTCTTTCCTCGTTTTCCTATTTACTGGGATTATATTTGTTTAGGACTTGAAATTTGGAATCGAAGTAGAAAAGTTTTGAAATTTGAGTCAAGTTTCTGCTGAATTGAAGTTTAAGTTCACTCACTCGTTAGGTGGAATCATAGTTTCGAATTTCCCTCAACTTTGACAAAGAAGTTGTGCTTCGATTTTGTTTCCAAAATATTATATTTGTTTCCCTCAATAGACACTTTCTCCTTGTTGACTCAGCTCGACGGGCATCAAAAGGTATGCGTTTTTGGGAGTTTCAATAGGTTACAAACTGATGATGGATTCTTATGCATGTTTGGTGAGGTTGACGGGTTTTGTTTTGGGTGTCTGATTTCTTGAGCAGGTCGTCACTGGGATTGCTCTGCCATCAGGTTCCGATAAGCTTTACACGGCGAGTAAAGATGAAACTGTGCGGATCTGGGATTGTGCTTCTGGACAGGTTTTGATTTGCCTCTTAGAGTTCATTGTAGCATTTTTGTTCCATAGTTGTAATCATTCATTTGATACTTGTCATTGGTTAGGACTTAGGACCAAGGGATGTGCCATTTTGGCTTCTCACACTGCAGAACTGTTTATGTAGTTTAGCTATTGAACTTAAAAATACTAATTTTAATAAGCATGTTTGCATTACAGAATGCTTTCTGTTTGACTAGTTATAAGCGTACTAATCGTTCTTCTACTGTTTTTCCTATGACGTCGTGTACAGGTGTACTCAATCTTGGTGGGGAAGTTGGCTGCATGATTAGTGAAGGCCCCTCGAGTTTTCAAAACTCCAAGGAGTTGTATTCCAAGGAAATGGAGTTATTGATGGTTCTGGTACCAAATGGTGGGCTGCTTCTTGCAAGAAGAACAAGTCAAACGTACGATCTTCTTTATAACATAAACTGAACTTTCTTCTAGTTCAAAGCTAAAAAAAAAATCTGACACACATCTTTCTTGTTTTCTATTGTAGCCTTGCATAGGTGCACCAACGGTATGAATCTGTTTCTCCTCTTGTGCTAACCGACTGTTAGTTTTCTGTTTGGTTTGATTTTAGCTAACTCTTTTTATTACATGTACAGGCGGTAACAATAGATTCAAGTTCAAGTGTGTATGTGAGAGGCCTAACAATCCGGAACAGCCAACAGATGCATCTGAGCATATCTCGGTCAAATACAGTTCGAATCTCTAGAGTTATGGTCACATCTCCAGGAGACAGTCCAAACACTGATGGAATCCACATTACTGCATCAACTAATGTTGTTGTCCAAGACTGTAAAATCAGCACAGGTTCTTCCCCAAATCCTATACTAAACTGCTATGGATAATATTGTACCACTTAAAAATAAAACTTGATAACAGGAGATGATTGTGTCTCAATTGTGAGTGCAAGCTCGAGGATAAAGATGAAGAGATTATACTGTGGACCAGGGCATGGAATCAGGTAAACCATCTCTAACCTTGTCAAACGAAACACTTCTTACATACAGCACTATTCAAATCAAATTTATAATTTTGTTGTTCTGCAGCATTGGAAGCCTTGGAAAAGGAAACTCGACAGCAACCGTCTCAGCTATTGTGTTAGAAAGTCTATGGTGTTTTGCAGATTCGGTGAGGTAGGAGAGGAAACTTTCTACACGACCTAAGACGAAGTCTGCGACAGCTTTTGTTGCAATGGAACTGAGGTCGGATCATTGAACAAGAGAGGAAATTTACTTGGTGATATTTAGTTTAAGACTTAAGTAAAATTAGTCATGGTTTGATGTTTGTGTAAGATATTGGATTATTAATGAAATCAGAATTTGAATCATTTCAAATATAATTTTCATATAAATCCAATTGATATAATAATAATAATAATAATAATAATAATAATAATAATAATAATAATAATAATAATAATAATAATAATAATAATACGGTTCGGCTTGGCTAAAGAAAGCTATTATAAGTTGATCAAACTATAGCAAGGAAAACTATCGCTATTATAAATGTAAGATATTATAGCACGAACAAAACGCTATTATATATGACCGATCTATTATAGCTGGGGCAGACATAGCCATTTCAAAAACGCTATTATAGTGAACAATATTATAGCACAGACAAAAAACGCTATCATATATGGCCGACCTATTATAGCTGGGGCAGACATAGCATTATCACAAACGCCATCATATACATACGATGGCGTTTTTCGTGTGCTAAGAATATAGCTTTTTCTTGTAGTGTATTCTTCAATGTAAACCTGAAAAGCTGGCCAATTCTTTGGCTTAGACACTATCTTTACCACTTCCGAACAATCTGTTGCAAAAGTTATATGGCATTGATCAAAGTTATATGTTTACTGCCCGCCTTATTCTAAATTTCTAATTGCTATGTGAGAGACCCATGGGCAAACAACCCCCCCCCCCCCCTCCCTTACATGTGCATGTCGGGTTACTGTTTTTGTTATTCCCGTTTTTTTACTGTATATGTTTTAAAACTACCATTACAAATGTAAATAATTAAAATACCTAAACAATAGTAAAGAAAATAACTTGAATACTTATAAATGATATTTTTCTATAGAGCAGTAAAAAGTTTTATGCAATAACGAATACTATATTTTTTCATTGAACGTAATAATGTCTGGTAAATTTTCTAAAACTATAATAAATTGTAAATAATATAGTATATGATTTTAATAAATAACAAAGCATACCCTCTTTTTGGAGAGTAATTATTGTAATTATCATGAGAGTTTTCCGCATCCATTCTAGTGTTAATTTAATTTAATTTTCTAAATATATTTTCTTAGATATTAATTAACAAAATTTCATGTAATGTTTGCAAATAAGATATTGTTTGTATAATTATATTTTAATGAAAAAATGAATACAACTATTCTCGTGAAACAATGACTCCCTCTGTCCTATTATATTGGATGTTTTACTTAAAAACTCAGTTATTAAGAATTTACTTTTTACATTAAAGCATCAATAAATAAGAAATTAAAAGTAAAGGAAAACAATAAAAAATCCAAAACAAGGAAGCTAATTGGTCTGGAGATTAGTCTTTCAAGATGGAGAAATTAATGACGTTGACAAATAAGGTTTTAGTTAATTACTAAAATAAAATAAATCAAAAAGTTACATAGATAAATAAAATGAAACAAAGAAAAAAACCTTAAACCTTCAATATATTAGAACAGAGGGATTAGTATTTTCTTTTAGATTCACCAGTCTTTATATTAATTGAGAAGTCTTTTTGGCCTTATATTCACTCTCAAAATGATTGATTACTAATTTGTCTTTAATGAAATTAGACTAAATACTATGTTAACCTTAATTTATATTAGTATTTTATTGTGTTTTAATTTTATTATGGAGATATGCATAATCTTGGATAAAAAGAGATAATAAATATAAAATATATAGAAATATTTTTTAAATTTTATTTTAGAGATAATAAAAATGAAAATTAAAATGAGATGATAAATATAAAAATATCTATATAGATTTTATATACATAACCTTCAATAAAAAATAAGCTGATAAATATGAGAATGTTTATGAATATTTTTAAATATTATTAAATGTTAAGTTTGGATTTTATATAGCAAATTCGTATTGTTTATATAAATTTTGAATATATATATATATATATATAAATAATAAAAATATTTTAAATAAGATATTTATGTATTGATTTTTATACATAAAATGTATAATTACAATTTATTTTATTATTATTAATTTAATTTAAAATAAATTATGAAATATCTTTTTAAATATAATAATAATAATATATGTATGTTTAATTATAAATAGTGTCTTATAGAGTTTTATAATATTATTATTGTTGTTAAATTAATTTAATAATTTTTTTTAAAATTTATATTTAATAATATTTGTAATCGCACATGGTGCAAGCAAATCATACTAGTTATATATAAAGGGAATGCTAAATTAAACTAAAACTTGTTTTTTTAATGCAAAAGTAGATTTATTATGCAATTATATACAAAGTAATCTAAAGAGGTAGGATAATTACTATTTACTCCCCAATGAATAAAGAAAAAACGGAAAAGTTTATTGTTCTATTCTTGCCAAATTTGAAAATATTAATAAAGTCTACACTGCAGTCTACAAGAAGAGAAATCTGTCACCTAATTATATCTAAATTTTAAATTATAAAATTGATAAGAATTAATCAGATTAAACAATAGTATATATATAACCAAGATAGAAACAAGTCTGAAGTATAAAATTAAAATTTCATAAAAGAATCAGATTAAACCAACAAAAGAAAAATAAGTAATGTTTCTAATTGTTTGGGCTTTGAGGTTGTTAGTGATTTATAGGGTTTAGGTTAAAAGTTTCGTACATTGAGACTGATTTAAGGGTTTTTTTTTTACTTTGCACTGTTAATTTTTCCACAAAAGTGATAAACTGTGGATATATTAAACGCTTTTAATATTAAAAAATGTTTTTGTTTATAGTTTTGACTATTTTGTGGAATATATTCAACTAGTATTCAGACTCGTGGATTGCACAGACTAATATTTATATATTTGACATCGGTTATTATAGTACAAAAAAAAGTATGTGTTAAAGTTAGCATTTTTAGTTAATATTTTGGATTAAATATATAATTACTTAAGAGGAGTCTTCTCTTTGTAATATGGTTTTGATTTGATATGTTTTAGAGAGATATATGGACCTATAGACTTAACCTCCTAATCATCCAAATTGATTGGAATATAGTTTGTAGTAGCTTTATTTTTTTAAATTAAACGTTCACATTAGTAATTTAGATGATTAATGCTATAGAAAAAGATCTTTAATTATTAAATTTAACTTATATTAACATATATAATATAAAAAATGTATTAACACTTTTACCATCTTTGAATCTATATTTATATTCAAAACTCTAAGTAAATGTGAATATATAAAATAAGCTAAAATAATATTAAAAAGAAAAATAATAATCCATTAAGTCGAGAAATATTGTCTTATTGAATGGTCAAAGATTTTTTTTTATTAGAATTGATTTTGATAAATAAAGAATATTGTGTTAAGAGATATTTTTATGCTAAAACTATGAATGTTATTAATGTCATATAAATACGACTCACTAAGTCACCACTTTCAAAAAAGAAACATATTAGTCATAAATCATCAAGTCGTTGTAAACAACTCCACAAATATTTTGAAATTAACATAAATTTCTATCGAACATCATTATGCAACTTTTATTGATCTTTTATTGAGCTTCATTTTCATTATTTAACAATACTTGTACAAAATAATAACCGCAAAGCCCTCTTGTATGGTTCATCTTTTTCCGATGTAAAGTACATATTCTATAATTTTAATTTTATTTTCTACAAATTTTAAAATAGTTATTTAAATAAACGGATTAAGTTTTGTTAATACTTTGCATAAAATAAAAATATTGAAAAAACACTATGCATTTATAGTTTTTTTGCATTACATTATAAGGATGTGTAAGGTATCAGGTATATATCATATATGACTTGATTAATATCTTCTTTTTCTAATAGATTAACATTTTAGATCAAAATTTTATATTAATTTCAAACAAAAACAATGGCTATTACTTGATTACACAGGTGTTTGAGTTTTTTTATTTATATGGTTGAAAAATATAATTACTATTTTTAGTTAATACTTTTTGTTGGTTTAAATACACGGCTCATATCAAAATGAAAAAAAAAAACTTGTCAAAAATGACTTACGGATCAATATGAAAAAAATAAGTATTGAATAAAAAATCATCGGCCACGTTCAGCTGATGAATTAATAGTACCATTTGTTTTATGTTTTTTGTTACCAATATGTTTTTATGTCATCTAAAATATTATATGATAAATGTATTACCGCGGATCAATATTACAATCATACACATTCAAAAAATTTGTTTGAAAAACAGGCCCAAAAATTCATGATTGCCAATATAAACATGCCTATATTGTTCAACCATATATCATATAGAACGGGCCGTGAGCTGTAACATAATATTAGGAAACCTTACCAAGCATTGTAACACAACGATTTGTTATTACATTTCTCTCTTTTTCTAGATTCATCTGTAAAAGCCTATTAATGTAATTGAAATATTAATTAGCAAACTAAGCTATACTTCTAAAAGATACCAATACTTTTTAAATTATAGCTAGAAAGACAAACCTTACCAAGCTCACCATACGAAATCACACTCTTAGACGGCTTAATACCAATGTCTTCATACAACTCAGGAAGAGTTAGAGGGAGCTCAACTGCTTCTTTTATCTCCTGGATCTGAGCTTCTAAACCTCCAATGTCAGTAATGACCTTTCTCAACTTTATGACAGACACCATCGGATCCACTTTATCTTGGAGAATCCCAACAATAGAAAGAACCTAGTACAAAACAATGGGAACATCTTAGTACCGAGACTATTTTTTCATGAGAGGTAAATTATCACTGTTTCTTGCACTTGATAATTTTTTGGGATATGATTTGGCAACTCATTAGTGCTGGAGTTTGCATATGTTGATCGTTTGTGTCTATATGCTACATATAAGTATTATAAGTTATCAATGTTATTATGAAGCAAATGTCTTCTACATATTTTGTACCACTCAAATAACAATAGCATTAATTACCAAATCGCAAATTGAATTGATCCAAATTCTTATGTTTATGAAGAAAAGTCAACAAACAGTCGTCAATTATTCGCACTACACACAAAGTAGTCGCAAAATATTTACCATCATCGTATTTTGATTTTCCGAATAGTCACTGTATAATCGTTACTTAGTCATAAAACCCTCGCCAAATAGTTACCATATATTACAACTAAGTTATGTCTATATAAGACAATCAAACAGTAGTTGGCAAGTAGTGACACAATCATTACCATAATCGAATATGGCTGTTCCGATTAGACGTTGCGTACTCGTTAAATTAGTCATACAATAGTCGCTAATTAATAGCAAATATTTACATAATCATATTTGGATGTTCATGTTAGTCATCAGATCATCGGTAACATAGTCTACAAACAATTACCAAATAGTTAGATTATATTAAGACTACGTTTTGACTACGCTAGACAGGCACATGATAGTCAACAAGTAGTCGCCGAATCAGTACCATATCGTATTTGGGTGTTTCGATTCGTTACACAGTCACTACCTAGTTTCCAATTGTTACGACTACTTGGTGACAATATTATACAGTCACATTTTAGTCGCCCATTAGTGATAGGTGTCGAGTTTTAATCCTATATCTAACTGCAAGTGCACAGTTCATGGGTTGTAGTATATAGGGTATCGAATCCACAGAGACTCTGGTATTCAATAGCTCAAGAACAAGGAAATTAAACTAGGAAGAAAGCAATGTGATGTAAGTAAAAGCAATGCGAGAAAGTAAACAGAAAGCAGAGATTGTTGGTTGTGAAAGCAAGTTATTAAAAGCGCTAAGTCTAGGGCGTTCTCAGGAAATCAGACAAGCAGACAGTTCATTCAGCAAGGATCTAATTAAGCACAGTTCTAGAACTCAAAACACAGATATAGAATTAACCAAATTCCTTTGCGATAATTCTCTAAGTCTAAGTGCAGCAAACCAAACTTTCGTTTGCGAGAACTAACAGATTAAACTAGCATTAATGCCAAGTTTGATATGTTCACAATTAACCTAAACCAAACTTCCGTTTGCGAGAAGTTTAATTGCTCAACCTAAATAGTTCAGATTCCTAAACCACACTTCCGTGTCGTATTTAGCAACCTAAGATCTAGATTCTAATTGATCAGGTTAGAACTAGCTTTAAGCACAATTAGATTGAAGAACAGATATAGTTATGAATCCTTAACTGAATTAAACAAGTCTAGCAAGTCATGAAATCCTATGTGAGAAACCCTAAACCTAACTAGGAATCTACTCAGACATAGATAATGAAAACATAATCATATGAAGAATAAATTGCATAAAAGATAATAAAGAATTAAAGGGGTTCGAAATCTTCTCCAAATACAGATGAAGTAAAGGTTCAGATCAGCCCCAAAAGCTCTAAAAATCCTCTGCTCTTAGTAATCTAAGCGTAAGTAAAAGTATATCAAAGCGTATCTAATTAAAACACCAAAACTCAATAATATAGGTCTAATCTTGGCCAGGGGCTTCTTAGTAAATATCAGGAACTTCTGGATCAGAGTGCAATAACTTGACTCTTCATAAACCACCGAGTTTTGGCCCATCTCGCTGGTGCAACGATCGATGCTAGTGTGCAACGATCGACGCAGTACTCTGTTTCGGACAGTGAACTCTATCTCTCGGCCAAACACTCTAAAAATCTCCAAGATACTCCAACATCTCCAATTCAGCTCTGTAAAAGACTCTAAAAGAACACATAAGACACTAAAACACACTTATATCATGATCTAAAACTAGTAAAAACCATGATATATCAACTCTCCCACACTTAGCCTTTGCTTGCCCTCAAGCAAAACAGAGAACTAAAGCATGGTGAAGAGGTTTGAAAACTCTTCAGAAACTCATTTCATCCTAGAAGCTACAACACTCAGATTCCCCTTAGTAAACCACTGAAAGAATCAATCACAGGACATCAAGACCAACATATACTTCCCCCACACTTAGCAAACTGTCCTAAGTAAACTCCACAATCACATTCAAGCATTCAAATTCTCCCTACTGACTTCTGCAAGTATTTAAGTGCGGTCTCACCTAAGGAGTATCGATCAAAGGGCACATGGATTCTTACCTTATCAGCTCTAGAACACCATACTATCTTTCTCTAGTCCCTTTCTTCTCTTTCCCTTCCTTAACAACTGATTTTTCCCACATTGGGTATCATTTTTTTTTTTTTATCAGTGTTCTTCCCGTTATGGGGTGTACTTTGGACACATTCCATGGATCGCACATGAGATAATAGGGGTCTCTACCACTCCTGTGACAACTTCGGAGTTACTAACTCATCCTCAGTTTATTATCTTTTTTTTTTATTTTATGGAAGGGGAGAAGGGGACTAAATAGGATAGGTTGACAGGCTGTGTCAGAACTAACAAGGGAATCCGACACAAAGTATACCAAGCCCTTAAGTGAGAAATCTAAGTCAGTATTAAGGTTGAAGTCAGTAAAAGGATCCTCTGATACCTGAAGTGATGTGGGTGTTCCCAATAGGTTGATCCGTGTCTGGGTTTTTTAATAGTCAGAGATAGATCCTGCAACTTCATCCCAATGGTTACTTAAGTTCCTGCAAGTGCTATAAATCTTCTAAAAAAATCATAGTTTCTTACTTAAACAATTTTGACTCAATAAAACAAAAATTTTGAAAAATGGACTGACTCTTAAGAAAACAGAAAGATAAACGTCAGTAGCACCTCCCCCACACTTAAGACACACTGTCCCCAGTAGTGTCAAGCGAAGGATCGGTAAAAAGAAATAAAAATTGTTAAGGCTTTGTTGAGTTCTGTCGGGTTACCTCTGTCGCTCAGGCATCGATCGTTGCACTAAGTGCATCGACCGTTGCTAGGCGATTTTCGTGTATGATCGATCGTTGCTCAGGACCGCAACGATCACTGCAATGCGATTCCGATCGTGTTGTGACGATCGACGCACTGCTAATTCGTCCGAGACCTGCAAACATAAATTCACCAAAACCATAAACAAACGTAAAATCCTAACAAAAACACCAAAAATTAAGTAGAAAAACACCAGTACCTAATGGTGGGTTGCCTCCCACCGAGCGCTTGTTTAAGGTCAGTAGCTTGACTGGACGAACAAGATTTTTCAGGCACCAGGAGATCCCGACAGAGACTTTTTCTGTCTCTGTTCAAGTCTCCTCATCCAAGGTGGCGAGTTGGCTGTTGCAGAATGCTCCTGTCCAAGAAAAGATGGAGTAAAATGTGCTCCAGGATCTATAATCACAGTGTCATCTGGCTGCTCGTCATCTGCTTCCATGATGGTGAATGTTTGCCCATCTATCAGTGGTCTTCGCAGCTTATCCATCTCATAACGCAGCGGCTCATCTCCCAGATGGAGGTCTATCAGGCTGTTCCTAACATATATCACTGCTCCTGCTGTAGCCAAAAATGGTCTTCCAAGTAGCAATGCTTCATCCGGATCACAGTCATATTTCAGCACTAGGAAGTCTGTTGGAACTAAGTAGTTTCCAACTCTCACCGGGATGTCCATAAGGAGTCCCTCAGGAACTCGTATAGACTGATCAGCTAGGACAAGAGAGGTCCTAGTAGGAGTAAAATCCAGCATACCCAGCTTCTCTGCCACAGAGTATGGCATCAAACTTCCAACAGCTCCTAAGTCACACAGAGAGCACCTAAAGCTATCCTCAAAGATTGAACAATTAAGCACAAAGACTCCAGGGTCTGGCAGCTTCTTCGGGATCTTGGTCAGCAGGACATCACTAATATGCTGAGGAACTATTATCACCCAGTCTCTCAGCTCTTCATCTAAAGGCAACATCTTATTCAAATACCTCTGCACACATGGATGATAAGGTGGATCATCAGAAGATGGAATTTCTTCCAAATCTTCACCAATCTCTTCTAGCTTTTTAAGCTCTTCAATTTCCTGCATCAATACCATCATCACTCAGCGAGTCTGTCTGTTCACGACTTGCATCGATCGACACTAGGTGTGTGTCGATCGTTGCAACACTGCAGTTTTCACCCGAGAGTTTTTCACCAAAATCCGAGATTTCTTCCTCCTTCACCAATTCAGCTATACTTAGCTCAAATTTTTCACCAAGGTGAGATCCATCATTAATGTACACAGACCAGGCCTTAATATGAGTGTCTGCTACTCCTTTTCCCTTTATTGAACTGGAAATCTGGTTCACCTGAGTATCCAACTGCTTCATGTGAGTGTTCAGGGATTCAAACTTCCCATTGAGGTCTTCATAGACAGCATCCAACTTCTTGTTGCAGTCCACAATACTCTTGGTCTGACTCTCCATTAGTTGTTCCATCATAGCTTCCATTCTACTCTCATGGGCTGTAGGTGCAGGAGGAGTCTGATAAGATGAAGATCCATAGGTTCTCTGAGAACCTTGTCCAAAGGTTTTCTGAAAACCACTAGTCTGTCCAGAATTAGATGAGTTGCTGTTGAAAGCACTTTTCTGTCCTCCATTGAAAAATCTGTTTCCCTGTTGATCACCAAATCTATTACCTTGGAATCCAGATCCTCCTATGTAATTCACATCTTCCTCCTGAGTGTCCTCCTCAGTTTGAATTACCTCTACATCTTGGGCAAAGTGGACAGCTTTCTTACCTGCTAGGAGATTGCAAACTGTGTCCAGCCTAGATCTAATATCAGCTATGTCAGAATTCTCTACACTTCCACCAGATTTCTTCCTCCTCTCATACATAGTCTTGCAACTGTTGCTGCTTATTAGATTCTCAATCAACTGCTTAGCTTGTGTATGAGTCCTGGTGTTGAAGTTAGCATTATTGGAGTTATCCAGTGCAGACTGATATGGAAGATCTATGCCTCTGAAGAAGATGCCAATCAACTGAACTTCAGTAAATCCATGGTGTGGGCAGTCACGCTGATACTGCTTAAATCTCATCCAGGCAGTTTTTAAAGGCTCCACAGCTCCTTGGGAAAAGGTGAGTATGTCCTGTCTGGACTGGTCTGAACGCGCATCATCATAGAAATGACGCAAGAACTCACTCTTCAGGGCTGCCCAAGTAGTATACTGACCAGGTGCCAGCTGCTTTAGCCATGCACTAGCGTCTCCAGCAAGACTGTGCGGAAAGAGCTTAAGGAACAGATAATCCGGGCAGACTCCATCATACTTCATGCCAGTGATTATGTCCTCAAACTGATCAATGTGATCCATAGGCTGCTCCGTTGGGTAACCATGAAATGCATTCTGTCTCATCAGTGAGTAATAGATGGTTTTGATCTCAAAATCATTTCTCTCAAAATTAGGAAGCACTAGAGCTGACCGGTTTGCATGAAACTCATCCGGTCTATTGTAGTCAGCTAAAGTCCTCTCACGTACAACCATCTCTCTACCTTGGGCCTGTCCTTGACCCTGGTTCTGCTCCTGTTGCTGTTGCTCAGGAGGATCAGGGATGACATTCCCTTCAGCATCAACCCTTTGAAAGCAGCATTGTATGGGTTATTATCTCGGTCCCTCAGAGTACCTTGAGCATCGCGTTCTAGAATCAAACATTCTCGCACCATCCTTTCTCTTCTGTTGGTTCTCTCTAGACGTCCAAGTTCTTCAAGTCCGAGATTAACTAAGCTCGAGTTCGGATTACTTCTAGTTTTCTGCGTCTGCATAAACTGTATGTAATCGTCCAGCAACGATCGATGCTATCAGTGCAACGATCGGTTCAATCTCAGAATCTCCTAGTGACGATCGGTGCAAGGGTGCAACGATCGACGCAGTGCGAAATCGGTACCTGCGACAGAGAGAAAACAGAGAAAATTAGTAACTAAAAAAGAAAAACAAAAACAAAAACGAAAAGAAAACGAAAAATCTGAAGGAATTTCTAGCAGATCCTAATCCAATTAGGCAATCCTGGTCTGAATTCCAAGCCTAGGATATAGGGTTCATGTAATTGAATCATTGGGATCTCAGAATTACCTGGTGATTAGCAGCAGAAGATTTGCAGATAATCGAGATCTAAAGCGCCTCAAATGCTGCGCCTCTACTGGTATCCACACACACACAAACTGAACAGCAGGGATGCTAGTGCCTATAGAGATCCAATCTCTTCAGAGGTTTCTATCCAAGTTCTGGTGGCTGTGAATTAGGTTAGCGAACAGTTTAGGTCGACCATATATCTTATATATGTCGACTTAAACCGTAACGGAATTAACCAACGATTAAACTAAATTAATCTGATTAATCCGCGAGTGCATCGATCGATGCACTATCTGCAACGATCGACACTGCCCCAGAATATTGATACCGAATGCATATCACATATGCATTCCCTGGATCATTACATTAATGATCAACCTCGTCTTTAACGCCCAGTTTGCTTAGGTGTGTGACCCTGTAGGATCATATAACACTAGCAATGATTTCTAAACTCATTGATCATAAGTGGCTTCTAGCAAAGCATTATGACTACCTAGTATTATATGATTGTCTCATCTCGACAATACAACTATCACTTAGAGTAAGTACAATAGATTTCAGGACATTCCCAACAATCTCCCACTTGTACTGGAATCATCTATTCCTTCAATCCCTTCGTCACTATATCTCGATCTAGCATAAGGCAAGAACCGTGTCATCCTTATTGAGCCAAGATCATGTTCATCGAACTCCTATTTATACTGACAAGACAAACGACTGACAATCACCTCATTTGAGTGTGGCCACACATTTCTCAGTATCAAATCTTCGATGGGCCCTGAGATATTTATCTCCTGTTATATAGGAGGGACAAATCCCATCTTGTTCCATCCCTGTCTCTTCACACGCTTCATGATACGCCCAATCAATGCCTTTATAGTCACCAGTTACGGCTGACGTTTGATAAGGTTAAAACGGACCAATTCACATGTAAGAAAACATGATGAACTCAGGTCTAAGGACTATACTCTATAGTCGTAATGAAAACTCTCATGACACTTATATAACTATCCCGTAGAGTTCTCATCAGTGGGTCATGTCCGATCCTGTGTTCTCCAACACATATCTATGTGATTGACTTTAATACTCTTATTAATGACTCCATGAAACTTAGTCATCAGTCACCTCACATGCTAGTCTCACGCGGTTGTTAATGTCCCACTTTAACAACCTCGACCAGGGACCAACATAATTCATGTCATTTATTATCTATAGGGTTTTATGATCAAATCACATACTTGATGACCTATAAAATGTCATAAATTACTTTGAGACTATTATTTAATAACCATTATTAAATAATACAGATGTCAGATTTCAATAACATAATCAAATTATGTTTATACGAACATCATATCATAACTAAAATTAGTAACAATGACTCCCACTAAAATTAAGATCACATCTTAAGACATCTAATGCCTTTAGCAGTAGCCTGACCCTCATTCGCCCTTGCTCAGCGTGTGTCGAAAGACACTGCGTCTTGCTAAGAGTAATACCAAGAGTCATTTGCACGAAGCCCTTTTTGGAATCCTGCATATTGGACATGTGCAAGGCCTTATCACTATAAGTATCTTGACACAATCCAATTAGCTTATCCAATCTATCTCTATAGATTATTATTCCAAGAATGTATACGGTTTCTCCCATAATTTTATTGAAAAATAACTTTCGAATCAAGTCTTAACAGACTGAAACAATGGAACTTCATTTCCGAGAAGTGGTATGTTATCAACATATAATACTAGAAATGCAATTGCGCTCCCACTAGTCCTCTTGTAAACACACAGTTCCTCTTCATTCATGACAAAGTCAAACCTTTTGACTGCTTTATCAAAACGAAGATTTCAACTCCGAGATGCTTGCTCCAATCCATAAATGGTTTGATGAAGCTTGCATATCTTCCTAGCTTCATTAGGATTAATGAAAATTTCAGATTATGTCATGTACACATTCTTTTCCAGAATTCCATTAAGGAAAACTGTTTTCACATCCATCTGCCATATCTCATAACCATTATGAGTGGCGGTTGCTAAGAGAATCCGAATGGACATTAGCATGGTGTCTGGAAATAGGTTTCTTCATAGTCAATACCATGAATTTACTTGAAACCTTTTGCCACCAACCTAGCTTTGTATATCTGAATATAACCATTTTCGGATTCAGCGGCTTTCAGCCATTTTTGGAGTCAAGGCCCATCATTGCTTCTTCAAAATTCACAGGCCCGTCACTTTCAATGATCAGTAGATCACGGCAATTGGTTACGAGAAATCCATATTTCTCGGGTTCGTGACGGATCCTTTCGGATCTGCGAGCTTCAGTTTTCTGTAAAAGTCGCGCACACATATCTCATATGTATACTTTTACCACGACCTAATTAACCAAGATTTGAACTGTAGTTAATTAAGTCATAAACCAAAAATTAATATTTGGTTCGCGATCTGTGTCGATCGATGCAACTTTTGTGTCGATCGACACTTCTTCAGAAACTCGCCATTTAAATGTATATCGAATATACATTTACCAGATCCTTTATAAACTCTAGGCACCACAGGTGCAGGTTCTACAACTCTTTGTAGATCCAACTGCTGCTCTTCCTCATCAGGTTGAGCAGTCTCCTGTGATTTTCGAATTTCTTCGAGTTGTACTTTTACTCCCACTGTTCTTCTTGGAAAGAAATTCTTTCTTAAGAAAACATGGTTCCGAGCAACAAACAATTTGTTCTCGAACTGGTTGTAAAAGTAACATGCCTTGGTTTCGTTAGGACAACCAATGAAGTAGCATTTATCAGATTTGGGTGTGAGCTTATTGTTGGGAATGTCCTGAAATCTACCGTACTATCTCTAGAAAGTATGATAAGTGTCGAGATCAGACATAAGTCATAAATACTGGGTGATCATGATGACTTGCTAGAGCCCGCTCATGATCTATAAGTTTAGGACTTATTACCAGTATTGTATGATCCCAAAGGGTCACACACCATAGCTAACGGGAAAGTTAAAATGGAATTAATACGGTAAGATGCAAGGCATTGACTGTATTTGAACAGAGAATTGGGCCAGGCAAAATACAGGCTTTTGTCTGATTTGTGTCTTGGGCCCAAAATCCTAATAGGCCATTAGTTTAATAACTTGGGCCCATATAAGGAAGAGGAATGGCGCCTAGGGCTTAATACACATGCTCTCTGCGATTTCCTGGGCAGTCTTCCTCTCTCTCTCATTCATTCCAGCTTGGTCTAGCAGCCTGATCCATAGCTTGTAAGAGTGTGGATACCTAGGAGGAGCCGGTAATCATCAGCTCTTACAGATCTCAATATTCCTTTGATTAATCCGCTGCAATCACAAGGTAACCCTCCTGATCTGTTTATGATTCATCTGCAAATCACCTAGATCCTAGATGATTATGTGCTAGGATGTAACCTGAAAATTACACCATGAACACACATAATCCTACAGTGGTATCAGAGCCAGGTCGTTAGGTTTTTGCTTTTTGGATCATACTAGGTTGTTTATTAGTTTGATGAATCGATTTTAATGAGTAAAATTGATTGAAACTTTGAAAAACTAGAGATAAGAAAGCTTGATGATTAAAATCGATATCGTTTTTTTGTCTTTAGTGAATCGCTTTTGTTCATACGTTTTTAATCGATTGTCATAATCGCTTATTGACTTTGTTTGAATTGTTAATGTTTATGAATCGTTGTCAAATCAATCAAGAGTTTGACTTTGCTTTATTATAAACAATCGATTTCAAGAGGTCTGTGAATGTCACGATCGCATGTTATCATAAGTGAATCGATTATTGAAGAAGGAATAAGTAATTGTTCGTATAGGAAAAAGTCAAAATCGATTGATAAATAAGAAATTATTGAGTTTTGTATCAAACGATTTGTATAAGGTGAGGTTTAGCGATTCACTTGTTGATAAAACGTTTTTTTGTGTTAATGTATGAATCGATTAATTATTTAATTAATGTATGGTTCAAGCGGTTAACCCAAATCGCGGTTTGCTGGAAATTATTTAATACAATTGGTATTATTTAATTTCTGGTTAAACCGGATTTAAATTCAAAATTGAATTTTAACCTAAACTGAAGGCTGGTCTAAGTTTGATTTGGTTGGACCAAATAATTTAGAGCTGGTCTGGTTTAGTGAATAACCAGTTGGATTAAGTAGTTAATTTGGTCTTGGACCAGAATTAATGAACCGACTCGGTTATGTCAAATTATTGGGCCAATTGGAATTCTGTGGTCTTCGGCCAAGAATTGGGCCTATAATTTGTGACCCATCCGAAAACTTTAATAAAACATTAAATTAGAAGTTTCTAATTTTGGCATGTTAGGAAGTTTCTAAAATAGTAGGTTTCCCTAAATAGAAAGTTTCCAAATTTAGTAAGTTACCTGAAATGGAAAGTTTCCCAAAATAGTAATCTTCTATTTTGGGAGGAAATCTATTGAAACCTAAAATCCTCAAAAACAATATCAAGCTTGGATGTCTTGCCCAATCTTGTCAGCTACTTAACGCTTATTCAATTACAGATATGGCTTACAGTGTGAGGTGTCTGTTTTTGCGTAAGTAAAGTAGTATATAGTCACTAATTTCATTGGGAGTCCCAGACTTTAGTGATTATTTGGCTGTAAGAGATTGGTTTCCTTGACTGGGCCATCGAGAGTCCCGGGCCTTGAGACATCTGGTGTATTGGGCCTTGGGCCCAATTCACAACCGAGAGTTATTGGATATAACTAGCTGTGTGTATGCTTACCAAGTAAAGCTAATTCCGGGTGACGGCCAGTGGCCCACTTTGGTTTTAGCTGAACATGGGTCTCGGAATCATTGCATTCTTATGAGGTTAAACAAAGAAATTTTGAATGCAATGCGAGTTTTCTTATAAGTTATTAAGATTACTCTTTTATGAACTGAATAACTAAAACTCTATTTATCTCCAAATTTCAGTTATGACTAGCACAAACAATCAAAACAATTTCTCGATCCGGTCTGTCCTTGAGATGGACAAACTGAACGGATCAAATTTCTTGACTTGGTCGCGGAACCTGAGGCTAGTCCTCATGCAGGAGAGAAAGGACTATGTCCTTGAGAGAGCTCTCCCCGAGAGGATCGGGTCCAATGCCTCTCATGCAGTATATGATGCTTGGAATAAGCATTATAATGATGCGGTAGATGTGCGTGGTCTGATATTGGCTACCATGGACTCAGATTTGCTGAAGCAATATGAGAACATGGAGTCGCCAATAGAGATGATCAGCAGCCTGAAATTGAAATTTCAGGAGCAGGTAAGAGTGGAGAGATACCAGTTGGTTAAGTCTCTCACTAGCTGCAAGCTACCAAATGATCATCCAGTGAGTCCTCATGTCAGTAAAATGATGGGTTACATTGATAACCTGAGGAAACTGGATTATCCAGTTAGCCAAGAATTGGCAACTGAGATCATTCTGCAGTCACTGCCGTCAAGCTATGATAAGTTCAAAAGGAACTATATCAAGAAAGGCTTAACGAAGACGCTGACTGAACTGCATGATATGCTCAAGACAGTTGAGCCAAACGTGAAGAGTACCCTGTATAATCTCATGAAGGAGAAGGGTAGGTTTACTAAACCTAATGCTGACAAGGGTGAAGACAAAGTTGTCCAGATTTTGAATCATGGCAAGCGTGTGTCTTCTGAGCCAGAGTCAGATACCTCTTACGTTGGTAAGTGCTGCTACTGTAAAGAGACTGGGCATTGGAAGAGAGATTGCATTAAATTCATGGAAGATTATGAGGAGTTGAAGTTGATGTATGAGACTACTTCCTCAGGTATTCATGTTATTACTTCAAGTTCTACCTTATAGGTATTGGATACTGGTTGTGGCACTGATATTTGTTATAATATGCAGAGCCTAAGCAACAGTAGAACGTTGAAGGAGGGACAAGTGGAACTGCATGTCTGGAAGGAGCTATGGATGCTGCCTCAGCCGTAGGGTTTTCACTTGTAGATGCCTTTGAGGCTTGGTTTTATATTAAGTAATTGCTACAATGTACCTGCTTTAAGCAGAGTTGTTTTTCATTTTCTTGTAAGAATTTGAATGTTTTTCATTTTGATAAAAGACAAGTTTTGTTCTTTTGATCTTAATGAAATATTGATTGTAGCACCCTATTCAAGGAATGGGTTTTATATCTTAAACCAAAGAGTGCCTAAAAGTAACATAAATACCGAATTGGTTTAAATCTGATGAATTAAACCTGATTTTTCTTGGCGTAAATATTTTGGTCACATAGAGTGAGTCGGATTCAGAAATCCCATAGTTATGGACTTTTGGGCTCATTTGATTGGATATCTTATGAGACTTGAATTCCGCTTACTGGACCAAAAGACAAAGGGCCCATCTTAGCCGAGCTAGAGAAAGGCCCAAAGGCTTATTGGACCTTGAACATACTCATGTATGTGGCCCGATGAGCAGTAATGCCAGAGAAAATTTCCTGTACTTCATTATCTTTACTGATTACTTCAGTGAGTATGACTGTGTTCATTTGATGAGACACGAGTCAGAATTCTTTGAAATAGTCGAAAGAGTTCCAGAATGAGGTATAGAATCTGAGTGACAGAAGTATTGAGACTCTGGATTAGATCACGAGTGAGAATACTTAAGTCATTGATGGTGTGATCATCTGAATGAGTGTGAAGTCGTTTCACAGCTCATTTCTCCTGAAAACCTGGAGGTGTTTCTGTGAGAAAGAATCAGATCTTATTAGAAATGATTAAAGATGAGTCACACGAATCTTCCATGATATTCTTTAAGAATAACGCTCTAGAAATATCTAAGTTTACGCTGAAATAGTTCCACCAATATCAGTTGAAAGACACCACATAAATGTGGACTGGAAATGATCCAAATTCGTCTTTACTGAGTATTTGTAGTTGTGCTACTTCGCTGGTTGTCCTAGGGAAACCAAGGCTTGTTACTTTTTACGTCCATTCCGAAAACGAAGTTAGGTTGTTCGGAATTCTATTTTCTAAAAGGAAAGTTGCTTTCCAAGAAGAACAGTGGGAGTAAAAGTATAACTCGAAGAAATTCGAGAAATACAGGAGGCTGCTCAACCTGTTGAGGGAGAGCAGCGGATGGATTTACAGATTTCTGTAGAATCTACACCTGTAGAGCCTGAAGTTCGCAGATCTGAATGAATTCATCACTAATCCGAGAGTGATTTCTCGTGATTAATTGCCATGATCTGATGATCATTGAAAGTGACGAACCTGCGAAATTCACAGAAGCGAAAGTGAGCCCGGACTCCAAAAAAATTACACTGTGTGTAAGTTAGCTTCATCGATCCATTCATGGATGGAAGCAAACATATCGGAGTTGGAATCTTCGTTCTGTTGAAGTAGTCAAGGTTTTGACTTGAACATGAACGAAGTGGAACTGTGCGTTTACTAATAGATAAGTGGGAGCGATATTGCATTTCTCATAGTGTATGTCGATGACATACTGATTCTCGGAAATAACGTTCCAATGCTGCAGTCGGTAAAGGACTGGCTTGGGAGTTGGTTTTATGATTGATATGGGTAAAGCCACGTAAGTTCTTGGATTTTGGATCTAAAGATAGAGATCCAAAAGAGCTGATAGGACAAAGTCAGGATTCTTATATTGACAAAGTCCTACACGTTTTCAGCATTCCAAGAAGGGTTTTATGCCAATGTCACATGGCATTACATTAAGCAAGAAACAGTGTCCTACGATAACTGCTGAGCTTGAATGCATGGATGAGATTCCATATGCGTCGGCAATTGGATCTATCATGTATGCCATGACACGTACTTGTTTTGATGTTGCTTTAATGTTAAGCAAGACAAGTAAAGACCAGTCAAATCCAGCAAAGAATCACTGGATAGACGTAATGAATATCCTCAAGTATTTGGAAAATACTTAGGATAAGTTCTTGATTTACGGAGAAAGTGAGGTGCTACAAGTCGGTAGAGTCTGAAAGGCAAGTTTCCAACAGACAAAGATGATTTCCGGTCACAGTCCGGTTATATCTTGTGTCTGTCTGGCGGTGCAAGGCACTGTTGCTGACTCCATGACTTAAGCTGAACATTTCGCAGCTTGGGTAGCGGCGAAAGAGGTTGTTTGGAAAGAAGAGTTCATCACTGAACTTGATGTGATTCCCAGCATAGATGAGACTATCTGCACATCAGAGGTCCAAACACCTTGAGGGTAGGTATAACCTATTCCGTGAGATAAATGACAGAGGTGTTAAGTAGATCAGCAAGTTTCAACGAATGAGAACGTTGCTAATCTATTAACGAAGCCACTCCTTAGGCCTAAGCAAGAGTCGCGGACTGTAGCTGTAGGATAAGTGAAATTAAGATGTAGTCATAATTTCAGTGGGAGTTTGTAAAGGGCTTTATTTAGTCGTTTTGAAAGGTTCATGTAAACATAATATTTTATGTTTATGAAATTTATGATTTCTGGATTATTTTAACTGTGATATAAATAATCGTTCCAAAATGATTCATGTCATTATATATGGGCCATCGAAGTACATGAGTAGACTTGATCCTGAAACCCCATATTTAACGAAATGACATAAATCATAGTGTCCATAGTCGAAGATTGTTGAAATTGGAACACCAACAACCACTTGAGACTAGATTGTGTTGAGACTTATGACCAAGTTTCGAGGGGTCATAGATGCGCGGCATCAAAGTCGACACATAGGTATATGTAGGGGAGCATATGACCGGACATGGCCCGCTAATGAGAACTCTACAAGATATTAATATCTGTGTCATGAGAGGTTCTCATATACGACTATAGAGTATAGTCCTTAGACCTGAGTTCGCATGCATGTGGCTGCACATGGATTGATGCGCTTTGATCATTGTCTAACGCTGTTTCGTAACTGGGAGCTATAAGGACCTTGGTTGGGTGTATTATAAAGTGTGTAGTTCATAGTGATGGAACAAGATGGGATTTGTCCCTGCCGTTTAACGGAGGTAATATCTCTAGGCCAATCGGAGACTTGATAGCTGGTAAGAGAGTGGCCACTCCCAAACGGACTTGCCCAAGTCGTTTGCATTGTCAGTATCAAATATGTTCCGATAAACATGGTCTGGCTATATAAGGATGACACGCATCTTGCCTTATGCCAGATTGAGATATTGAGACAAAAGGATTAGGGAATGTAGGATTCTAGTACAAGTGGGAGATTGTTGGGAATGTCCTGAAATCTACCGTACTATCTCTAGAAAGTATGATAAGTGTCGAGATCAGACATAAGTCATAAATACTGGGTGATCATGATGAATTGCTAGAGCCCGCTCATGATCTATAAGTTTAGGACTTATTACCAGTATTGTATGATCCCAAAGGGTCACACACCATAGCTAACGGGAAAGTTAAAATGGAATTAATACGGTAAGATGCAAGGCATTTACTGTATTTGAACAGAGAATTGGGCCAGGCAAAATACAGGCTTTTGTCTGATTTGTGTCTTGGGCCCAAAATCCTAATAGGCCATTAGTTTAATAACTTGGGCCCATATAAGGAAGAGGAATGGCGCCTAGGGCTTAATACACATGCTCTCTGCGATTTCCTGGGCAGTCTTCCTCTCTCTCTGATTCATTCCAGCTTGGTCTAGCAGCCTGATCCATAGCTTGTAAGAGTGTGGATACCTAGGAGGAGCCGGTAATCATCAGCTCTTACAGATCTCGATATTCCTTTGATTAATCCGCTGCAATCACAAGGTAACCCTCCTGATCTGTTTATGATTCATCTGCAAATCACCTAGATCCTAGATGATTATGTGCTAGGATGTAACCTGACAATTACACCATGAACACACATAATCCTACACTTATCATAGATTAAACGTTTTATATAAGCCTCACAACCCCAAATCATCACGAGATACAAATCAGGAATATTTACAGTCCACATCTCATGTGGTGTCTCTGTAACTGATTTTGATGGAAACCTATTTAGTGTAAACGCAGACGTTTCTAGAGCGTATTCTTAGAAGGATAATGGAAGATCTAAGTGACTCATCATTGATCGAACCATATCTAATAAAGTCCGATACAGGAGGAGTGAATTGTGAAACACTTTCACAATCTCTCAGATGATCACTAAATTCTTGACCTAAGTATTCACCTCCATGATCTCATCGTAGAGGTTTAATACCTTTGCCAAAATTGATTCTGTACTTCATTTTTAAACTCTTTGAACTTTTCAAAGATTCTGACTTATGCCTTATA
Source organism: Orychophragmus violaceus (assembly GCA_030180135.1). NCBI lineage: Eukaryota > Viridiplantae > Streptophyta > Magnoliopsida > Brassicales > Brassicaceae > Orychophragmus > Orychophragmus violaceus. Next base: position 45,935,854 of record CM058233.1, on the reverse strand, counting down.
AATAAGGCATAACCGTACCTTCTGAAAATATCAGTAAAGGTAATGAAGTACTGAAATTTTTCTCTAGCATTTGCGCTTATCGGGCCATGTACATCCGTATGTATAAAGCCCAATAATCCTCTGGCCCATTCATTTTATCCGTTCGTTCGCAACCTGTATCGATCGTTGCATACATGCATCGATCGACACTACCTTTGTTGAAAGGGCCTCTGTCGTTTTCCAATAAACAAGGTTCACTTTACTCATTATGATTCATAATCAAATGAGCCCAAAAGCCCATCACTATGGAGCTTCTGAATCTGTTTCTCATTTATTTGGCCCAAAACGACAATGCTAGAAAGAAGTTTGATTCGTATCATTTGACTTGAATCTCTTGGTATTAATGTTATAATTAGGCACATTTTGGTTTAGAACATAAATTCCATTCTCTAATGGATTGCTACTATAAAATATATCACTGTAATCAAATGAATAACACTTATTCTTGATTTGAGAACTGATATCCTTCCATATCTAAACAAGGATTAGAAATAATCTCTCTGCTCATAGCAGTTACATAGTAGCAGTTTTAAGTTCAAAACATGCCATAAAAGGAAAAACAAATGAAATACTTCTACGGTTAATGCAGCAACTCTTGCTCCATTCACACTCATAGGTCCACTTGTCCTTTCTCCATAGTCCTACTTTTGCTTAGGCCCTGCACATTTTCACAAAATATGAGTACCACAGCTGGTATCCAATACCCAACAAGTAGGATTATAAGAAGTAACATTTACTTCTATAACATAATACCTGAAGAAGAAGTCTCGTACATCTTCTTCAGCTTCTCATAGTCTTCCAAGAATTTATTGCAGTTTCTTTTCAAATGCCCATAACCATTACAATAACGGCACTTAACATCTTCAGAAGGACTGGTTTTAACCTTAGAAGCTTGGCCAGACTCGCTTGGATTCACAATCGAGCTCGTCTTGCCATCACCTTTGTTCTTACCAAGTTTCTTAAACTTATTACCCTTTTGTACCATAAGGACATTTGGGGTGTCCTTCTTGATGTTAGGTTCAGCAGTCTTAAGCATCCCATGCAATTCAGTCAACGTCTTCGTCAAGTTGTTCATGTTATAGTTCATAACAAATTGATCATAGCTTGACGGCAGTGACTGTAGAATGATGCCAGTAGCCAACTCTTGGCTAATGGGACAATCCAGTTTTCCCAGGTTATCAATATAACCCATCATCTTAATGACATGAGGACTAACTGGTTCGCCCTTTGGTAGCTTGCACTCAATCAGAGATCTAACCGTCTGGTATCTCTGAGTTCGTGCCTGCTCCTGAAACATACTTTTCAGGCCAGTGATCATCTGTATTGGCGACTCCACGTACTCATATTGCTTCTGCAATTCCGAGTTCATGGTAGCCAACATGAGACAACTCACATCCACCACATCATTAGAATGCTTATCCCAAGTATCCTTATCTGACTGCCAGGCATTGGCTCGGTACTTCTTGGGGAGAACTTTCTCAAGGACATAGTCCTTTTTCTCCTGTTTGAGAACAATTCTCAAGTTCTGATACCATTCAAGAAAGTTGGATCCATTTAACTTGTCCTTCTCAAGGACGGATCGCAGGGAGAAATTGTTACGATGGTTTGTGCTAGACATAGCTGAAAAACAAGGGAGGTTTTAGTTATGATGTTCAGGAAATGAGAAGTCTTAACAATTAAGAAAACTCGCATTATATTCAAACAATGTTTCCTCAGATGAATATAATGATCCAAGACCCATACTTCACTAAACTTGAGTGAGCCACTGGCTATCACCCAAATTTTAGCTATCTAGGTAAGCAACTCTTTGCTAGTTATATCCAATATAATTCTTGGTTGTGGATTGACATCTCATGCCCAATCCACCTGATGTCTCTAGGCCCAAAACGATTTTGATAGCCCAGTCAAGTAAACCAATCTCTTAAGTCATGTAATTGTTGATGTCTTGCACTGCAAATCCATCAACACGATTACCTCTGTCTTACTCATGTAATTGTGAACATCTTGCACTGCAAGTCTATCACACAATTAAATGGGTCTTGACAGTTGACAAGATTGGAAAGACATCAAGTATCACTTGATATTTGATTGAGGAACAGAACCATTTAAAACGTTCAGTTTTATTATGTTTTAATTCTTCTAATTAAATGATTTGTCTTGGTTTGGTTTTGTGGTTTCAAGTTCCATAACCTAAACCATCGAATCTTGTGTCGACCGACACTACTTTAGTGTCGATCGATGCTGATTAACCGAAACCAATCTGCGATAACCGATCAATCCAATTGATCCGGTTTTGAGTACCGGTCAGTGTCGATCAATGCTACATTAGCATCGGTCGATACCAACCTAATCGCAATAAACCATTCTTAGTGTTTAACCATCATTAACCAAGCTCGATAACCGGTCCAATCCAATTGAACCGATTCATCAATCTCGCAAGGTTTGTGTCGACCGACACAACTCTTGTGTCGATCGACACTAGGCGAAACATAAGTTTTATTCGGGTTTTCGCCCTGTGTCGATCGATGCCGGATTGGCAACGATCGACACCATGCGAAAAACCCTAAGACGTTTTTCGAACAAACCCTAAACTAGGTTTTTCATGAAAACGAATTTTAGCAAGTTTGTATCAACCATACACAGATTCAGATTCAACTAATCTAATCAACATGCTACAGATTCAATGGAACCCTAAAGCTCTGATACCACTGAAGGAATTTCTAGCAGGTCCTAATCCAATTAGGCAATCCTGGTCTGAATTCCAAGCCTAGGATCTAGGGTTCATGTAATTGAATCATTGAGATCTCAGAATTACCTGGTGATTAGCAGCGGAAGATTTGCAGATAATCGAGATCTTAAGCGCCTCAAATGCTGCGCCTCTACTGGTATCCACACGCACACAAACTGAACAGCAGGGATGCTAGTGCCTATAGAGATCCAATCTCTTCAGAGGTTTCTATTCAAGTTCTGGTGGCTGTGAATTAGGTTAGCGAACAGTTTAGGTCGACCATATATCTTATATATGTCGACTTAAACCGTAACGGAATTAACCAACGATTAAACCGAATTAATTTGATTAATCCGCGAGTGCATCGATCGATGCACTATCTGCAACGATCGACACTGCCCCAGAATATTGATACCGAATGCATATCACATATGCATTCCCTGGATCATTACATTAATGATCAACCTCGTCTTTAACGCCCAGTTTTCTTAGGTGTGTGACCCTGTAGGATCATATAACACTAGCAATGAGTTCTAAACTCATTGATCATAAGTGGCTTCTAGCAAAGCATTATGACTACCTAGTATTATATGATTGTCTCATCTCGACAATACAACTATCACTTAGAGTAAGTACAATATATTTCAGGACATTCCCAACAAAATCCTAGTAAAACCCTAGGCTCTAAGCTATCGAAGACTCTAAGAGTCCCCGGCAACGGCGCCAAAAACTTGATAGGTGTCGAGTTTTAATCCTATATCTAACTGCAAGTGCACAGTTCAGTGGTTGTAGTATATAGGGTATCGAATCCACAGAGACTCTGGTATTCAATAGCTCAAGAACAAGGAAATTAAACTAGGAAGAAAGCAATGTGATGTAAGTAAAAGCAATGGGAGAAAGTAAACAGAAAGCAGAGATTGTTGGTTGTGAAAGCAAGTTATTAAAAGCGCTAAGTCTAGGGCGTTCTCAGGAAATCAGACAAGCAGACAGTTCATTCAGCAAGGATCTAATTAAGCACAGTTCTAGAACTCAAAACACAGATATAGAATTAACCAAATTCCTTTGCGATAATTCTCTAAGTCTAAGTGCAGCAAACCAAACTTTCGTTTGCGAGAACTAACAGATTAAACTAGCATTAATTCCACGTTTGATATGTTCACAATTAACCTAAACCAAACTTCCGTTTGCGAGAAGTTTAATTGCTCAACCTAAATAGTTCAGATTCCTAAACCACACTTCCGTGTCGTATTTAACAACCTAAGATCTAGATTCTAATTGATCAGGTTAGAACTAGCTTTAAGCACAATTAGATTGAAGAACATATATAGTTATGAATCCTTAACTGAATTAAACAAGTCTAGCAAGTCATGAAATCCTATGTGAGAAACCCTAAACCTAACTAGGAATCTACTCAGACATAGATAATGAAAACATAATCATATGAAGAATAAATTGCATAAAAGATAATAAAGAATTAAAGGGGTTCGAAATCTTCTCCAAATACTAGATGCATGATGAACAACAAGGTATGTAGTCTCATATAATTAAAGGCTATTCCCCCAATGTGTCTAGAATGTACATGGTTGATAAGCTAGGTCTCAAGGTCATAAATCATTTTTGACCATATAGACTTAGATGACATGGAGATCCAATAAGGTAACTATTCATAATGGACGTTCCAATCATTACTCCTTGCGCCATGACAAATGTAAGTACCACCTTGCACAACTTACACATTTGGAGATCCACGAAATGCAACAAAAACATTCAAAGGATATCAAGTTAAATAAGACTAACTTGTTCATTACTTAAAGCTCCATTTCTAACCCTATTAGCCAGAACACCCAAGTCCTACTAATGATCTTTAAAGAGGCTTGGCATTATGGTCCTAGTGATCTAGATGTAGACCAAGAAGAAGGTTCTTAGTTGAACATTTTTAAGGACGTTTTTCCAGAAGAAATACCAGCCGACAATCCACCAATTAGAGGCATCGAAGATCATATCGATCTAGTGCCAGGTTCATCTCTACCCAACTGGCTGGCCTACCGAATGAAATCGGCCGAGTAAGGAACTATAAAAGAAGATTCAAGTCTTGATGTCAAAAGGCTACATCAGTGAAAGCCTTAGCATGTGTGATGTTTATGTTCTCTTGGTGACCATGAAAGATAGATCGTGGAGAATGTGTGTAGACTGCCGAGCTATCAACAAAATCACCATCAAGTACAGAACAACTTGATCACATGTTGGACGAGCTGCATAACGCCACAATGTTCTCGAAAGTGGACCTGAGAAGTAGTTGTCATCAAGTGAGGATGGAGGAAGGAGACGAGTGGAAGACTGCTTTCAAGACCAAGCAAGGTCTATACAAATGGCCTCTAAAGTCATTTGGTTTTACCAACGCTTCATCGACATTAATGAGGCTCATGATACATGTCTTAAGGGCGTAAATCAGTAACTTTGTGGTTGTTTATTTTGATGAAATTTTAATTTACAATCTGTGGTTTTCAGACCACATTGGCATGTTGATCAAGTTTTAGAGACTTTTTTTCAAGAAGGTATTTATGCTAACCTTAAGAAGTGCACCTTCTGCACTGATCAGCTTATTTTCCTCGGTTTGATTGTGAGTTCGCATGGATTACATGTGGATAAAGAGAAGGTGAAGGCCATCCAAGAATGGCCCACCCCAACTAGCATTGGCCATGTCAGAACCTTCTACATTTTGGCTAGTTTCTAAAAATGGTTTGTCAAAGACTTCAGTACAGTAGCTGCGCCACTCACGCCCGTGATCAAGAATGACATGTCCTTCAAATTAGGAGCATCTCAAGAGGAGGCGTTTTAGAAGCTTAGAGACTGTTTATATAATGATCATGTTTTGACTTGGCCTAACTTTGACAAAACTTATGAGATTGAATGTGATGCTACATGTTTAGGGAATGGAGCCATGCCCTTGCAAAGAGGTCGGCCCATGGCTTATTTTAGTGAGAAACTCAGTGGAGCTACCCTCAACAATCTCACCTAAGAAAATGAATTGTATGCATTAGTCAGATCCTTGGAGACGTGGCAATTAGTGGTTTTCAGACCACATTGGCATATGATCACCAGAAGCAGTATAGACGACATCACAAAGTACTTGCACCATTTGGATCATGATCAGCTTGTTCTGAACCAGCTATTCCGGAGGATGTCTGAGATGACCGATTCTGACTACGCCCATCCGTTCACACCAGGATGGTCCGTCTGGCCATTACTTAGGATCGACGACGCAGCAGTGGTCTTCACCATAGGAGCCGTTGATCCTTAGTCCGTGTCGTCTCTTTGGACCAAAGGTTATACTCTTTTTCCCTTGCAAGGTTTTATCCCACTGGGTTTTCCTTGTAAAGTTTTTAAAGAGGTAACCCGAGGCCTGTTTCATCAAACAGAATGCACGGTCCAAGAAGCCAAGACCCATCCACACGCCTAAGGGGCCTTTACTTATCTTTATTTTTCTGTTTATTTCTTGTAAGGACTTAAGTACCAATCCATCTAATTTTTCCCTTTAGTTTTCGAAAACTAGGCTAATATAATCAAAACTCTTTGTATTTTTTCAGTCACATTTTAATTCAAAGAAAAAACCTAGGACAATGTCTTCTTGTTTCGGCCATTAGCTCTTGTGTGGTTACCCCCTTGCATTTCAAGTCCGAATCAATAGTGCTCTAGTTCATACCATCATCAATCCATCACCTAGCATCAGCAGAGAGTGACTTCAATCCGCTGCTCCATCTCCCTATCTCGTTCGTGGGACCTAGGAGAGCCACCTTAGTCCAGCCCTGGCGTTCCATTAGATCGGTTCAGTTGGTGATTCCCTCGAAGCTTACATCAACTGGTATCAGAGCTTAGGCTCTTGAAACCCAACCGACCGATTCTAAACCCTATCATCTTTGTTTGTTTTGCAATTTACTTCATGTTGCTTCATTCGAAAATCAAAAAAATAAATTAGTGTTTCATTCTGTTTCTGTTTGTTATTGATAGCTACTGCATACTCTAATCTGAAAAAATCATGTGTTAACTTGCTTGAAATATCGAAAACGGCCATAATAGCAATCACTAAGGTTTATAGAAAACCGGTTCCATTCACTTGTGCTTGCAGTATTGATTTGTTCTGTTTTATGTTAATGTCTCTGTCCAGGCTGCATTTAGATTGCTAGCTACTCATTCTGTTGCATCAATAAAGCATATAAATAAAAAAGGTTGATTGGGGTAATTGCTTAAGCGATCGCATATAGCTGAACTAGGTTTCACATGTGCTGATTTGTTTCTTGAGTTGAGCGACTTGGTTTAATTCCTGTTTTTTTTTAATCTCTGGTTCACTTAGTTTAATTGGTTTAACCTTGTACTTGCATGAGAACTACTGATTATCATCGTTTGTAACTTTGCTTGCCTTCGTGAACTACTTGCGTGAAACTGTCTTGCTTGGTCAATATATTTCGGTTATTCTTTGATTATTGCTGAGTTTAATTGGTTTGGTTTAGTTGCTGTCTGGTTTTAGTCTAACTTAATTTAATTAATCCAGCCCTGTACCTGCATTAAAGCTAAAGAGACTCGTTAGTTATACTAAGTTGCACTATCCCTTGTGGTTTTTGCTCGTTAGTTATACCAAGATTGCTTACGTGACTGCACTGCCTAGTACCATTGTTGCGATTATGATTACTATTATGTGCATGATTGTGTCTCCAGTTTAGGGTAACCATAACCATTTGTTGAATTGTTTCCATTGCATCCATAAGTTTTAGAAAAACAAATAATATATAGAAATCAGACTTTATTTGCATCTTTCCAATTCTTTCCCATAGTTGCCTTTTTCTTGTTTAGTGCTTGTTCTTATATTATTTCCTTTTGCGTTTGATCTTTTGTTGAGTGTGCAGGAAGACAAGAATGGGAGACAACCATAACACACCAGCTGACTTTGCTCAGCTACTTGGAGCGATCCAAACTATTGGAGATTGAATAGCCTGGCTCGAGCAACCAGTCGAGCCCCAACCCGTACCCTTAAACGCACCACTACGGAGAGGTCAAAACGTCCATGGCAATCAGTTCAATGACACGGACGAGGATATGCCCGGTCTTGACGACAAACCACCCGATCAAAACCACCGACCGTTCCATTAACAACATGTTCCGGTCCATCGCAGACACATATGAGATGGCGATGTACATCGACCAAATTCAAAAGACGTTAAACTAAAGCGACCTACTTTTCAGGCAAGGTTAACCCGGAGGGGTATCTCGAGTGGGAACAGAGGATGGAGCATATATTCGAATACTACGCCTAGAACGATCAGAGGAAGGTGGTGTTAGCAGTGGCACAGTTCACGGACCACACCTTGTCCTGGTGGGATCGAGACGTATTTGAATGTAAACGACATCACTTCGATCAGATCACCACGTGGGCCGGCATGAAATACAACTTATGGCGAAGGTACGTACCTCCGCACTTTCATAGAGACTTACAAAAGAGATTTTGAAAGTTGGTGCAGGGAAGTAGGTTAGTAGAAGAATACTTCGAGGAGTTCGACCAACTACAAAACCGGCTCGAGCTAGACTATTTAGAGGAGACCCTCATGGCTCAGGTCATTGACGGACTACATGACTGCATTTCCTGGAAGGTCGAGCTTCAGTCGTAAAACGATATGTCCGAGCTACTACACATGAGTATCCATGTCGAGCAGGATAACAAGCAAAAGGCGGCGATGACGAACCGATCTCCAAGCAACTCCACAAGGACGCCACACGCACCTAGGGCCGTTGACAAAGGCAAAGCCGTTCGGTTAAAAAAGCTGAACACCGAGGCTCCTAAGTTTAACCGCCTAGAATCAGGTAAGTTTCCTAGTACCTCTCGAGCTAGGGATATTTCATGTTTTAAATGTCAAGGAAAAGAACATATGGCCCGAGATTGTCCGAACCGATGGGTCATGATCCTTTCAGAGGCTGGCGAGTACGAGTCGCAAGATTAGTAGGAGGAGGACAAGGAGATGGCCGACCCAGGAACGCCCATTCAATATCCAGACACCGGAGAGATGTTGGTGATACTGAGAGCTCTCAGCACCCTAGTAGATCCCGAGGCGGTCCAACGGAGAACATATTCCATACCATACCCGGTGCACAGTGAACAACAAGGTCTGCAGCCTTATTATCGTTGGAGGATCGTGTACCAACGTAGCTAGCAGATATATGGTCGACAAGCTCAATCTTCAAGTCCCCAAGCACTCGTGACCGTACCGGCTTAGATGGATCAACGACATATTTAGAGATACGGATCGCTGATCAAGTCACTGTTCTGTTATGCATTGGCAAGTACAAAGACCAAGTGCTATGTGATGTCGTGCCAATGCAAGTTGGACATCTACTTCTAGGCCGTCCATGGCAGTTTGATAAAGAGGAGCTGTAGAACGGACGCACCAACCACTACTCGTTCAGCCAATATAAGCGAAAGTACTAGCTCGCCCCGCTTATACCACTGGATGTCCACGAGATGCAGTTAAAACTCACCAAGGACAGCAAGATCAATAAGGCCAACCTGCTTATTACTTCAAGTTCTCTATCCAAGGCTATTAGCCAGAACATTCAAGTGTTACTGATGATCTTTAAGGAGGCGTTGCACTCGTGTTCTAACCACAAAGATCTGCCCCGAGAAGTGGTTTCTTGGCTGCACTGGTTTATGGACATGTTCCCAGAGGAGATTACAGTCGGCTTACCCCCAATCCGAGGCATTGAGCATAGATCGGCCACGTGTTCCTGGAGGTGGATGCATTCCAAAAGCTCAAGGATCTTTTGGCTAATGCTCCCATTCTTGTTTTTCCTAACTTTGAAAAGATTTTTGAGATTGAATGTGATGCTTCATGTTTAGGGATCAGAGCTATACTCACACAGGGAGGACGACCCGTGGCCTACTTCAGTGAGAAACTCATTGGAGCTACACTCAACTATCCAACCTACGATAAGGAGTTGTACGCCTTGGTGACATGGCAACACTATCTTCTAGCCAAGGAGTTCATGATCCACACCAATCATGAGACGTTAAAGCATCTAAAGGGGCATACGACTCTTATGAGGAGACACGCAAAAAGGCTTTAGTTTGTGGAGACGTTTCCGTACATCATCAAATACAAAAAGGGCAAGGAGAACATCATAGTCGACACTCTAAGGAGCATTATGACGCTGGCCCAGATTTAGTGTGACTTTTCAGGACTGCAATAAAGGAGCCAAAGGACCATTCTACTTGCATGACGGCTTCCTGTTTCTGAGACCGACAACTATGAATTTTGCAAGACCCGATGCGAGACCTACTGATCCGTGAATCCAATGGAGGCGGCTTGATGGGACACTTCAGCGTGTATAAACCATGTGGATGTAATTTGGATTTGGATTTTAGGCAGGTGATGCATTTGGCACAGAACCTCTCCACATCTTTTTTCATGTGTGGCGAAAAGAAATGCTCCTTCAGAACACTATAGGTATTGTCTCTGCCAAAATGACCCATCAAACCTCCTCCATGAGCTTATCTGGTGATTATTCTCTCCTAGATCCTTGTGGTATGCCTAACCTTTTCTCCTTGAATAGAAAACCATCTTGCTGATAGAACACCCCAAATGCTGCCTTGGATGTTTCATGATACATGTACTTGAAGTCTGGATCATCAGCATACACATCCTTGATGTGTTCAAACCCCATAATTTTAGACTCTATTGTTGATATGAGAGCATGGCGCCTAGATAGTGTAGGATTATGTGTGTTCATTGGTGTAATTATCAGATTACAACCTAGCACATAATCAACTAGGATCTAGGTGATTTGCAGTTGAATCATAAACAGATCAGGATCATTACCTTGTGATTGCAGCGGATTGATCAAAGGAATGAAGAGATCTGCAAGAGCTGATAGAAACCGGCTCCTCCTAGGTATCCACACTCTTACAAGCTACTGGATCAGGCTGCTAGACCAAGCTGGAATCAACAGAGAGAGAGAGGACGGCTGGGTATGTAAAAATCGCAGGAGGGTGATTAATTACCCTAGGCTGCGCCTCTTCCTCACTTATATGGGCCCAAGTAATTAAACTAATGGCCTATTAGGCTTTTGGGCCCAAGACCCAAATCAGACAAAATAACTGTATTTTGTCTGGCCCAATTCTCTGTACAAATACAGTAAATGCCTTGCATCTTACCGTATTAATTCCATTTTAACTTTCCCGTTAGCTATGGTGTGTGACCCTTTGGGATCATACAATACTGGCAATAAGTCCTAAACTTATAGATCAAGAGCGGGCTCTAGCAAGTCATCATGATCACCCAGTATTTATGACTTATGTCTGATCTCGACACTTATTATACTTTCTAGAGATAGTACAGTAGATTTCAGGACATTCCCAACAATCTCCCACTTGTACTGGAATCCTACATTCCCTAGTCCTTTTGTCTCAATATCTCGATCTGGCATAAGGCAAGATGCGAGTCATCCTTATATAGCCAGACCATGTTCATCGGACCAGATTTGATACTGACAATGCAAACGACTTGGGCAAGTCCGTTTGGGAGTGGCCACTCTCTTACCAGCTATCAAGTCTCCGATTGGCCTAGAGATATTACCTCCGTTAAACGGCAGGGACAAATCCCATCTTGTTCCATCACTATGAACTACACACTTTATAATACACCCAACCAAGGTCCTTATAGCTCCCAGTTACGAAACAGCGTTAGACAATGATCAAAGCGCATCACTCCATGTGCAGCCACATGCATGCGAACTCAGGTCTAAGGACTATACTCTATAGTCGTATATGAGAACCTCTTATGACACAGATATTAATATCTTGTAGAGTTCTCATCAGCGGGCCATGTCCGGTCATATGCTCCCCTACATATACCTATGTGTCGACTTTGATGCCGCGCATCTATGACCCCTCGAAACTTGGTCATAAGTCTCAACACAATCTAGTCTCAAGTGGTTGTTGGTGTTCCAATTTCAACAACCTTCGACTATGGACACTATGATTTATGTCATTTCGTTAAATATGGGGTTTCAGGATCAAGTCTACTCATGTACTTCGATGGCCCATATATAATGACATGAATCATTTTGGAACGATTATTTATATCACAGTTAAAATAATCCAGAAATCATAAATTTCATAAACATAAAATATTATGTTTACATGAACCTTTCAAAACAACTAAATAAAGCCCTTTACAAACTCCCACTGAAATTAAGACTACATCTTAATTTCACTTATCCTACAGCTACAGTCCGCGACTCGTGCTTAGGCCTAAGGAGTGGCTTCGTTAATAGATTAGCAACGTTCTCATTTGTTGAAGCTTGCTGATCTACTTAACACCTCTGTCATTTATCTCACGGAATAGGTTATACCTACCCTCAAGGTGTTTGGACCTCTGATGTGCAGCTAGCCTCATCTATGCTGGGAATCACATCAAGTTCAGTGATGAACTCTTCTTTCCAAACAACCTCTTTCGCCGCTTCCCAAGCTGCGAAATGTTCAGCTTAAGTCATGGAGTCAGCAACAGTGCCTTGCACCGCCAGACAGACACAAGATATAACCGGACTGTGACCGGAAATCATCTTTGTCTGTTGGTAACTTGCCTTTCAGACTCTACCGACTTGTAGCACCTCACTTTCTCCGTAAATCAAGAACTTATCCTAAGTATTTTCCAAATACTTGAGGATATTCATTACGTCTATCCAGTGATTCTTTGCTGGATTTGACTGGTCTTTACTTGTCTTGCTTAACATTAAAGCAACATCAAAACAAGTACGTGTCATGGCATACATGATATATCCAATTGCCGACGCATATGGAATCTCATCCATCCATTCAAGCTCAGCAGTTATCGTAGGACACTGTTTCTTGCTTAACGTAATGCCATGTGACATTGGCATAAAACCCTTCTTGGAATGCTGAAAACGTGTAGGACTTTGTCAATATAAGAATCCTGACTTTGTCCTATCAGCTCTTTTGGATCTCTATCTTTAGATCCAAAATCCAAGAACTTACGTGGCTTTACCCATATCAATCATAAAACCAACTCCCAAGCCAGTCCTTTACCGACTGCAGCATTGGAACTTTATTTCCGAGAATCAGTATGTCATCGACATACACTATGAGAAATGCAACATCGCTCCCACTTATCTATTAGTAAACGCACAGTTCCATCTCGTTCCTGTTCAAGTCAAAACCTTGACTACTTCAACAGAACGAAGATTCCAACTCTGATATGTTTGCTTCTATCCATGAATGGATCGATGAAGCTAACTTACATACAGTATAATTTTTCGGAGTCCGGGCTCACTTTCGCTTCTGTGAATTTCGCAGGTTCGTCACTTTCAATGATCATCAGATCATGGCAACTAATCACGAGAAATCACTCTCGGATTAGTGACGGATTCATTCAGATCTGCGAACTTCAGGCTCTACAGGTGTAGATTCTACAGAAATCTGTAAATCCATCCGCTGCTCTCCCTCAACAGGTTGAGCAGCCTCCTGTATTTCTCGAATTTCTTCGAGTTATACTTTTACTCCCACTGTTCTTCTTGGAAAGCAACTTTCCTTTTAGAAAACAGAATTCCGAACAACCTAACTTCGTTTTCGGAATGGACGTAAAAAGTAACAAGCCTTGGTTTCCCTAGGACAACCAGCGAAGTAGCTCAACTACAAATACTCAGTAAAGACGAATTTGGATCATTTCCAGTCCACATTTATGTGGTGTCTTTCAACTGATATTGGTGGAACTATTTCAGCGTAAACTTAGATATTTCTAGAGCGTTATTCTTAAAGGATATCATGGAAGATTCGTGTGACTCATCTTTAATCATTTCTAATAAGATCTGATTCTTTCTCACAGAAACACCTCAAGGTTTTCAGGAGAAATGAGCTGTGAAACGACTTCACACTCATTCAGATGATCACACCATCAATGACTTAAGTATTCTCACTCGTGATCTAATCCAGAGTCTCAATACTTCTGTCACTCAGATTCTATACCTCATTCTGGAACTCTTTCGACCATTTCAAAGAATTCCGACTCGTGTCTCATCAAATGAACACAGTCATACTCACTGAAGTAATCAGTAAATATAATGAAGTACAGGAAATTTTCTCTGGCATTACTGCTCATCGGGCCACATACATGAGTATGTTCAAGGTCCAATAAGCCTTTGGGCCTTTCTCTAGCTCGGCTAAGATGGGCCCTTTGTCTTTTGGTCCAGTAAGCAGAATTCAAGTCTCATAAGATATCCGATCAAATGAGCCCAAAAGTCCATAACTATGGGATTTCTGAATCCGACTCACTCTATGTGACCAAAACATTTACGCCAAGAAAAATCACGTTTAATTCATCAGATTTAAACCAATTCGGTATTTATGTTACTTTTAGGCACTCTTTGGTTTAAGATATAAAACCCATTCCTTGAATAGGGTGCTACAATCAATATTTCATTGAGATCAAAAGAACAAAACTTGTCTTTTATCAAAATGAAAAACATTCAAATTCTTACAAGAAAATGAAAGACAACTCTGCTTAAAGCAGGTACATTGTAGCAATTACTTAATACAAAACCAAGCCTCAAAGGCATCTACGAGTGAAAACCCTACGGCTGAGGCAGCATCCATAGCTCCTTCCAGACATGCAGTTCCACTTGCCCTTCCTTCAACGTTCTACTGTTGCTTAGGCTCTGCATATTATAACAAATATCAGTGCCACAACCAGTATCCAATACCTATAAGGTAGAACTTGAAGTAATAACATGAATACCTGAGGAAGTAGTCTCATACATCAACTTCAACTCCTCATAATCTTCCATGAATTTAATGCAATCTCTCTTCCAATGCCCAGTCTCTTTACAGTAGCAGCACTTACCAACGTAAGATGTATCTGACTCGGGCTCAGAAGACACACGCTTGCCATGATTCAAAATCTGGACAACTTTGTCTTCACCCTTGTCAGCATTAGGTTTAGTAAACCTACCCTTCTCCATTATGAGATTATACAGGGTACTCTTCACGTTTGGCTCAACTGTCTTGAGCATATCATGCAGTTCAGTCAGCGTCTTCGTTAAGCCTTTCTTGATATAGTTCCTTTTGAACTTATCATAGCTTGACGGCAGTGACTGCAAAATGATCTCAGTTGCCAATTCCTGGCTAACTGGATAATCCAGTTTCCTCAGGTTATCAATGTAACCCATCATTTTACTGACATGAGGACTCACTGGATGATCATTTGGTAGCTTGCAGCTAGTGAGAGACTTAACCAACTGGTATCTCTCCACTCTTACCTGCTCCTGAAATTTCAATTTCAGGCTGCTGATCATCTCTATTGGCGACTCCATGTTCTCATATTGCTTCAGCAAATCTGAGTCCATGGTAGCCAATATCAGACCACGCACATCTACCGCATCATTATAATGCTTATTCCAAGCATCATATACTGCATGAGAGGCATTGGACCCGATCCTCTCGGGGAGAGCTCTTTCAAGGACATAGTCCTTTCTCTCATGCCTGAGGACTAGCCTCAGGTTCCGCGACCAAGTCAAGAAATTTGATCCGTTCAGTTTGTCCATCTCAAGGACAGACCGGATCGAGAAAGTGTTTTGATTGTTTGTGCTAGTCATAACTGAAATTTAGAGATAAATAGAGTTTTAGTTATTCAGTTCATAAAAGAGTAATCTTAATAACTTATAAGAAAACTCGCATTGCATTCAAAATTTCTTTGTTTAACCTCATAAGAATGCAATGATTCCGAGACCCATGTTCAGCTAAATCCAAAGTGGGCCACTGGCCGTCACCCAGAAGTAGCTTTACTTGGTAAGCATACACACAGCTAGTTATATCCAATAACTCTCGGTTGTGAATTGGGCCCAAGGCCCAATACACCAGATGTCTCAAGGCCCGGGACTCCCGATGGCCCAGTCAAGGAAACCAATCTCTTACAGCCAAATAATCACTAAAGTCTGGGACTCCCAATGAAATTAGTGACTATATACTACTTTACTTACGCAAAAACAGACACCTCACACTGTAAGCCATATCTGTAATTGAATAAGCGTTAAGTAGCTGACAAGATTGGGCAAGACATCCAAGCTTGATATTGTTTTTGAGGATTTTAGGTTTCAATAGATTTCCTCCCAAAAATAGAAGATTACTATTTTGGGAAACTTTCTATTTAGGGAAACCTACTATTTTTAGAAACTTTCTAAATCGGAAACATACTATTTTTAGAAGTTTCCCAACATGCCAAAATTAGAAACTTCTAATATTAGAAGCTCTCTAATTTAATGTTTTATTAAAGTTTTCGGTTGGGTCACAAATTATAGGCCCAATTCTTGGCCCAAGACCACAGAATTTCAATTGGCCCAATAATTTGACATAACCGAGTCGGTTCATTAATTCTGGTCCAAGACCAAATTAACTACTAAATCCAACTGGTTATTTACTAAACCAGACCAGCTCTAAATTATTTGGTCCAACCAAATCAAACTTAGACCAGCCTTCAGTTTAGGTTAAAATTCAATTTTGAATTTAAATCCGGTCTAACCAGAAATTAAATAATACCAATTGTATTAAATAATTTCCAGCAAACCGCGATTTGGGTTAACCGCTTGAACCACCAATTAAATTGGATCGGTTCGGTTAAGTCCAAAATCAGGAAGAAACACCTTGTGTTTTAGCCAATTTTGACCTAACTTGCGGTTTTGGCTAAAGCAGACAATAAACCACAATCGGTTTGATCGGTTCATTGTCGCGGGTTTGGGAAAAACGAACCACAATTATCAAGGCTTTGAATTGTTTTTGTCTTTAGCTTAAAGACAAAAAATTGGTATTATTTGGTTCATGTCATTCACCTCACGAT
Organism: Orychophragmus violaceus; assembly: GCA_030180135.1. Classification (NCBI taxonomy): domain Eukaryota; kingdom Viridiplantae; phylum Streptophyta; class Magnoliopsida; order Brassicales; family Brassicaceae; genus Orychophragmus; species Orychophragmus violaceus. The sequence goes on along the minus strand of CM058233.1, from coordinate 45,919,198 downwards.
CATGAGATAAATTCAATAATTGAATTTGACTCAACCTTAACAAACCTAACACGATTGAACATCATTCACTTAAAGACAAACCAATCAAATCGTTTCTTGTTATCAAACAAAGTCAACCACGATTTCTTATGATTGTACAACAAATTCAACATCCGATTGTGAAATTCACTAAAGGACAAAACGATCATGACCTTTTCAATTCAAACGATCGATTCACTTATGATTGAACAAATTCAACAAACGATTTATACCAAAACGATTCTTATGATTGTTAAGCAAAGTCAAAATTCGATTCATACCAAGCGATTCATACTTTCGATTGGTACAAAGATCCAAAAAGCAAAAACCTAATGACCTAGGCTCTGATACCACTATAGGATTATGTGTGTTCATTGGTGTAATTATCAGATTACAACCTAGCACATAATCAACTAGGATCTAGGTGATTTGCATTTGAATCATAAACAGATCAGGATCATTACCTTGTGATTGCAGCGGATTGATCAAAGGAATGAAGAGATCTGCAAGAGCTGATAGAAACCGGCTTCTCCTAGGTATCCACACTCTTACAAGCTACTGGATCAGGCTGCTAGACCAAGCTGGAATCAACAGAGAGAGAGAGGACGGCTGGGTATGTAAAAATCGCAGGAGGGTGATTAATTACCCTAGGCTGCGCCTCTTCCTCACTTATATGGGCCCAAGTAATTAAACTAATGGCCTATTAGGCTTTTGGGCCCAAGACCCAAATCAGACAAAATAACTGTATTTTGTCTGGCCCAATTCTCTGTACAAATACAGTAAATGCCTTGCATCTTACCGTATTAATTCCATTTTAACTTTCCCGTTAGCTATGGTGTGTGACCCTTTGGGATCATACAATACTGGCAATAAGTTCTAAACTTATAGATCAAGAGCGGGCTCTAGCAAGTCATCATGATCACCCAGTATTTATGACTTATGTCTGATCTCGACACTTATTATACTTTCTAGAGATAGTACAGTAGATTTCAGGACATTCCCAACATATAGTGCATCTGCCACAATGTTCTCTTTCCCTTTCTTGTACTTGATTACATATGGAAATGTCTCTATGAAATCTAACCACCTTGCATGCCTCTTCTTCAGTGTGGTCTGTCTTCTTAGGTGCTTGAGTGTCTCATGGTCTGTATGGATCAAAATCTTTAGATAGTAAGTAATCTTGCCAATTTCCAATGATCTTACCAGAGCATACAACTCTTTGTCAAATGTAGGATAGTTGAATGTTGCACCATTCAGCTTCTCACTGAAGTAAGCTACTGGTCTACCTCCTTGTGTTAACATTGCACATATTCATGTACCAGAAGCATCACACTCAATCTCAAACATTTTATCAAAATTAGGGAGTACCAATACTGGTGCATTGGTGAGACTGGTTTTGAGCCCTGTGAATGCTTGCGCATGTGCCTCTCCCCATTCAAAGGATGTGTTCTTCTCAATTATTGAGGTGAGGGGTCCTACTATGGTTCTGAAGTCCTTCACAAACTTCTTGTAAAAGCTTGATAAACCGTGGAAACTTCTGACATGTCATATTGTTGTAGGTGTTGGCCATATTGAATTGAATAATAAAGAGTATCAAGGGCATTCAGATAAAGAAGCAGAAGCTAGTTGGTATGTGCAAAGTTGGGGACATCATTTGGTCTGTCAAGAATGGGACATAAATAAACTCTTGTGTTCGAATGTAAGAGGTTTGTTTATGTACCTAGGATGGTCCCAACTTGTCTGGAGCAGATCAGAAGAGCAGAAGTCTGAACCCTAGGTCAGAACACGTTTCTCTCTCCTCAGAACCAGCAAAGACCTGTCGCTTTCTCTCTTGGAGCCGTTGCACACATACTGCCGAAACCTATTGTCTTCTTTTTCTTTGTTTAATATGTTTTAATGTATGAATGCCCTAGTTTTCTCTCTATATAAACAATGTAACTCATGAACATCAGAATACACTTAAGGAAATCTTTTCCTAAGCTCAAATACTCTCATTCTCTATCGGTTCTCTCTTTCTCGCTCTAAGAACCCTAATCGGTTCTAGGGCTTCACTCTTCAGCTAAAATCTCTTATACCCTAAAATCTAAAATGGTATCAGAGCCCTAAAGCTCCTCTACCTATTCTCACTTCCGCAAACTCTCAAAACTCTTGTGCTACTCTTGAATCTGTTCTTGTTATTACTTCTCTTTAAAACCGGTTCCGCTCTACTTTGTTCTTCAGCTCTTTAACTCTTTCTGAAACCTTCTCTCTTGAAAATCCCTCCTTCTCAGACATAGAGAACTCAAGAGTTTTTATACCAGTGACCCTAAAGGGGATCAACTACTTAGTGTGGGCAAGAATGACAAAGTCTGCCCTTCGAGGTCGTGGGCTTTGGAAGTTTTTTCTTGGCAGTGAAGCTCCAGTCCAGCAAGTGAAAGTTGAAGTCTTGGAGGTAGTTCCTGCAGATGAAGAGGCTTGGACTCAAGGAGATCAGAATGTGTTGTCCATTCTCCAAAGTTCTCTTGAGTCTTCTCTCTTGGAGGCTTACTCTTATTGTGAGAGCTCTAAGGAGTTATGAGACACTCTCAAGAAGGTCTATGGGAACATGTCTAACCTGAGCAGAGTGTTTAAAGTGAAGCTTGCTATCAACAACCTCAATCAGGAAGACATGGAGTTCAAGCATCACTTTGGGAATTTCAGATCTTTGTGGGCAGAGTTGGAGATGCTATGACCAGCTACTGTTGACCCAATTGTTCTTAATGAGAGAAGAGAACAGAATAAGGTGTTTGCACTCCTACTGACCCTAAATCCATCTTAAAACAGCTTGATTCGGCACATGGTAAGGGTAGAGACACTTCCAACCTTGGATGATGATTGTGCACAAATTCAGAAGAAGCAAGGCTCCTTTGGCTTGTTGGAAAAAAGGAGAACTTGCCACTGCTAATAAGGGCGCATACAAGCTTGGGGAGAGGAGGATCCCTGGTGTATGTGATCATTGCAAGAGGAAGGGGAACTTCAAAGACAAGTGATGGCTGCTACATCCCCATCTCAAGCCTCAGTTCAACAACAAGTTCAAGGACCAAAGGGCGCATTACTCAAGTGGAACAACTGAGCCCGGTTCCTCTTCAACTCGGCCTGATAATGAGTGTAGGGAGATGGTACCAGCCTTTGCTCCTTCCCCTGTTATGGCGACTCAAAGTGATGTGGTGCAAAGGTCAGACCTTGATGCTCTCATCAAAGCCATCAAGGAGAGTTCTGGTAATGTTATTGGTGTTGGAATTGTGTCCAGTAATCTCGGTACTGTCTCTAGAAAGTAAGAGTATGTCAATGATCAGACATAAGTCATATAATACTGGGGGTCATGATGGCTTGCTAGAGTCCGCTCATGATCTATAAGTCTTGGACTTATTGCCTTTATTATATGATCCCATATGGGTCACACGCCTAAGATAACAGGAAAATGTGTAGGAACGGTTTAACAGAAGTACAGTAAAAGTGCTAGGCATTTACTGTACTTAGAGAGAATAAAAGGTTTAGCCACTGTGCATCGATCGATGCATAATGTGCAACGATCGATGCAGTGCGCAAACACCGACGAGTTAATTGGTATTTGGGCCAAATGGCCCAAACGGAACAGGATGAGTTTTGTGTCATAAAACTCGAGTTTTAGACTGATTAACCCTAACACTTGAGCCGTAAACTCTCTCTCTCTGCGCCGAGTTCCCCTGGTGGTCTAGCAGCTGTTTCCTGTGAAAGCGTGTGTGAACCTTTGGAGGATTCATCCCTCGGTGTTTCTCTGATCTCAGACATACCATCCATTTCCGCTGCAATAACAGGTATAAGGTGAGATCATCATTTGTTTCTATTCTGAGAAGAACCTAGATCGCATGTTTAGGATAATCTGAATCTGGAATTGAATCAGGATTCATCTAAACGTTCCAACAGTGGTATCAGAGCTTGGGTTCTGGTTTTTCTTGTTTAGATTCATGTTTAGGATTGTTTAAAGAGGTGTTTTTGAATCAATCTACTGATAAGATTAAAACACTTAAGAAACAAGAATTGAATCCTAAACAAACTGTTTAAAAATCGCATGACCAAACTATATTGATTTGGTATGTGATCTAAACTGATTTTGCATCGACTGAGATCGCATTGCATCGATCGATGCAATGCAAGGATCGATCGTTGCAGTCGCAAGAGATTGACCGCGATCGCATGGATCGTTCAAACGATCGCATGGATCTCACGAGAATCTCTCGGCCAAACCTGATAACCGTTCGTGCACGCGTGAGAGCATCGATCGATGCAGGATCGATGAACGATCGTTGCAGGATCGATGCTGTGAGCATCGATCGATGCGGTTAGGGTTTCGGCTCGGTTTAATTTAATTAAAATTAAACGTCTCGGTTTGATAAACAGATTTAATAATTTTATTAAGTCTGGTTAAACCGGGATAAGAAATCCAATGTCGAAAGAATTATTGGATTTAGTGCCTAAACCAGGAATTTCTAATTTGATTTGGTTGGACCAAATAAATTGAGAAAATCCGGTTTAGTAAATAACCGGTTGACAATTGTGGTCATCGTAGTAATTGAAACTTGGTTAAACCAGTTTTAATGAACCAGACCGGTTATGTCAATTAATTGGACAATTGGGTCATGTCTTGGACATGGACCAATTCTTGGGCCTCGGGCCAAGAAGTTAAAACAATTGGGCCAATTATTTGAGTCTTTCTTCTGATCAATTTAAAATTTATTTTATGAAATTATAAAGTCGATTTTAAATTAAAATTTCCGAAATTTTGAAATTAGAAAGTTTCTTAAAATTGAAGTTTCTGAGTTTGCGGGTTTTGGATTTTAAAGAAATTTCTAAAGTTAGAAAGTTTCCGGTTTTAGAAAGTTTCCAATTTTAGAAAGTTTCCAAAAAATAGTAGGTTTCCAAAAATAGAAAGTTTCCCGAAATAGTAATCTTCTATTTTGGGAATGAATTTTAATAAACCTACGAACCTCAAATAATATCAAGCGTTGGATGTCTTGTCCAGACTATGTCAGCTGTCAAAGCCCATTCAATTGCATTCATGGCCTTACAGTGTGAGGATGTCTGCTTTTGCGTGGGTAAGACGGTTTGTGATTCATAAATGTAATTGGGAGTCCCAGACATTAATGATTACATGACTGTATAGTCTGGTTTTCTTGACTAGGCCATCGGGAGTCCCGGGCCTTGAGACATCAGAGTGAATTGGGCCTCGGGTCCAGATTCACAACCAAGAATTATATCACGGATATAATTAGCCGTAATAGGGCTTACCGATATAAGCTAAGATTGGGTGACGGCCAGTGGCCCACTTTAATCTTAGTTATATGTGGATCTTGGAATCATTATATTCTATTGAGGGTAACTGATGTTATTGAATATAATGCATGATTAATCAAATTATACTTTAATACGAGATTAATCATTATGAACATATAACTAATAACCTTTTTATTTATATATTTCAGATATGACTACTACAAGCACACAAAACACATTCTCGATCCGGTCTGTTCTCGAGAAGGAGAAGCTGACTGGAACGAACTTCCTGACATGGTCAAGGAACTTGAGGCTGGTCCTCAAGCAGGAGAAGAAGGATTATGTCCTTCGAGATCCCCTCCCCGAGAGGCCTCTTGCCAATGCTGCCAGGACTCTGCACAATGCTTGGGAAAAGCATTCGTCAGATGAAAATGATGTCTATTGCCTGATGTTGGTGACAATGACTCCTGAGCTGCAAAAACAGTTCGAAAGTGTATTGTCTCCCATCGAGATAATGGCAAGCCTGAAATCGCTTTTTCAGGAGCAGGCTAGGACTGAGAGGTTTCAAACAGTTAAGAACCTCTTGGACTGCAAGTTGGCTGCGAATGCGGCAGTGAGTCCTCATGTCTTGAAGATGATGGGTTATCTCGATCATCTTCAGAAACTCGACTGCCCAATCAGCCAGGAACTTGCCTGCGACATCATTCTGCAGTCTTTACCTGCAAGCTATGATCAGTTCATTCTGAACTTTAACATGCATGGCTTGAGTAAGACACTACCTGAGCTTCACGGAATGCTCAAGACTGCAGAGCCCAACTTGAGGAAAACCGCCAAGGACCCCAATGTGCTTATGGTGCAGAAGGGCAAGGGGTTTAAGAAATCCTCTGCTAAGGATAAGGGAAAGGCCAAGGCTGTCCAAGTCACGGACAAGGACACGCCAAAGCCCAAGCCCAAGTCCAAGGCTGGGCCTACTGACATGTGCAGGTTCTGCAAAGAACTGGGGCATTGGAGAAGAGATTGTAAGAAATTCCAGGAAGGTCTAAAGGAATTGAAGAAGAAGACTTTCGAGACTTCTTCATCATGTATTTTTGTTATAGAAGTTAATACAACTACTTCTGATAATACCTCATGGGTCATGGATACTGGTTGTGGGGCTCATATTTGTACTAATATGCAGGCACTCAGCAACAGTAGAAGGCTGAAGCAAGGACAAGTGGAGCTACGAGTTGGGAATGGAGCGAAAGTTTCAGCACTAGCTGTAGGCACATACTTGTTGTCTTTACCTTCGGGATTGATTTTAGAACTGAATAATTGTTATTTTGTACCTGCTATAAGCAGAAATATTATTTCAATTTCTTTGTTGGATTTGGAAGGTTATGATTTTTCAGTTAAGAATAAATTATGTTCCTTCAATCGCAACAATTTGTTCTATGGTTCTGCCCCTCTTTCGAATGGGCTTTACATACTCGATCAATCTGTGCCAATTTATAACATTAATACAAAACGGTTTAAACCTAATGAGGAAAACCGAACGTTTCTATGGCATTGTCGTTTAGGGCACATCAGCGAGAAACGCATCAAGAGGCTCCATTCGAATGGACTTCTTGGCTCATTTGACTTTGAGTCATGTGAGAAATGCGAATCCTGCATGATGGGCAAAATGACACGGGCCCCCTTTAATAAAACTAACGAGAGGGCCAGTGACTTATTGGGCCTGATACACACTGATGTGTGTGGCCCAATGTCCACAAATGCAAGAGGAAACTATCAGTACTTCATTACCTTCACTGATGATTTCAGTAGGTATGGATATGTTTATTTGATGAAACATAAGTCTGAATCTTTTGAGAAGTTCAGAGAATTCCAAAAGGAAGTACAGAACCAACTTGGCAAAAGCATTAAGGCTCTTCGGTCCGACCGAGGAGGAGAATACTTAAGCCAAGAATTCAGTGATCATCTGAGAGAGTGTGGGATTGTATCCCAACTCACTCCTCCTGGAACGCCACAATGGAATGGTGTGTCTGAGAGGAAAAATCGGACCTTATTGGATATGGTTCGGTCAATGATGAGTCACACAGACCTTCCAATATCCCTTTGGGGATATGCTCTGCTAACAGCAGTGTTCACTCTAAATAGAGCGCCATCAAAAGCAGTGGCAAAGACACCATATGAATTATGGACTGGAGAAGCTCCAGTGCTGTCTTATCTCAGAATTTGGGGTTGTGAAGCCTATGTCAAGAGATTAATCTCAGACAAGCTTACACCGAAATCTGACAAATGCTACTTCATTGGTTATCCACGGGAAACCAAGGCTTATTACTTCTATCTACGTTCCGAGAACAAGATCTTTATTGCCCGGGATTGTAACTTTCTTGAGAGGGAGTTTCTCTCTAAGAAAGACAGTGGGAGTAAGGTACTGCTTGAAGAAATTCAAGATGAACAGGATACTGCTCAACCTAATAAGGAAGAGCAGCAGGAGGACCTACAAGAAATTGTAGAGCCTGAACCTGTGGTACCTGAAGTTCGAAGATCCGGGAGGATCCGTCACGAACCCGAGAGATATCAAGGATTCCTCGTGACTAACTGTCATGATCTATTGATCATTGATGGTGATGAACCATCGAACTTCAATCAAGCCATGATGGGCCCAGATTCCTCTAAGTGGCGCAAGGCCACTGATTCCGAAATGGACTCCATGTCGGTCAACCAAGTGTTTTCGTTGGTTGACTTACCCGCTGGTGTAAAAGCCATCGAGTGCAAATGGATCTTCAAGAAGAAGATTGACGTGGATGGAAATGTCCAGATTTATAAAGCCAGGTTGGTGGCAAAAGGTTTCAGACAAGTTCACGGTGTGGACTACGATGAAACCTATTCACCAGTGGCTATGATGAAATCTATTCGGATTCTACTAGCAACTCCAGCTTTTCATGATTATGAAATTTGGCAGATGGACGTGAAAAACCGCCTTCCTGAATGGTATTCTGGAAGAGGATGTGTATATGACACAACCTGACGGTTACATAGATCCGAAGAATGCTGGGAAAGTATGCAAGCTTCATAAATCCATTTATGGATTGAAGCAAGCATCGAGGAGCTGGAATCTTCGTTTTGATGAAGCGATCAAGCAATTTGACTTCATCAGAAACGAAGAAGAACAATGCGTGTATAATAAATCTAGTGGGAGCAAGATTGTATTTCTTATTCTGTATGTCGATGACATACTGCTTCTCGGAAACGACGTTCCAATGCTAAAGTCCGTAAAAGACTGGCTTGGAAGTTGTTTTTCCATGAAAGACATGGGTGAAGCCGCATACGTTCTTGGAATTAGGATCTATCGTGATAGACCTAAGAGGCTGATAGGCTTGTGTCAAGACTCATACATTGACAAAGTCCTACAAAGATTCAGCATGAAAGATTCCAAGAAGGGCTTCACGCCAATGGTACATGGCACAACGCTAAGCAAGAAGCAGAGCCCTACGTCGGCTGCTGAGCTTGAGCGCATGAAGAATATTCCTTATGCATCTGCAATAGGATCTGTCATGTATGCCATGATCTGTACTCGTCCTGATGTTGCTTATGTATTGAGCATGACGAGTAGATACCAGTCAAATCCAGGTGAAAACCATTGGATTGCCGTAAAGAATATCTTGAAGTATCTAAGACATACTAAGGATAAATTCTTGGTGTACGGTGGAAGTGATGTGCTTAAAGTCAGTGGATTCACGGACGCAAGTTTCCAGACAGACACAGATGATTTCCGGTCACAGTCCGGTTATGTATTTTGTCTGAATGGCGGTGCAGTAAGTTGGAGAAGCTCCAAGCAGGACACCGTTGCTGATTCCACTACAGAAGCTGAATATATCGCCGCCTCAGAAGCAGCGAAGGAAGCTGTTTGGATACGAAAGTTCATTATGGAACTAGGTGTGATACCAGATGCGGCTGAGCCTCTAGCACTGTCTTGTGACAACAATGGTGCTATAGCTCAGGCAAAGGAACCAAGATCACACCAGAAATCCAAGCATGTTCAAAGAAGATATCACTTGATACGTGACATCATTAATAGAAAGGAAGTCAAGATCAGCCGAGTTCCGACAGATGATAATGTCGCTCATCCGTTGACAAAGCCACTCCCAAGGCCTAAGCTCGAGTTCCTGACTGAAGCTGTAGGCATTAGAAACATTGAAATGTAATCTAAATTTGAGTGGGAGTTTTGTGAGCTTTATTTTAGTTATTCGATATGTTCTTATAAAACATTATTTTATGTTTAATGAAATTATTATTTCAAGATTATTTTAACTGTGATGAAATAATCGTTCCAAAATGATATGAAGCATTTTATAGGTCATCAAAGTAAGTGACTTGATCTTGAGTCATCAAAGTCATTTAGCTTGATCATGAGACCCTATATTTGATAAATGTTTTATATCATCCTGTCCCTAGTCGAAGGTTGTTGAAACTGGAACACCAACAACCGTGTGAGACTGGATTGGTACGTGACTTATGAAAAAGTCTCAGTGTGTCATAGATGCGCGGCATCAAAGTCAGTACATAGGTGCATGTTGGGAACATACGACCGGACAAGACCCGCTTATAAGAACTCTTCAGGATATTTATATCTGTGTCATAAGAGATTCTTACTACGACTATAGAGTATAGTCCTTAGACCTGAGTTCACATGCATGTGACTGCACGTGGACTGATGTACTTTGATCATTGTCTAACGCTATCATTCTGTGATAGCTATAAGGACCTTGTTTGGGTACATCATGAAATGAGTAGTTTACAGTGATGAAACAAGATGGGATTTGTCCCTCCAATATAAATGGAGTGAATATCTCTAGGCCAATCGGAGATTTGAATACTGGAAAACGCATGGCCATGCTCAAACGGACTTTCCCAAGTCGTTTGGATTGTCAGTATCAAATCAGAGTCCGATGAACAAGATTAGGCTTTATAAGGATGACACTAATCTTGCCTTATGACTAATCGAGATATTGAGACAAAAGGATTATGAATACAGAGATTCCAGTACAAGTGGGAGATTGTTGGAATTGTGTCCAGTAATCTCGGTACTGTCTCTAGAAAGTAAGAGTATGTCAATGATCAGACATAAGTCATATAATACTGGGGGTCATGATGGCTTGCTAGAGTCCGCTCATGATATATAAGTCTTGGACTTATTGCCTTTATTATATGATCCCATATGGGTCACACGCCTAAGCTAACAGGAAAATGTGTAGGAACGGTTTAGCAGAAGTACAGTAAAAGTGCTAGGCATTTACTGTACTTAGAGAGAATAAAAGGTTTAGCCACTGTGCATCGATCGATGCATAATGTGCAACGATCGATGCAGTGCGCAAACACCGACGAGTTAATTGGTATTTGGGCCAAATGGCCCAAACGGAACAGGATGAGTTTTGTGTCATAAAACTCGAGTTTCAGACTGATTAACCCTAACACTTGAGCCGTAAACTCTCTCTCTCTGCGCCGAGTTCCCCTGGTGGTCTAGCAGCTGTTTCCTGTGAAAGCGTGTGTGAACCTTTGGAGGATTCATCCCTCGGTGTTTCTCTGATCTCAGACATACCATCCATTTCCGCTGCAATAACAGGTATAAGGTGAGATCATCATTTGTTTCTATTCTGAGAAGAACCTAGATCGCATGTTTAGGATAATCTGAATCTGGAATTGAATCAGGATTCATCTAAACGTTCCAACAATTGGTAGTTCCTTTAATGCTTTAATCAATCACAAACCATTGATAGTTAATCATAAACCATTGATAGTTGATTCAGGTGCCTCACATCATATGATTAGTGATTCAAACTTAATTAAGAATGTAAAACCTGCCTTAGGTAATGTTTTGATTGCAAATGGTGAAAGGATTCCAATTAAAGGCATAGGAAATGTTAAGTTGTTTGATAGAGAATCAAAAGCCTTCTACATGCCTAGTTTTACATCCAACTTGTTAAGTGTTAAAAGAGTAGCTACTGATCTTAATTGCAATGTTATCTTCAATCCTAATGATGTGGTTTTTCAGGATATTAAGTTACATCCAACAATTAAGTTGCTTGGAAAAGGTGTGACAAAGGATGAGTTATACATGCTTGAAGACACCAACCTTGCATCTGAATTATCTGCTTCTGTTTTTAGTTCTGCTCTAGTTAATGATTTTGTTTGGCATGCTAGACTTGGTCACCCTCACTCTCATGCCTTAGGCTTAATGTTACCTTCTGTTTCTTTTAAGAATGATGATTGTGAAGCTTGAATCCTTGGAAAACATTGCAAATCTGTCTTTCCTATCTTTAAAACCGTTTATGCAAACTGCTTTAATCTTGTTCACTCTGATGTTTGGACTGCTCCATGTGTTTCTAGAGAAAACCATAAGTATTTTGTGACATTCATTGATGAGAAATCCAAATATACTTGGTTGACATTGATTCAAACTAAAGATAGGGTGTTAGATGTTGGAATGTTTAGATAAATCCTGATTCAATTCAACAGATTCAGATTATCCTAAACATGCTGATCTAGGTTCTTCTTGAATAGAAACATTAGATTGATCTCACCTTATACCTGTTATTGCAGCGGAAGAGATGGTATTGGTCAGAGATCAGAGAGCCACCGAGAGATAACTCCTCCAGAGGTTCACACACGCACACCAATCAGGAAGCAGGCTGCTAGGCCACTGGGAGAAAACGGCGCAGGGGAGAGAGAGAGTTGACAGCTCAAAAATAGGGTTATTTTGGTTCTGAACTCGAGTTTTATTTATAAAACTTGTTCGGTTCCGTTTGGGCCATTTGGCCCAAATGCCAATTAACTCGAAAGCGTTTTTGCACTGCATCGATCGTTGCACCTTATGCATCGATCGATGCACAGTGGCTAAACCTTTTATTCTCTCTAAGTACAGTAAATGCCTAGCACTTTTACCGTACTTCTGCTAAACCGTTCCTACACATTTTCCTGTTAGCTTAGGCGTGTGACCCATATGGGATCATATAATAAAGGCAATAAGTCCAAGACTTATAGATCATGAGCGGACTCTAGCAAGCCATCATGACCCCCAGTATTATATGACTTATGTCTGATCATTGACATACTCTTACTTTCTAGAGACAGTACCGAGATTACTGGACACAATTCCAACAATCTCCCACTTGTACTGGAATCTCTGTATTCATAATCCTTTTGTCTCAATATCTCGATTAGTCATAAGGCAAGATTAGTGTCATCCTTATAAAGCCTAATCTTGTTCATCGGACTCTGATTTGATACTGACAATCCAAACGACTCGGGAAAGTCCGTTTGAGCATGGCCATGCATTTTCCAGTATTCAAATCTCCGATTGGCCTAGAGATATTCACTCCATTTATATTGGAGGGACAAATCCCGTCTTGTTCCATCACTGTAAACTACTCATTTCTTAATGTACCCAAACAAGGTCCTTATAACTATCGCAGAACGATAGCGTTAGACAATGATCAAAGTGCATCAGTTCATGTGCAGTCACATGCATGCGAACTCAGGTCTAAGGACTATACTCTATAGTCGTAGTAAGAATCTCTTATGACACAGATATAAATATCCTGAAGAGTTCTTATAATCGGGTCTTGTCCGGTCGTTTGTTCCCAACATACACCTATGTACTGACTTTGATGCCGCGCATCTATGACACATGAAACTTGGTCATAAGTCACATACCAATCTAGTCTCACACGGTTGTTGGTGTTCCAATTTCAACAACCTTCGACTAGGGACAGGATGATATAAAACATTTATCAAATATAGGGTCTCATGATCAAGCTAAATGACTTCGATGACTCAAGATCAAGTCATTTACTTCGATGACCTATAAAATGGTTCATATCATTTTGGAACGATTATTTCATCACAGTTAAAATAATCTTGAAATAATAATTTCATTAAAACATAAAATAATGTTTTACAAGAACATATCAAATAACTAAAATAAAGCTCACAAAACTCCCACTCAAATTTAGATTACATTTCAATGTTTCTAATGCCTACAGCTTCAGTCAGGAACTCGAGCTTAGGCCTTGGGAGTGGCTTTGTCAACGGATCAGCGACATTATCATCTGTCGGGACTCGGCTGATCTTGACTTCCTTTCTATTAACGATGTCACGTATCAAGTGAAATCTTCTTTGAACATGCTTGGATTTCTGGTGTGATCTTGGTTCCTTTGCCTGAGCTATAGCACCATTGTTGTCACAAAACAGTGCCAGAGGCTCAGCCGCATTTGGTATCACACCTAGTTCCATAATGAACTTTCGTATCCAAACAGCTTCCTTCGCTGCTTCTGAGGCGGCGATATATTCAGCTTCTGTAGTGGAATCAGCAACGGTGTCCTGCTTGGAGCTTCTCCAACTTACTGCACCGCCATTCAGACAAAAGTCATAACCGGACTGTGACCGGAAATCATCTGTGTCTGTCTGGAAACTTGCGTCCGTGAATCCACTGACTTTAAGCACATCACTTCCACCGTACACCAAGAACTTATCCTTAGTATGTCTTAGATACTTCAAGATATTCTTTACGGCAATCCAATGGTTTTCACCTGGATTTGACTGGTATCTACTCGTCATGCTCAATGCATAAGCAACATCAGGACGAGTACAGATCATGGCATACATAACAGATCCTATTGCAGATGCATAGGGAATGTTCTTCATACGCTCGAGCTCAGCAGCCGTCGTAGGGCTCTGCTTCTTGCTTAGCGTTGTGCCATGTACCATTGGCGTGAAGCCCTTCTTGGAATCTTTCATGCTGAATCTTTGTAGGACTTTGTCAATGTATGAATCTTGACACAAGCCTATCAGCTTCTTAGGTCTATCCCGATAGATCCTAATTCCAAGAACGTATGTGGCTTCACCCATGTCTTTCATGGAAAAACAACTTCCAAGCCAGTCCTTTACCGACTTTAGCATTGGAACGTCGTTTCCGAGAAGCAGTATGTCATCGACATACAGAATAAGAAATACAATCTTGCTCCCACTAGATTTCTTATACACGCATTGTTCTTCTTCGTTTCTGATGAAGTCAAATTGCTTGATCGCTTCATCAAAACGAAGATTCCAGCTCCTCGATGCTTGCTTCAATCCATAAATGGATTTGTGAAGTTTGCATACTTTCCCAGCATTCTTTGGATCTATGTAACCGTCAGGTTGTGTCATATACACATCCTCTTCCAGAATTCCATTCAGGAAGGCGGTTTTCACGTCCATCTGCCAAATTTCATAATCATGAAAAGCTGCAGTTGCTAGTAGAATCCGAATAGATTTCATCATAGCCACTGGTGAATAGGTTTCATCGTAATCCACACCGTGAACTTGTCTGAAACCTTTTGCCACCAACCTGGCTTTATAAATCTGGACATTTCCATCCACGTCAATCTTCTTCTTGAAGATCCATTTGCACTCGATGGCTTTTACACCAGCAGGCAAATCAACCAACGAAAAGACTTGGTTGACCGACATGGAGTCCATTTCGGAATCAGTGGCCTTGCGCCACTTCGAGGAATCTGGGCCCATCATGGCTTGATTGAAGTTCGATGGTTCATCACCATCAATGATCAGAAGATCATGACAGTCAGTCACGAGGAACCCTTGATATCTTTCGGGTTCGTGACGAATCCTCCCGGATCTTCGAACTTCAGGTACCACAGGTTCAGGCTCCACAATTTCTTGTAGGGCCTCCTCCTGCTCTTCCTCATTAGGTTGAGCAGTATCCTGTTCATCTTGAATTTCTTCAAGCAGTACCTTACTCCCACTGTCTTTCTTAGAGAGAAACTCCCTCTCAAGAAAGTTACAATCCCGGGCAACAAAAATCTTGTTCTCGGAACGTAGATAGAAGTAATAAGCCTTGGTTTCCCGTGGATAACCAATGAAGTAGCATTTGTCAGATTTTGGTGTAAGCTTGTCTGAGATCAATCTCTTGACATAGGCTTCACAACCCCAAATTCTGAGATAAGACAGCACTGGAGCTTCTCCAGTCCATAATTCATATGGTGTCTTTGCTACTGCTTTTGATGGCGCTCTATTTAGAGTGAACACTGCTGTTAGCAGAGCATATCCCCAAAGGGATATTGGAAGGTCTGTGTGACTCATCATAGACCGAACCATATCCAATAAGGTTCGATTTCTCCTCTCAGACACACCATTCCATTGTGGTGTTCCAGGAGGAGTGAGTTGGGATACGATCCCACATTCTCTCAGATGATCACTGAATTCTTGGCTTAAGTATTCTCCTCCTCGGTCGGACCGAAGAGCCTTAATGCTTTTGCCAAGTTGGTTCTGTACTTCATTTTGGAATTCTCTGAACTTCTCAAAAGATTCAGACTTATGTTTCATCAAATAAACATATCCATAGCTACTGAAATCATCAGTGAAGGTAATGAAGTACTGATAGTTTCCTCTTGCATTTGTGGACATTGGGCCACACACATCAGTGTGTATCAGGCCCAATAAGTCACTGGCCCTCTCGTTAGGTTTGTTAAAGGGGGCCCGTGTCATTTTGCCCATCATGCAGGATTCGCATTTCTCACATGACTCAAAGTCAAATGAGCCAAGAAGTCCATTCGAATGGAGTCTCTTGATGCGTTTCTCGCTGATGTGCCCTAAACGACAATGCCATAGAAACGTTTGGTTCTCCTCATTAGGTTTGAACCGTTTTGTATTAATGTTATAAATTGGCGCGGATTGATCGAGTATGTAAAGCCCATTCGAAAGAGGGGCAGAACCATAGAACAAATTGTTGCGATTGAAGGAACATAATTTATTCTTAACTGAAAAATCATAACCTTCCAAATCCAACAAAGAAATTGAAATAATATTTCTGCTTATAGCAGGTACAAAATAACAATTATTGAGTTCTAAAATCAATCCCGAAGGTAAAGACAACAAGTATGTGCCTACAGCTAGTGCTGGAACTTTCGCTCCATTCCCAACTCGTAGCTCCACTTGTCCTTGCTTCAGCCTTCTACTGTTGCTGAGTGCCTGCATATTAGTACAAATATGAGCCCCACAACCAGTATCCATAACCCATGAGGTATTATCAGAAGTAGTTGTATTAACTTCTATAACAAAAATACCTGATGAAGAAGTCTCGAGAGTCTTCTTCTTCAATTCCTTTAGACCTTCCTGGAATTTCTTACAATCTCTTCTCCAATGCCCCAGTTCTTTGCAGAACCTGCACATGTCAGTTGGCCCAGCTTTGGACTTGGGCTTGGGCTTTGGCGTGTCCTTGTCCGCGACTTGGACGGCCTTGGCCTTTCCCTTATCCTTAGCAGAGGATTTCTTAAACCCCTTGCCCTTTTGCACCATAAGCACATTGGGGTCCTTGGCGGTTTTCCTCAAATTGGGCTCTGCAGTCTTGAGCATTCCGTGAAGCTCAGGTAGTGTCTTACTCAAGCCATGCATGTTAAAGTTCAGAATGAACTGATCATAGCTTGCAGGTAAAGACTGCAGAATGATGTCGCAGGCAAGTTCCTGGCTGATTGGGCAGTCGAGTTTCTGAAGATGATCGAGATAACCCATCATCTTCAAGACATGTGGACTCACTGCCACATTCGCAGCCAACTTACAGTCCAAGAGGTTCTTAACTGTCTGGAACCTCTCAGTCCTAGCCTGCTCCTGAAAAAGCGATTTCAGGCTTGCCATTATCTCGATGGGAGACAATACACTTTCGAACTGTTTTTGCAGCTCAGGAGTCATTGTCACCAACATCAGGCAATAGACATCATTTTCATCTGACGAATGCTTTTCCCAAGCATTGTGCAGAGTCCTGGCAGCATTGGCAAGAGGCCTCTCGGGGAGGGGATCACGAAGGACATAATCCTTCTTCTCCTGCTTGAGGACCAGCCTCAAGTTCCTTGACCATGTCAGGAAGTTCGTTCCAGTCAGCTTCTCCTTCTCGAGAACAGACCGGATCGAGAATGTGTTTTGTGTGCTTGTAGTAGTCATATCTGAAATATATAAATAAAAAGGTTATTAGATATTATGTTCAAAATGACTAATCTTGTATTAAAAATTTAATATGATTAATCACGCATTATATTCAATAACATCAGTTACCCTCAATAGAATATAATGATTCCAAGATCCACATATAACTAAGATTAAAGTGGGCCACTGGCCGTCACCCAACCTTAGCTTATATCGGTAAGCCCTATATCGGCTAATTATATCCGTGATATAACTCTTGGTTGTGAATCTGGGCCCGAGGCCCAATCCACTCTGATGTCTCAAGGCCCGGGACTCCCGATGGCCTAGTCAAGGAAACCAGACTATACAGTCATGTAATCATTAATGTCTGGGACTCCCAATGACATTTATGAATCACAAACCGTCTTATCCACGCAAAAGTAGACACCCTCACACTGTAAGGCCATGAATACAATTGAATGGGCTTCGACAGCTGACATAGCCTGGACAAGACATCCAACGCTTGATATTATTTGAGGTTCGTAGGTTTATTAAAATTTCATTCCCAAAATAGAAGATTACTATTTCGGGAAACTTTCTATTTTTGGAAACCTACTATTTTTGGAAACTTTCTAAAATTGGAAACTTTTTAAAAACGGAAACTTTCTAACTATAGAAATTTCTTAAAATCCAAAACCCGCAAATCCAGAAACTTCTATTTAAAGAAACTTTCTAATTTAAAATTTCGGAAACTTTAATTTAAAATCGACTTTATAATTTTATAAAATAAATTTTAAATTAATCTGAAGAAAGACTCAAATAATTGGCCCAATTGTTTTAACTTCTTGGCCCGAGGCCCAAGAATTTGTCCATGTCCAAGACATGACCCAATTGTCCAATTAAATGACATAACCGGTCTGGTTCATTAAAATTGGTCTAACCAAAATCAATTACTACGACGACCACAATTGTCAACCGGTTATTAACTAAACCGGATTTTCTCAATTTATTTGGTCCAACCAAATCAAATTAGAAAATCCTGGTTTAGGCACTAAATCCAATAATTCTTTCGACATTGGATTTCTTATCCCGGTTTAACCAGACTTAATAAATTTATTAAATCTGTTTATTAAACCAAGACGATTAATTTTAATTAAATTAAACCGAGCCAAAACCCTAACCGCATCGATCGATGCTCACAGCATCGATCCTGCAACGATCGTTCATCGATCCTGCATCGATCGATGCTCTCACGCGTGCACGAACGGTTATCAGGTTTGGCCGAGAGATTCTCGCGAGATCCATGCGATCGTTTGAACGATCCATGCGATCGCGGTCAATCTCTCGCGACTGCAACGATCGATCCTTGCATTGCATCGATCGATGCAATGCGATCTCAGTCGATGCAAAATCAGTTTAGATCACATACCAAATCAATATAGTTTGGTCATGCGATTTTTAAACAGTTTGTTTAGGATTCAATTCTTGTTTCTTAAGTGATTTATCTTATCAGTAGTTGATTCAAAACACTTTTAAACAAGAAAACAGTCCTAAACATGAATCTAAACAAGAAAAACACAGAACCAATTATCTCTGATACCACTGTTGGAATGTTTAGATAAATCCTGATTCAATTCAACATATTCAGATTATCCTAAACATGCTGATCTAGGTTCTTCTTGAATAGAAACATTAGATTGATCTCACCTTATACCTGTTATTGCAGCGGAAGAGATGGTATTGGTCAGAGATCAGAGAGCCACCGAGAGATAACTCCTCCAGAGGTTCACACACGCACACCAATCAGGAAGCAGGCTGCTAGGCCACTGGGAGAAAACGGCGCAGGGGAGAGAGAGAGTTGACAGCTCAAAAATAGGGTTATTTTGGTTCTGAACTCGAGTTTTATTTATAAAACTTGTTCGGTTCCGTTTGGGCCATTTGGCCCAAATGCCAATTAACTCGAAAGCGTTTTTGCACTGCATCGATCGTTGCACCTTATGCATCGATCGATGCACAGTGGCTAAACCTTTTATTCTCTCTAAGTACTGTAAATGCCTAGCACTTTTACCGTACTTCTGCTAAACCGTTCCTACACATTTTCCTGTTAGCTTAGGCGTGTGACCCATATGGGATCATATAATAAAGGCAATAAGTCCAAGACTTATAGATCATGAGCGGACTCTAGCAAGCCATCATGACCCCCAGTATTATATGACTTATGTCTGATCATTGACATACTCTTACTTTCTAGAGACAGTACCGAGATTACTGGACACAATTCCAACATTAGAAACATTCACAAACTTTCAGAACTATGTATCTAACAATTTCAATGCCAAGATTAAAATTTTTAGATCAGATAATGGTGGGGAATACACAAGCAATGCATTCAAACAACACCTAGCCAAACATGGGATTATCCATCAAACAAGCTGTCCATACACTCCACAGCAGAATGGTGTATCTGAGAAGAAGAATAGACACTTGATGGAGGTGGCCAGATCACTTATGTTCCATACAAATGTTCCCAAAAGGTTTTGGAGTGATGCTGTGATGTCTGCTTGCTATCTAATCAATAGAACACCTACTAGAGTTCTGCAAGATGCTTCACCATATCATGTATTGAACAAAACCACACCTTCAATTCATCACTAACGTGTGTTTGGGTGTTTGCGCTTTGTTCTAATTCCAGGAGAGCAAAGAGATAAGCTTGATGCGAAGAGTGTTAAGGCAATCTTCATTGGCTATTCAACTAATCAGAGAGGGTACAAGTGCTATGTGCCTGAAACAAGAAGGGTATTGGTCTCTAGAGATGTCAGATTTGTAGAATCAAAGGGGTTTTATGGAGAGAAGAGTTGGGAAGACCTGAAGGACCTCCCCAACAACCCATCTGATCGTGCTAACAATTTGAGGATCATCTTAGAGAATCTTGGGATCACTCAGCCAAAACAGAAGGAGGAGACCAAGGAAAACAAACCGGCTAGTATGGAGAACCCCATTGCTGATGAGATTACTCACCTTGATCATGAGGGGGACAATGGAGAATCACAAACTGATCAACAACATGATTCTGCCATTCATAATCAAGGTGAGGCAGAAGAGTTAGATGCACACCAAATGGAGTCTGAACAACAATCTGAAATGGAGCAGCAACAAGAGGAAATGCATACTGATCATCCTATGGAAGTCCTAAGAAGAAGCACAAGGGAGAGAAAGGATCCATCTGAATGGAGGAACACTGGAGTGTACTACAATAGCCAGACAGTAACTCATCCAAGTCAAGTTGTTTGCACACTTGCTCACTTTCCTACTGAACATCAAGTCTTCATTAGTGCTCTTGATGCCGAATTGGTTCTCAAAACTTATGAAGAAGCCAAGAAGCATAAGAAGTGGATAGATGCAGTGGGAGAAGAGATCAAGGCAATGGAGAACAACAATACTTGGTATGAGACAGATTTGCCTAGAAAGAAGAAGGCAGTGAGCTCTAAATGGGTTTTCACTATCAAGTACAAAAGTAATGGAGAGATAGAAAGGTGCAAAGCTAGACTGGTTGCAAGAGGATTCACACAAACCTATGGAGAGAATTACAGAGATACATTTGCACCAGTAGCTAAGCTTCACACAGTGAGAGTCATCCTATCCTTAGCAACAAAATTGGAGTGGGATTTGTGGCAGATGGGTGTCAAGAATGCCTTTCTTCAAGGAGAGCTAGAAGATGAAGTTTACATGACTCCACCTCCTGGTCTTGAGGATATGGTTACACCAGGAAAGGTTTTAAGGCTGAAGAAGGCAATTTATGGTCTGAAACAATCTCCTAGAGCTTCGTATCACAAGTTGAGTACTACTCTCTTGGAAAGAGGTTTTAAGAGATTAGAAGCTGATCATACCCTCTTCACTCAATCAAGCCAGGAAGGTATTGTTGTCATTCTTATCTATGTTGATGATATTATCATTTCAGGGAATGACAAGGTAGGAATCCAAGGTTGTAAAGATTATTTGAACTATGTGTTTGACATTAAAGACCTTGGAGAACGAAAGTACTTCCTAGGGATAGAAGTGTGCAGTTCTAAGGAAGGTCTCTTCTTATCGCAAAGGAAGTACACTCTTGATTTGTTGAGTGAAGCAGGTAAACTCAAATCAAAAGTAGCCAAGACACCCCTTGAAGAAGGCTAAAAAGTCACAAGAGAGGGGGAGATTGATGATGAACCGTTTGAGGATATCAATCTATATAGGTGGATGGTTGGTAAGCTGATTTATCTTACTATTACAAGGCCTGACTTATGTTTTGCAGTGAACCAAGTGAGCCAGCATATGCAAGCTCCAAAGATGCATCATTGCAACATGGTGGATCACATTCTAAGGTACCTCAATGGAGCTCCTGGTCAAGGGATTTGGATGGGATGCAATAAAAGCACAGAGATTGTAGGCTATTGTGATACTGATTGGGCTGGTGACCGAGTAGATAGGAGATCTACTACAGGCTATTGAACTTTCATTGGAGGCAATCTAGTCACTTGGAAAACAAAGAAGCAGAAGGTTATTTCATGTTCAAGTGCTGAGGCAGAGTATAGGGAAATGAGGAAGCTGACAAATCAATTGACATGGCTGAAGGCTCTACTTCAAGACTTGGGCATTGAGCAACAAGATCCAATCACAATGAATTGTGATAATCAAGCAGCAATACACATAGCATCCAATTCAGTGTTTCATGAGAGGACAAAGCACATAGAGGTGGATTGTCATAAGGTGAGGCAGAAAGTAAAAGAAGGAGTGATCTTACCTTGCTATACAAGAAGTTCAGATCAGTTGGCAGACATTTTCACCAAGGCTGCTAGCTTGAAGGTTTGTGAGTTCATTCATCCTAAGCTTGGACTCATTGATCTCTCTCAAGCATAAGTCCCTAGACTATAAATCCAGTACTCTTTTTCCCTTGATACAGTTTTTATCCCATGAGGCTTTTTTGTATCAAGGTTTTTAATGAGGTGGGTATTCACGGTTCCAAGCTTGATCATTATATCTTCATGGTCAAGCTTGAGGGGGAGTATTGAATTGAAGAATAAAGAGTATCAAGGGCATTCAGATAAAGAAGCAGAAGCTAGTTGGTATCTGCAAAGTTGGGGACATCATTTTTCCTGTCAAGAATGGGACATAAACAAACTCTTGTGTTCGAATGTAAAAGTTTTGTTTATGTACCTAGGATGGTCCCAACTTGTCTGGAGCAGATATGAAGAGCAGGAGGTCTGATCCCTAGGCCAGAACACGTTTCTCTCTCCTCATAACCAACAAGGACCTGTCGCTTTCTCTCTTGGAGCCGTTGCACACATACTGCCGAAACCTATTGTCTTCTTCTTCTTTGTTTAATATGTTTTAATGTCTGAATTCCCTAGTTGTCTCTCTATATAAACAATGTAACTCATGAATATCAGAATACACTTAAGGAAATCTTTTCTTAAGCTCAAATACTCTCATTCTCTCTCGGTTCTCTCTTTCTCGCTTTAAGAACCCTAATTGGTTCTAGGGCTTCACTCTTCAGCTAAACTCTCTTATACCCTAAAATCTAACAGGCCATTCTTGTATTGCCTTGATCTTCTCATCATCCACCTTAAGTCCATGTGAACTTTAAAAAAATCATAGGAAAACCAATTGATCAGGTCAATAGATGCATTTCATAAAGTTTGCATAAAGGCCTTCTGATCTAAGTGTTTTCATAATCTTTTCTAGATGCTTAACATGATCATCTAACTAGTGGCTATAAATCAGTATGTCATCAAAATATACTACCACAAACTTGCAAATAAAAGCTCTTAATGTTAGAATTTCAAAGGCATCCATGAGGAAGCTCAGATAATCTAGTTTGGTTCATGAGACATTCATAAGAAGCTCTGAACCATAACTCATAACAAGAACATAAACAGATTAAATAAGAGGAATTAAACCGCTTCTGCTCAAACAAAGACAACTAGTTTGTGCTTAAGAAAGCCATTATTCTAGTTGTATAAAGGAGTCCTTAGCTATATGAAAACACTTCCAAGAGCTTAACATCTCACCAAGGAGAGTCTACTCATAAACATGGAAGAGAATCAATAATTAACTAAGAGAACATCCAAGAGATGATAAAGAACTAACTATGAGTGATTTTCTCATCATACTTGGACTAACTATGGAAGAGTTATCCAAGCATGATGAGAGGCTGCCTTAAGCAGCCATAACTGTGGCTCTTTAAGGTCTCCATTGTATATGAACTTGTATATACAATGAAGAGAAAGAGCAGAACCGGTTACAAGAAGAAGAGAGAAAGAGATAAGACTTAAGTGATTCTTTATATGAAAATAAGTTCTGAATTCTCTATATTCAATGTGTGTCACAATGGTCTCGGTTACATATCTTTCATAGACAGAGAATTAGGTTAAGACAACAATAAACAAAGACATCATATCATAAGATCTCAATCGTTGATTTGTTGGAGGGAAAACAGATTTTGAATCAATGTTTGGATCTTCTTCTCTTCATTTCGGTTTTGGTGTGTTCACACACGAAAATTACCTGTCTGATTTCTTGTTTAATGTGTGCAGACCTGAGGAGAGAGAGAGAGAGAGCACAAAATGGTGCAGCAGTAGATAGTGACAGATCCTTAACACTTGGAAACACTACCCAATGGTCGACAGTGACAGGTCTTTGATGCATTCAGACCTTAAATCATCTTGTGACTTCTGATCTTCTTTTGAACTCAACATGTGACCTTAATAGATCTTCTTCAGACTTTAATCAACACTTTTCGAACTCCTTTAACCATCATCTTCAGCCTTAACCAAAGAGTGGACGGATGGGCTGATTCTGCTCATGGGTTTGATCAATTGTCATCAATGGGCCGAGTCTTCTTCTTTCTTCAAGATTCATCCCAAGGCCTTATCCACACTTAGACATTGTGAGATCCGGGATTCACACTAAGAATTTGTATTCGTGGATTTGGAATTTTAGGATATAGAAATGGTATAGTTTCCTACGAATCAAAGACTTTATTGAGATTGATCGTCGAGATAGAACAAACACAGTCAAAAAGAGAGTACAAAGTATGATGAGCGAGCTATCTAGTTGAAGTGTTCTTAGTTAGGGTCGGAATGTCTTGAATGAATCGCCACTTCTTCTTTAAATAGTCTCGACTTTGATCTTCTTGTTCCGATATTTCGGCCTCACCGTCATAACGATCTCCGAGATTTGCGGCAATCAGTTGAATGACGAAGACCGGGTTGCTCTATCTCCACGTCGTCTCCTGCCGAGCTCGAGCTCGATCGCTTCTCACTTCGGCATTGCTTGGGACTTTTCAAGAAGTCAATCGTATAGGCCCAACAGAGGACAACGGTCGATCTCTCTCTGTCTTGATATTGGAGCGGGCTCATAACTATGGGCCTTTGTCTTATTTGTTAACGGGCCGGATTTCTTGGAGGGAAATTCAGCACCAACAATAGCCCCCCAGCCCATTAATTTCGACGAGTCGAGGTTAATGGGCGGTAGACGTTCTGGTTTGACGGGACCGTTTCAGGTCGCTTATTTTGGGACGATCATTTCGGATCGTTCTGGTTTGACGGGACCGTTTCAGGTCGCTTATTTGGGGACGATTATTTCGGTTCGTTCTGGTTGGGAGGGACCGTTTCAGGTCGCTTGTATGAAGAGACAATTTCATATCACTTATATTAGAAGGGACCGTTTAAGGTCGTTTGGAAGAGATAATTTCATATCATTTGATTTCTGGAGGGATAATTTCATATCACTTTAGCTTTTGAAGAGATAATTTCATATCACTTTAGCTTCTGAAGAGATAATTTCATATCACTTTGTAGAATGTAAATGGCGAAGCATTTCGCAATGACTCTAACTTTTACGACAGAAAGAGACCTTGATTGAGAGACTTATTTTGATTTCACAAAGATAAGCTAGTAGGACTTCGTTAGAAGTTGTTGAGCTCGGTAAGAGCTTTGTGTTTGGGGGGTGACTGCGCTCGGAGTCGAGCTGCCTACGTACCCTTTTAAGGGGATCAAGCCATTTCGTAGTTCGATTATGTTGTCGAACTCCTAGTGGAAGTACTTCTTGAGGTTGATGATGTTCCAAGGTCGTAGTTCAGGTTTCTGGGTTTCCACCGACTTGAGTCGGTAGACCCCGTCATTCACAACGTCGGTGACCTGGTAAGGACCTTCCCACTTTGCTCCTAACTTCCCAGCGTGTTCTTCCTTTTTATGGTCGAACACTTTCCGTAAGAAGAGCTCTCCTACTTGAAACCTTCGAGTTTTGATCTTGGAATCATAGTAACGAGCAGCGGCTTGTTGGTAGTTCTGGATTCGAGCTAGTGCGAGGTTCCTCCTTTCGTCGACGAGATCGAGCTCGTCAGTTATCATCTTGTTATTGAGTTCCTCTTGTCGTGGGCATTCTTCTTTGCGGATGCTTGATACGAGGATTTCGGCTGGTACTACCGCCTCGATCCCGTAAGCCAGCGAGAAGGGAGTCTCGCCGGTGGATTTGCGGGGGGTAGTCCGGTAGGCCCAGAGTACGGCTGGGAGCTCGTCGCTCCAGCTCGTTTTGCACTCACTGAGTCTTTTCTTGAGGCTGTTCATGATTGCCTTGTTGGCCGCTTCTGCCAGCCCATTCCCTTGCGGATAGCGTGACGTTGAGTAAGTCAGCTTTATGTTCCACGTTCTGCAGAACTCCTTGAAGGCGTTTGATATGAACTGGGAACCGTTATCAGTGACGATCTCGTGGGGTAGTCCGTGCCGGCAAACGATGTTTCGCCAGACGAACTCCTTGACGTGAACGTCTTTGACCTTTTGGTACGACTCTGCTTCAATCCATTTGGTGAAGTAGTCTGTCATCACCAATAAGTGTGTGGCTTTCTTTTTGCCGGATGCGACTAGGGGCCCCACGATGTCCATTCCCCATCGCATGATTGGGTATGGCGATGAGATAGAGGAGAGTTTCTCCGATGCTTGGTGGATAATTGGGGCGTGCTTTTGGCACTTGTCGCATTTGTTGGAGAAGGACTCGCATTCGGTGGCCATCGTCGGCCAAAAATAGCCTTGTCTTTTGATTTGCACGGCCAATGCTCGTCCTCCGGAATGGCTTCCGTAGGATCCGTCGTGTGCTTGTGTAATCACGGCTAGGGCTTTCTTTTTGTTAAGGCATTTTAGGTAAGGTCCGGAGAGACTCCTTTTGAAGAGCTCTCCTTGTGTGACGCAGTACCTTGCACTTTGTGTTTTGAGTTTCCGTGCCTCCCACTTGTCGTCCAGAACTTCGCCATTTGTAATGTATCGAATGATCGGAGTTCTCCAATCTTCGTCTTTGTTAGGCTCGGGTCCTTGACTAGTGGATGCGGCTTGGATCGGTCCGTCGGGGACGTTCGTGACGTACACGGCTTTTCTTGGATCGAGGTCATCATCAATCTTGATGATGTCGCGACTGGTGTCCTCGGGACATTCTTTGTGCTCGACATCGTCCTTTATGGCGTGCCCGTCCCCTTTCAAGGACAGAGCTTTCGGGGCTATGTCGATGCTTGGTTTTTCGATCCCCTCGACCGGTATGATCCTTTTGAGGTTAGGATCTGATGTCGATGCTAATGTGGCTAGGGCATCGGCTGCGGTGTTTTCCCCGCGTGGGATTCGCGTTAGATCAAAGAATTCGATCTGTTCGGCGAGCGTGTGGACTACCCATAGGTATGCTTCCATCCGTTCGTCTTTGGCCTCGTAGTCGCCATGATACTGGCTCGTGACCAATTGGGAATCGCTGAAGGCGTCAACTTCCCGGGCTCCTATTGCTATCGCTAGTCTGAGTCCGGCTATTAACGCTTCGTATTCTGCTTCGTTATTTGAAGCGGCGAAGCCCAGTCTGAACGATTATTCTAGTACTTCGCCTGTTGGGGAGACCAGTTTTACTCCGACTCCGGATCCTTGCCTCGAGGAAGCTCCATCGACATAGAGTTTCCACCTTTGGGCCGAGGTCGGGTCGAGTTTGATGGTCGGAGGGAGCTCGATTATGAAATCTGCCAATACTTGCGCTTTTAGGCACGTTCGAGCCTTGTATTCTATGTCGTACTCGCTAAGTTCGATAGCCCATTTGACCAATCGACCTGACTGGCTTGGACTGTGAAGGATGGTTCTCAGTGGCTGAGAGGTCATCACTATGATCGAGTGCGATTGAAAGTATGGTCGGAGCTTCCGAGCTGATGTCACTAGCGCTAGGGCGAGTTTTTCCATGGCGGGGTATCTGGTTTCAGCGTCGAATAAGGTTTTACTGATGTAATACACTGGCCGTTGTTCATTCTGTTCTTCGCGAACCAGGACTCCACTTACTGCTTCTGTGGAAACAACTAGGTAGAGGTAGAGGGGTTCCCCTTCTACTGGTTTCGCCAGTATAGGTGGTTCGCTTAGGTAAGCTTTGAGCTGAGTGAACGCTTCTTCGCACTTTTTGTCCCAGAGGAACTTTTTGTTCGCTTTGAGTAAGTGATAGAAGGGCAGACATTTATCAGTCGACCTCGAGATGAAACAGTTCAGAGCAGCTATTTTGCCGGTTAGGCGCTGGACTTCTCGCGTCGTTTTGGGAGATTTCATCTCTATGAATGTTGTGATCTGTTTGGGGTTCGCTTTGATCCCTCTTTCGGTTACTAGGTAACCTAGGAATTCTCCTGAGGGGACCCCGAAGGTACACTTTGCTGGGTTGAGTTTCATCCCGTATTTATTGAGAATGATAAAACATTCTTTTAGCTGTGGGATGTGATCCTCATACCTGGAAGATTTGACCAGCATATCGTCGATGTAGAATTCCATAGTTTTGCCTAGGAGTCCTGAAAACATCTTGTTGACGAGGCGTTGGTAAGTTGCTCCTGCGTTTTTTAGTCCGAAGGGCATGAATTTGTAGCAGTACGTGCCTCGATCAGTTATGAACGAAGTCTTTTCTTGGTCCTCGGGGTTCATTAATATTTGATTGTACCCCGAGAAAGCGTCCATGAAGGATAGTAGCTGGTGTCCGGCGGTGGCTTCGACCAGTCGGTCGATGTGTGGGAGTGGAAAGCTGTCCTTCGGACACGCTTTATTGAGATCCGTGAAATCTACACAGACTCTCCACTTCCAGTTCTTTTTCTTAACCACTACAGGGTTCGCAAGCCAGTCGGGGTATCTGACCTCTCTAATTGATCCGATTTTTAATAATCGATCGACCTCCTCGTTGACGGCTTGAGCTCGTTCCGGACCTAGTTTTCGACGTTTTTGTCTTACCGGTTTGTAGGTTGGGTCGACATTTAGCTCGTGGCTGGTAACGTCGATGTTGATCCCTTTCATGTCTGCTGAAGACCAGGCAAAGGAGTCGACGTTTTGTTTAAGGAAAGAGACCAGTTCGTTTTTGACTGGCTCTGATAGGTCGATTCCAATGCCAACGAGTCTTTCGGGATGAGCATCATCTATGCAAACTTGGACCGTGAGGTCCTTCGGAGGTCCTATTTGACTCGGGTCGTTCGACCTTTTGGTCTGCATGGTGGCGAGCTCGTCCCCTTTATGTAATTGCTACGCAGGGGATTTCTCAATCTGCTTGTATCCGTTCATGTAGCAGTGGCGGGAAATCTTTTGACTTCCGTACACGGTTTTTACCCCTTTAGGAGTTGGGAATTTTACGCATTGATGGTAGGTCGATGGTACCGCTTTCATGTCGTATATCCACGGTCGACCTAGAATAGCGTTATAGGGAGCTGGCCAATCCACTATGAAAAACTCTGTCATTCTTCGGACTCCTCCAGCGATTACCGGGGCGAAGACAGAGCCCATCGAGTACGTTGTTTCGCCAGCGAACCCTACTAGTGGTGTTTTTTCTTCCACGATCTCGGAGTCGTTGAAGTCCATCTTTTTGAATGCATCGTAAAAGAGGACATCTACCGAACTTCCTGTGTCAATCATTATCCTTGAGAGTTCGACATCTCCCACTACTAGACAAACGAGGAGAGCGTCGTCGTGTGGTTTGTCGAGATTACTTGTCTCGCTTTCGTGGAAAGTGATTTCGTGGTCTGGACATAACATTGGGATTTTTCCCCATTTGTCGGTCTCGACTCTTCTTTGAAGAGCTTTGATTGAATTGACCGAGTCTCGGCAAAGCTTGGAGCCACCGAAGATGAAGTCGATTCGTTTAGGGGGTATAGCCCGTACACCCCCCCACCCGCAGAGACGAGGGAGATTGATTCGTGAGCGTAAACTCTTAGCGGGAGCTGGAGGTGGGGATAACGCCGAACCTTCCGGGGTGCCGCTCAGGCGGAGTTCGCCGAGAATAAACTCGACTCTCTTCCGGCTCCTTTGTCCGTTCTCGTTTGTTTTGAGAAGGCCTCTTGGTGTTTGACTCTTTGGTCTGTTTACTTTCCTTTTTGTCGGATGGAGTTTCCTCCTCGACTTCAGAGTCTTGTTTGCTTTCGGACTCTCGCTTCTGAGCCTTGGCTTTAGCTCGAGTATAGCAATCTTCGGTCGAGTGTCCCCTTTTGTTGTGAAATTCACAGAATTTTTCCTTGTCAAACTCGAATTTCTTCGAGCTCTTCGGGCTCTCGACTGCATTGACGTTCCCCGATTTACGGGAATCCTTTTTCGAGTTCGAGTTCTGCGAGCCCGAAGGGTTCTTTTCCTTTCGGTGCTTTTCCCTGAGGGTCGTGGTTTTGTCCTCGAGGCGAGCGAAGCCCGATGCGCGATGAAGGGCGTCATCGAGTGTTTGAGGTTCGCGGACTGTTATTTCCTCGCGGAATCTGGTGGAATACCATAGTCCACGTCGCAGTGCTTCTATAGCTAATTCGTCTCGCGGGTTTGCGATTTTGGATTTTATTTCCTTAAATCGGTCGATGGACGAGCGAAGTAATTCGTCGGGTTTTCGGGAGACGCCAAATAGAGCTGCCTAAGTAGTCTTTTCCTCGATAAAGACGGAGTATTGTTTGAGAAAAGCCGTCATGAACTGGGTGAACTTGTTGACCGACCTTTCTTCCAGTCCGGCAAACCATTCTAGGGCGGAGCCCGATAGGTTTTCGGCGAAGAGCCTGCAGAAAGCCGGCTCTCTCTCTTCGTCGGTGAGGTATACCCTTGCCATCGCTAGTCGGAATGCCCTGATATGGGCTTTGGGGTCCGACTTCCAAGAGAATTCCGGAAATTTAGTTTTCTTGATTTCCCGGATTCTTGCGAAGGCGATCCGGTCTGTGAACGGCGTTTGTCGCGTTTCTTCGATCACTCGATCGATGTCGGGCGCCGCGCTTGTCGCCATGTGAACTTTGGAGCTCAGACTGACGAACTGAGCCTTAGCTTGTTCAATATACTGTCTAAGCATATCCTGGTCGTCGCCTGTCGTAGGCGCGAACTGGGCTTGTGCTTGATTGGACATTTGTCCAGGGAAAGCTGGGTCGAGAAGATCGATTGCTGGAAACGATCCCGTCTGATCGACCTGCGGCGTTCGGAACTGGACCGTGTTTGACCCGTTAACGGGTCCTGAGCTCGAGGCGAAAGCAGAGCCTCCTAGTTGCCTCGGCCAGGTATTCGAACTACTCAGGAAAGGTGGTGGCCCGAGTAATGGTCGATTTCCCGATCCGGTTGGATCTGTGATCATTGAATTTGAACCAAATGGGGTTGGAGTCGCGATGGGTGTCATTATAGGGCGGAAGCCGCTATTCGACGTACCGGCGAAATTCCCCGACGTTCCCGGTGGAGTTACCACCTGGGAGAAGTCCAAACGTGTACACGGTGGGGGACTTATAGGGGTTCTTGGATCATGCGTTGATCTGCCCCCCCTGGTTTTGGCTAGCAAGCTCTTCAAGACGGGCGTTAATGCGCCTTTCCTGTTCATAGAGCTGCGCGGCCAGAGAACGGTTCGCAATCTCTTGGGTCCTTGCGCTTGCTTCGTTATTTCTCGTTCGATCTACCAATAGGCTTAACATCGAACGGATTTCAACAAGATCGTTTGGCCCTTGTCTCTGTGGAGCAGAGGGCAGTGGCGAATTGGGTCTGGTCGCTCCAGATCCGCCTCCAGGGGTGGGAATTGAGTCGTTTCTCATCCACACCCAATTTCTGCCCGGGTCGTTAGTTCCTGACAAAACGTTTGTCGGAGTCTGGCTCGTCGCGATTGTTTGGGCGACTGAGCCGGCCGGTGCCGAGGTCGTGGAGACTGAGGCAGATCTCGTCAACACACCATCGGTCTGACCCATGATTCTTACCCCGGTGGTGTTCTGAGGAACGTTGTCGACCGTTTGAGGATGGTCAACCGGTGGTGTGGCGCTGGGAGAGCCAGATTGGTCGGGATTCATCTCGATCTATCGGATCTAAGATCTGATTCTTAAGACAGGAAAAACTATAGATAGTCCCCACAGTCGGCGCCAAATGTGAGATCCGGGATTCACACTAAGAATTTGTATTCGTGGATTTGGACTTTTAGGATATAGAAATGGAATAGTTTCCTATGAATCAAAGACTTTATTGAGATTGATCGTCGAGATAGAACAAACACAGTCAAAAAGAGAGTACAAAGTATGATGATCGAGCTATCTAGTCGAAGTGTTCTTAGTTAGGGTCGGAAGTATTGAATGAATTGCCACTTCTTCTTTAAATAGTCTCGACTTTGATCTTCTTGTTCCGATATTTCGGCCTCGCCGTCATAACGATCTCCGAGATTTGCGGCAATCAGTTGAATGACGATGACCGGGTTGATCTATCTCCACGTCGTGTCCTGCCGAGCTCGAGCTCGATCGCTTCTCACTTCGGAATTTCTTGGGCCTTGTCAAGAAGTCAATCGTATAGGCCCAACAGAGGACAACGGTCAATCTCTCTCTGTCTTGATATTGGAGCGGGCTCATAACTATGAGCCTTTGTCTTATTTGTTAACGGGCCGGATTTCTTGGAGGGAAATCCAGCACCAACAGACATCTTGAACTAAACCTAGATGCCTTGTTGATCACTTAAGCATAAATTCACTTGCTTGTGAGACACTCCAAGGCTTCAACTAGGAATGAGGCTCGGCTTTGTCTTTATGACTTCAGCCTCTCCTCTTCCATTTCATCTTCCTCTCAAATACTCCCCCGAAAGCTTGGTCGTCGGGACTCCAAAAAGACCAAAAGGAGAAGAGGACCAAAGGCCAAGCTTGGAGCTGTGGAACTACCTCATTGAAAACCTCCTTAAGGAAAACCTCTTTGGGATAAAACTGTAAGGAGGACAAAAAGAGTATAGCCCACATACTCAAGATGTAACTTGACCTTGGCATATGAACATCTTGAACCGCACCTACTCCTTTCCATGACTCTTTCATTCCTTGACTTGACTTCTCTTGATATGAAATTCTTGATCTTGTTGTGTCTTTTGAAATTTGGAATCCATAAAGCTCCAGCCTTTAACTCCAACTTCCATTATCTTTCTCTTCTTGGAAGAACTTCAAGTCGGTCTCATCTTCCTTTTG
Source organism: Orychophragmus violaceus (assembly GCA_030180135.1). Classification (NCBI taxonomy): domain Eukaryota; kingdom Viridiplantae; phylum Streptophyta; class Magnoliopsida; order Brassicales; family Brassicaceae; genus Orychophragmus; species Orychophragmus violaceus. Next base: position 45,886,537 of record CM058233.1, on the reverse strand, counting down.
GATAGACTTCAAGGCTTATGGATGCTCCTTATGGCTCTTTCACTTCCTAATGCTCCTTAAGAATGTCCATGCCTTTCTCCTCTCCTTATAAACCTTCAACACAAAGGTTTAAAGGAAACTTGTTAAAATATATGCAATGGCATTTAGGAACATTAGCTTTAAGAGAAACCTTTAAGTTTGAAACGTTTTAGAGAACAGATTGTAAAACGTTTTATATATGAGACACATGATCACAACAAGATACAAATGAAAGATTCAAGTTTTAAAACGTTTTGAGAATGAGTTTTAAAACGTTTTTGACTCTAAGATGAAACATAATCATAATCAAGAGAATCACAAAATTTTGAACTTCAATAGGTTGCAAAACGTTTTGACAATTGATTGAAAATGTTTTCAACACTTCAAACACAATCAAACACAATCAAACACAATCAAACACAATCAAGTCTTTAGGCAGTGGTAAATGGTAATGAAATGTGAGGTTTTTAGAAGTAGCCTGATCATAGTCCTTTGAGTTGCGGTTTGGATTTGAACTTGAACTCCCCCGCACTCTTGACTTGTCCATGGTTTGAACCATGACTTCACACCTTGTGCATTCTGTTTTTGTGCAACCAATCTTCAAACACCACTTAAGGTACAAATCAAGACTTCCCCTTCTTGAATGAACCAGCTTATGAACCGCCATTACTCCTTGGGAAGATCCTTCAACAAGAAGCACATCCACCAGCTGACTTCCAACTTGATGAATTGTGATACCCCGTATCAAAAATACGGTCAACGGGCAGCAGAAAGTCAACCAGGGGTAAAATCGTCATTTTACCTAAATCAGGGGTAAAATGGTAATTTTACCAAAAGTCGAGACAGAAGCTAAGACGGGCCGAATATTCTTATATTTCAATATAAAGAATGTTCACAGTGTTGGAACGTTTAGGGTCTCCTGATTCAATTCTCAGATTGATTCATCCTACTAAACATGCAGATCTAGGTTCTCTTGATTAGAAACATAATAGATCTCACCTGTTACCTTGTTTTGCAGCGGAATGGGAGGTAAGGGTCAGAGATCAGCAAAACCACCAAGAGATAGCTCCTCCAAAGGCTCACACACGCACACCGGAAATTTGGCTGCTAGACCAAGACAGAGAGGAGGCGCAGAGAGAGTGGAGGGAGGCGCAGAAGTGCTGAGAAAATAAGAGCTAGGGCAAGTTTTATTTAATAAAACCCTTGTCCAGTTCTTATGGGCCTTTGGGCCCAATTCTCAGTTCTGATTAAATCCCTTGGATTTAATCAGGCCCTTTAGTCTCTCTAAGTACAGTAAATGCCTAGCACTTTTACCGTACTTCTGCTAAACCGTTCCTTCGTATTTTCCCGTTAGCTTAGGCGTGTGACCCATATGGGATCATATAATAAAGGCAATAAGTCCAAGACTTATAGATCATGAGCGGACTCTAGCAAGCCATCATGACCCCCAGTATTATATGACTTATGTCTGATCATTGACATACTCTTACTTTCTAGAGACAGTACAGAGATTACTGGACATAATTCCAACAATCTCCCACTTGAACTGGAATCTCTGTATTCATAATCCTTTTGTCTCAATATCTCGATTAGTCATAAGGCAAGATTAGTGTCATCCTTATAAAGCCTAATCTTGTTTATCGGACTCTGATTTGATACTGACAATCCAAACGACTCGGGAAAGTCCATTTGAGCATGGCCATGCATTTTCCAGTATTCAAATCTCCGATTGGCCTGGAGATATTCACTCCATTTATATTGGAGGGACAAATCCCGTCTTGTTCCATCACTGTAAACTACTCATTTCATAATACACCCAAACAAGGTCCTTATAACTATCGCTTAACGACAGCATTAGACAATGATCAAAGCGCATTAGTTCATGTGCAGTCACATGCATGCGAACTCAGGTCTAAGGACTATACTCTATAGTCGTAGTAAGAATCTCTTATGACACAGATATAAATATCCTGAAGAGTTCTTATAAGCGGGTCACGTCCGGTCGTATGTACCCTACATACACCTATGTACTGACTTTGATGCCGCGCATCAATGACACACTGAGACTTTGTCATAAGTCACATACCAATCTAGTCTCACATGGTTGTTGGTGTTCCAATTTCAACAACCTTCGACTAGGGACAGGATGATATAAGCCATCTATCAAATATAGGGTCTCATGATCAAGCTAAATGACTTTGATGACTCAAGATCAAGTCACTTACTTCGATGACCTATAAAATGGTTCATATCATTTTGGAACGATTATTTCATCACAGTTAAAATATTCTTGAAATAATAATTTCATTAAACATCATAAAAAATGTTTTACAAGAACATATCAATAACTAAATAAAGCCCTCAAACTCCCACTCAAATTTAGATTACATTTCAATGTCTCTAATGCCTACAGCTTCAGTTAGGAACTCGAGCTTAGGTCTTGGGAGTGGCTTTGTCAATGGATCAGCGACGTTATCATCTGTCTGAACTCGGCTGATCTTGACTTCCTTTCTATTAATGATGTCACGTATCAAGTGAAATCTTCTTAGAACATGCTTGGATTTCTGGTGTGATCTTGGTTCCTTTGCCTGAGCAATAGCACCATTGTTATCACAAAACAGTGCCAGAGGCTCAGCCGCATTTGGTATCACACCTAGTTCGATAATGAACTTTCGTATCCAAACAGCTTCCTTCCCTGCTTCCGAAGCGGCGATATATTCAGCTTCTGTAGTGGAATCAGCAACGGTGTCTTGCTTGGAACTTCTCCAACTGATTGCACCGCCATTCAGACAAAAGATATAACCGGACTGTTGTTGGGAATGTCCTTTTCATCTTACCGTATTAATTCCATTTAACTTTCCCGTTAGCTATGGTGTGTGACCCTTTGGGATCATACAATACTGGTAATAAGTCCTAAACTTATAGATCATGAGCGGGCTCTAGCAAGTCATCATGATCACCCAGTATTTATGACTTATGTCTGATCTCGACACTTATCATACTTTCTAGAGATAGTACGGTAGATTTCAGAACATTCCCAACAATCTCCCACTTGTACTGGAATCCTATATTCCCTAGTCCTTTTGTCTCAATATCTCGATCTGGCATAAGGCAAGATGCGTGTCATCCTTATATAGCCAGACCATTTTAATCGGACCAGATTTGATACTGACAATTCAAACGACTTGGGCAAGTCCGTTTGGGAGTGGCCACTCTCTTACCAGCTATCAAGTCTCCGATTGGCCTAGAGATATTACCTCCGTTATACGGCAGGGACAAATCCCATCTTGTTCCATCACTATGAACTACACACTTCATAATACACCCAACCAAGGTCCTTATAGCTCCCAGTTACGAAACAGCGTTAGACAATGATCAAAGCGCATCAATCCATGTGCAGCCACATGCATGCGAACTCAGGTCTAAGGACTATACTCTATAGTCGTATATGAGAACCTCTTATGACACAGATATTAATATCTTGTAGAGTTCTCATCAGCGGGCCATGTCCGGTCATATGTTCCCCTACATATACCTATGTGTCGACTTTGATGCCGCGCATCTGTGACCCCTCGAAACTTGGTCATAAGTCTCAACACAATCTAGTCTCAAGTGGTTGTTGGTGTTCCAATTTCAACAACCTTCGACTATGGACACTATGATTTATGTCATTTCGTTAAATATGGGGTTTCAGGATCAAGTCTACTCATGTACTTCGATGGCCCATATATCATGACATGAATCATTTTGGAACGATTATTTTATATCACAGTTAAAAATAATCCAGAAATAAATTTTCATCAACATTTAAAATGTTTACATGAACCAATCAAAACTAAAATAAAGCCCTCACAACTCCCACTCAAAAAGAGATTACATTTGAATATCTCTAATTCCTACAGCAGTAGTATGCAACTCGTGCTTAGGTCTCGGGAGTGGCTTTGTCAACGGGTCAGCCACGTTCTCATCAGTGGGAACTCTGCTGACCATCACTTCACCTCTATTCACTATATCACGAATCAGGTGATACCTTCTCATAATATGTTTGGATTTCTGATGATGTCTCGGTTCCTTAGCTTGAGCAATTGCACCATTGTTGTCACAATACAGTGCTAGTGGCTCAGTGGCATTTGGGAATACACCGAGTTCAATCAAGAAGTTCCTTATCCAAACTCCTTCCTTCGCAGCTTCCGAAGCAGCGATGTATTCAGCTTCAGTTGTGGAATCTGCCACGGTGCTCTGCTTGGAGCTCTTCCAACTTACTGCACCGCCATTCAGACAGAAGATGTAACCAGACTGTGACCGGAAATCATCTTTATCTGTCTGAAAACTTGCATCCGTGAATCCACTCATTTCAAGCACTTCACTTCCTCCGTAAACCAAGAACTTATCCTTAGTATTCCTTAAATACTTCAGGATATTCTTTACGGCAATCCAGTGACTCTCACCTGGATTAGACTGGTACCTACTCGTCATGCTTAGTGCATAAGCAACATCAGGACGAGTACAGATCATGGCATACATGATAGATCCTATAGCCGAAGCATAAGGAATCCTACTCATGCGCTTAAGCTCATCAGGTGTTTTTGGACACTGATCTTTGCTTAGTGTAGCACCATGTATCATTGGCGTGAATCCTTTCTTGGATTTATCCATTCCGAATCGATGCAGGATTTTATCTATATAAGCATCTTGACAAAGTCCAATCAGCTTTTTAGATCTATCTCTAAAGATTCGGATTCCAAGAACATACGCGGCTTCACCCATGTCCTTCATGGAAAAACAACTTCCCAGCCAGTCTTTAACAGACTTCAGCATTGGAATATCATTTCCAAGAAGCAATATGTCATCGACATATAGGATAAGAAACGCCACTTTGCTCCCACTAGTTTTCTTATACACACATTGTTCTTCCTCGTTTCTGATGAAGTCAAAATTCTTTATTGCCTCATCAAAACGAAGATTCCAACTCATGGATGCTTGCTTCAATCCATAAATGGATTTATGAAGTTTGCATACTTTCCCAGCATTCTTAGGATCAATGTAACCGTCAGGTTGTATCATATACACATCCTCCTCCAAGATTCCATTCAGGAAGGCGGTTTTCACATCCATCTGCCAAATCTCATAATCATAATAAGCGGCAGTTGCTAGGAGAATCCGAATTGATTTCATCATGGCCACTGGTGAATAGGTTTCATCATAGTCTATACCATGAATTTGCTTGAAACCTTTTGCCACCAACCTGGCCTTGTAAATCTGGACATTCCCATCCATGTCAATCTTCTTCTTGAAGATCCATTTACACTCGATGGCTTTTGCACCAGCGGGTAAATCAACCAGTGAAAACACTCGGTTGACAGACATGGAGTCCATCTCGGATTCAGTGGCTTCACGCCACTTTAAGGAGTCAGGGCCCATCATGGCTTCTGCGAAGTTCGAGGGTTCATCACCGTCAATGATCAAAAGATCATGGCAATTAGTCACAAGGAATCCCTGATATCTATCAGGTTCCTGACGGATCCTTCCGGATCTTCGAACTTCAGGTACTGCAGGTTCAGGTTCTATTACAGCTTCATGTAATTCATCCTGCTGTTCTTCCTCATTAGGTTGAACAGGTTCCTGTCCTTCTTGAATTTCACCAAGTTGTACCTTACTCCCACTATCTTTCTTAGAGAGAAATTCCCTCTCAAGAAAAGTGCAATCCCGAGCAACAAAGATCTTGTTCTCGGATCGCAGATAGAAGTAATAAGCCTTGGTATCCCTAGGATAACCAATGAAGTAGCATTTGTCAGATTTTGGTGTAAGCTTGTCTGAGATTAATCTTTTGACATAGGCTTCACAACCCCAAATTCTGAGAAAAGACATTGCTGGAGCTTTTCCAGTCCATATCTCATATGGTGTCTTTGCTACTGCCTTTGATGGCACTCTGTTCAGTGTGAACGTTGCGGTCAGCAAAGCATATCCCCAAAGGGATATAGGAAGGTCTGTGTGACTCATCATGGATCAGACCATATCTAACAATGTCCGATTCCTTCTCTCAGACACACCATTCCACTGAGGTGTTCCAGGAGGTGTGAGTTGGGAGATGATCCCACACTCACTCAGATGATCACGGAATTCCTGGCTCAAGTATTCTCCTCCTCGGTCCGACCGAAGAGCCTTAATACTTTTACCAAGCTGGTTCTGTACTTCATTCTGGAATTCTTTGAACTTTTCAAAGGTTTCCGACTTATGTTTCATCAAGTAGACATATCCATATCTACTGAAATCATCAGTGAATGTAATGAAGTACTGATAGTTTCCTCTAGCATTTGTGGACATTGGGCCACACACGTCAGTATGTACCAGGCCCAATAGTTCACTGGCCCTTTCTGTGGGTTTATTGAAAGGGGCCCGTGTCATTTTGCCCATTAGGCAAGATTCGCATTTCTCACAAGACTCAAAGTCAAATGAGCCCAAGAGTCCATTTGAATGGAGCCTCTTGACGCGTTTCTCACTAATGTGCCCCAAACGACAATGCCAGAGAAACGTTTCATTTTCTTCGTTAGATTTGAACCGTTTTGTATTAATGTTATATACTGGAGCAGATTGATCCAGCATGTACAGCCCATTAATAAGAGGGGCACAGCCATAGAACATATTATTGAGATTAAAGGAACACAATTTATTCTTAATAGAAAAATCAAATCCTTGCAAATCCAATAATGAAACTGAAATGATATTTCTGCTTATAGCAGGTACAAAATAACAATTCTCAAGTTCTAAAATCAATCCAGAAGGTAAAGACAACAAGTAAGTGCCAACGGCCAGTGCTGGAACCTTCGCTCCATTGCCAACCCGCAACTCTACTTGCCCTTGCTTCAACCTTCTACTGTTGCTGAGCGCCTGCATATTAGTACAAATATGAGCCCCACATCCAGTATCTAATACCCAAGTGGTATTATCAGAAGTAGTAGTATTTACTTCAATAACAAAAATACCTGAAGCAGTAGTCTCCAAGGACTTCTTCTTCTTCTTCAGACTTTCCTGGTATTTCTTACAGTCCCTGCGATAATGCCCTGCCTCTTTGCAAAAGTGGCAGATATCAGAAGGCCCAGCTTTAGACACGGGCTTGGGCTTGGCCTTTTCGACTGCCTTGCCCTTTCCCTTGTCTGCAGCGGATTTCTTGAAACCCTTGCCCTTTTGCACCATAAGTACAGACGGCTCCTTGGCCTTCTTCAGATTAGGTTCTGCAGTCTTGAGCATACCATGTAGCTCAGGCAAAGTCTTTATCAACCCATGCATATTATAGTTCAAGATGAACTGGTCATATGCAGGAGTAAGAGATTGCAGAACGATATCACAAGCAAGCTCTTGGCTTATAGGACAGTCGAGTCTAGTCAAATGATCGAGATAACCCATCATTTTCAGAACATGTGGACTCACTGCTGTATCCTTAGCCATTTTACAGTCCAAGAGATTCTTTACAGTTTGGAATCTCTCTGTACGAGCCTGCTCCTGAAACAACGCTTTCAGGTTTGCCATCAGTTCCATGGGACAAGTCAGGCCTTCCCACTGCATCTGCAGTTCGGGAGCCATTGTCGCCAACATTAGGCAAACCACGTCATTAGCATCTGAAGAATGCGTATCCCAAGCATTCTTCACAGCTTGTGCGGCATTATTCGCAGGTCTAGGAGAGAGAACTCTTTCAAGGACATAAGCCTTCTTCTCCTGCCTGAGCACAAGTCTCAGGTTCCTGGACCAGTTCAGGAAGTTTGATCCGTTCAGTTTGTCCTTCTCAAGGGAAGACCGGATCGAGAAATGGTTTTGTGTTGTTGTGCTTGACATAGCTGAAATTATGAGACAATAGAGTTTTAGTTATTTAGTTCATAAAAGAGTAATCTTAAAAACTTATAAGAAAACTAGCATTGCATTCAAAATTTCTTTGTATAACCTCATAAGAATGCAATGATTCCGAGACCCATGTTCAACTAAAACCAAAGTGGGCCACTGGCCGTCACACGGAATTAGCTTTACTTGGTAAGCATTCACACAACTAGTTATAACCATATAACTCTCGGTTGTGGATTGGGCCCAAGGCCCAATACACCAGATGTCTCAAGGCCCGGGACTCCCGATGGCCCAGTCAAGGAAACCAATCTCTTACAGCCAAATAATCACTAATCTCTGGGACTCCCAATGAAATTAGTGACTATATACTACTTTACTTACGCAAAAACAGACACCTCACACTGTAAGCCATATCTGTAATTGAATAAGCGTTAAGTAGCTGACAAGATTGGGCAAGACATCCAAGCTTGATATTGGTTTTGAGGATTTTAAGTTTTATTTCCAAAAATAGAAGATTACTATTTTGGGAAACTTTCTTATTTTAGAAACTTTCTAAATTTAGAAACATGCTAAAAATAGAAATTTCCAATTTAATATTTTATTAAAGTTTTTCGGATGGGTCACAAATTATAGGCCCAATTCTTGGCCCAAGACCACATAATTCCAATTGGCCCAATAATTTGACATAACCGAGTCGGTTCATTAATTCTGGTCCAAGACCAAATTAACTACTAAATCCAACTGGTTATTTACTAAACCAGACCAGCTCTAAATTATTTGGTCCAACCAAATCAAACTTAGACCAGCCTTCGGTTTAGGTTAAAATTCAATTTTGAATTTTAAATCCGGTTTAACCAGAAATTAAATAATACCAATTGTATTAAATAATTTCCAGCAAACCGCGATTTTGGGTTAACGCTTAAACCATACATTAATTAAATAATTAATGATTAATACATTAAAGAATCTTATGAATCTTAAATAATCGTGATCTTTACATAAGGTAATCATTCACATTCTTATGCGATTTATACATGTTAACAATCACATTCACATAAGACAAAAAACATGTGATTGTTTACATAAGACAAAAACATTCACATTCACAATCGATTCTTATGTTTAACAATTCAAACAAATCGTATGATTATTATTTACTTATTCAAGCGATAAGTCAACAAGCTAACAAACGATTGATGGCTAGGGTTTTCAAAGATTCTAACAAAACGATCAACAAGCGATCGTGACAAAACGATTATGCTCTTTACACAAGAAGACAAAAAAACGATTTGTCATTTTCCTCATCGTATGCCAATTAATTCAATCAATAACTCTTACGATCATGAAAAACATTTAAAACAAATCGATTTTGACCTCTTATAACGATTATAAAGCAATGTCAACAGCAAAGTCCAAATCGATTCATACAAAGATCCAAAAGCAAAAACCTAACGACCTAGGCTCTGATACCACTGTTAGATTATGAGTGTGTTCATGGTTTAATTCACAGATTACAACCTAGCACACATAACTCAGATCTAGGTGATTTGCAGTTGAATCAAACAGATCAGGATCATTACCTCTTTTAGAGTGCAGCGGATTGATTGGTAATGTCGAGATCACTTAGATCAGATGATTACCGGCTCCTCCTTGGTATCCAAACCAATTGGTGATAAGTGGATTGGCCCAAGTCCCTTATATATTAGTCAATGTCCCTTCCCACTTCCAATGTGGGACAATTACCATACACTCTCTAGAGATTAAGGCCTCATGGCTCATTAATCCCTACTATATCTCAATACCTTCCCTCGAGATAATGGCCATTCTAGCCATTAATCTCGACAGACCATCAATCCTAGGGTCCGAAGGCACGGGCCACTTTTTGGGCCGGATTACGAGAGTGTGTGGATCAGGCTCTGATACCATGTCAAGTTGCTAGAGCCCGCTCATGATCTATAAGTTTAGGACTTATTACCAGTATTGTATGATCCCAAAGGGTCACACACCATAGCTAACGGGAAAGTTAAATGGAATTAATACGGTAAGATGCAAAGGCATTTACTGTATTTGTACAGAGAATTGGGCCAGACAAAATACAGGCTTTTGTCTGATTTGTGTCTTGGGCCCAAAATCCCAATAGGCCATTAGGATAATTCCTTGGGCCCATATAAGGGATGAGATGCGCAGACTAGGGTAATTCACACCCCTATCTGCGATTTGGTCATAGAGCCGTCTCTCTCTCTCTGATTCATTCCAGCTTGGTCTAGCAACCTGATCCAAAGCTTGTAAGCGTGTGGATACCAAGGAGGAGCCGGTAATCATCTGCTCTAAGTGATCTCGACATTACCAATCAATCCGCTGCACTCTAAAAGAGGTAATGATCCTGATCTGTTTGATTCAACTGCAAATCACCTAGATCTGAGTTATGTGTGCTAGGTTGTAATCTGTGAATTAAACCATGAACACACTCATAATCTAACAACTGTGACCGGAAATCATCTTGGTCTGTCTGGAAACTTGCGTCCGTGAATCCACTGACCTTAAGCACATCACTTCCACCGTATACCAATAACTTGTCCTTAGTATGTCTTAGATACTTCAGGATGTTCTTGACGGCAATCCAATGGTTTTCACCTGGATTTGACTGGTATCTACTCGTCATGATCAATGCATAAGCGACATCAGGACGAGTACAGATCATGGCATACATGATAGATCCTATTGCAGATGCATAAGGAATATTCTTCATGCGCTCAAGCTCAGCAGCCGTCGTAGGGCTCTGCTTCTTGCTTAGCTTTGTGCCATGTACCATTGGCGTGAAGCCCTTCTTGGAATCTTTCATGCTGAATCTTTGTAGGACTTTGTCAATGTATGAATCTTGACACAAGCCTATCAGCCTTCTAGATCTATCCCGGTAGATCCTGATTCCAAGAACATATGCGGCTTCACCCATGTCTTTCATGGAAAAACAACTTCCAAGCCAGTCCTTTACTGACTTCAGCATTGGAACGTCGTTTCCGAGAAGCAGTATGTCATCGACATACAGAATAAGAAATACTATCTTGCTCCCACTAGTTTTCTTATACACGCATTGTTCTTCTTCGTTTCTGATGAAGTCAAATTGCTTGATCGCTTCATCAAAACGAAGATTCCAGCTCCTCGATGCTTGCTTTAATCCATAAATGGATTTATGAAGCTTGCATACTTTCCCAGCATTCTTTGGATCTATGTAACCGTCAGGTTGTGTCATATACACATCCTCTTCCAGAATTCCATTCAGGAAGGCGGTTTTCACGTCCATCTGCCAAATTTCATAATCATGAAAAGCTGCAGTTGCTAGTAGAATCCGAATAGATTTCATCATAGCCACTGGTGAATAGGTTTCATCGTAATCCACACCGTGAACTTGTCTGAAACCTTTTGCCACCAACCTGGCTTTATAAATCTGGACATTTCCATCCACGTCAATCTTCTTCTTGAAGATCCATTTGCACTCGATGGCTTTTACACCAGCGGGTAAGTCAACCAACGAAAACACTTGGTTGACCGACATGGAGTCCATTTCGGAATCAGTGGCCTTACGCCACTTAGAGGAATCTGGGCCCATCATGGCTTGATTGAAGTTCGATGGTTCATCACCATCAATGATCAGAAGATCATGACAGTCAGTCACGAGGAATCCTTGATATCTCTCGGGTTCGTGACGGATCCTCCCGGATCTTCGAACTTCAGGTACTACAGGTTCAGGCTCTACAATTTCTTGTAGGTCCTCCTGCTGCTCTTCCTCATTAGGTTGAGCAGTATCCTGTTCATCTTGAATTTCTTCAAGCAGTACCTTACTCCCACTGTCTTTCTTAGAGAGAAACTCCCTCTCAAGAAAGTTACAATCCCGGGCAACAAAGATCTTGTTCTCGGAACGTAGATAGAAGTAATAAGCCTTGGTTTCTTTCGGATAACCAATGAAGTAGCATTTATCAGACTTTGGTGTAAGCTTGTCTGAGATTAATCTCTTGACATAGGCTTCACAACCCCAAATTCTAAGATAAGACAGCACTGGAGCCACTCCAGTCCATAATTCATATGGTGTCTTTGCTACTGCTTTCGATGGCGCTCTATTTAGAGTGAACACTGCTGTTAGCAGAGCATATCCCCAAAGGGATATTGGAAGGTCTGTGTGACTCATCATAGATCGAACCATATCCAATAAGGTCCGATTTCTCCTCTCAGACACACCATTCCATTGTGGCGTTCCAGGAGGAGTGAGTTGGGATACGATCCCACACTCTCTCAGATGATCACTAAATTCTTGGCTTAAGTATTCTCCTCCTCGGTCGGACCGAAGAGCCTTAATGCTTTTGCCAAGTTGGTTCTGTACTTCATTTTGGAATTCTCTGAATTTCTCAAACGATTCAGACTTATGTTTCATCAAATAAACATATCCATACCTACTGAAATCATCAGTGAAGGTAATGAAGTACTGATAGTTTCCTCTTGCATTTGTGGACATTGGGCCACACACATCAGTGTGTATCAGGCCCAATAAGTCACTGGCCCTCTCGTTAGGTTTATTAAAGGGGGCCCGTGTCATTTTGCCCATCATGTAGGATTCGCATTTCTCACATGACTCAAAGTCAAATGAGCCAAGAAGTCCATTCGAATGGAGCCTCTTGATGCGTTTCTCGCTGATGTGCCCTAAACGACAATGCCATAGAAACGTTCGGTTCTCCTCATTAGGTTTGAACCGTTTGGTATCAATGTTATAAATTGGCGCGAATTGATCAAGTATGTAAAGCCCATTCGTAAAAGGGGCACAACCATAGAACAAATTGTTGCGATTGAAGGAACATAATTTATTCTTAACTGAAAAATCATAACCTTCCAAATCCAACAAAGAAATTGAAATAATATTTCTGCTTATCGCAGGTACAAAATAACAATTATTGAGTTCTAAAACCAATCCCGAAGGTAAAGTCAACCAGTATGTGCCTACAGCTAGTGCAGGAACTTTCGCTCCATTCCCAACTCGTAGCTCCACTTGTCCTTGCTTCAGCCTCCTACTGTTGCTGAGTGCCTGCATATTAGTACAAATATGAGCCCCACAACCAGTATCCATAACCCATGAGGTATTATCAGAAGTAGTTGTATTAACTTCTATAACAAAAATACCTGATGAAGAAGTCTCGAGAGTCTTCTTCTTCAATTCCTTTATACCTTCTTGGAATTTCTTACATTCTCTCCTCCAATGCCCTGGTTCTTTACAGAACCTGCAGATGTCAGTAGGCCCAGCCTTGGATTTGGGCTTGGGCTTTGGCGTGTCCTTGTCCGAGACTTGAACAGCCTTAGCCTTTCCCTTATCCTTAGCAGAGGATTTCTTAAAGCCCTTGCCCTTTTGCACCATAAGCACATTGGGGTCCTTGGCGGTTTTCCTCAAGTTGGGCTCTGCAGTCTTGAGCATTCCGTGAAGCTCAGGCAATGTCTTACTCAAGCCATGCATATTGAAGTTCAGGATGAACTGATCATAGCTTGCAGGTAAAGACTGCAGAACGATGTCGCAGGCAAGTTCCTGGCTGATAGGGCAGTCGAGTTTCTGAAGATGATCGAGATAACCCATCATCTTCAAGACATGAGGACTCACTGCCGCATTTGCAGCCAGCTTACAGTCTAAGAGGTTCTTAACTGTCTGGAACCTCTCAGTCCTTGCCTGCTCCTGAAAAAGCGATTTCAGGCTTGCCATTATCTCGATGGGCGACAACACACTCTCGAACTGCATTTGCAGCTCAGCAGTCATGGTCGCCAACATCAGGCAATAGACATCATTTTCATCTGACGAATGCTTTTCCCAAGCATTATGCAGAGTCCTGGCGGCATTGTTAGGAGGCCTCTCGGGGAGGGGATCACGAAGGACATAATCCTTCTTCTCCTGCTTGAGGACCAGCCTCAAGTTCCTTGACCACGTCAGGAAGTTCGTTCCAGTCAGCTTCTCCTTCTCGAGAACAGACCGGATTGAGAATGTGTTTTGAGTGCTTGTAGTAGTCATAGCTGAAATATAAGATAAAAAGGTTATTAGTTAATATGTTCAATATGATTAATCTTGTATTATACTTAATACGATTAATCTCGCATTATATTCAATAACATCAGTTATCCTCAATAGAATATAATGATTCCAAGATCCACATATAACTAAGATCAAAGTGGGCCACTGGCCGTCACCCAACCTTAGCTTATATCGGTAAGCCCTATCTCGGCTAATTATATCCGTGATATAACTCTTGGTTGTGAATCTGGGCCCGTGGCCCAATCCACTCTGATGTCTCAAGGCCCGGGACTCCCGATGGCCTAGTCAAGAAAACCAGACTATACAGTCATGTAATCATTAACGTCTGGGACTCCCAATGACATTTATGAATCACAAACCGTCTTACCCACGCAAAAGTAGACACCCTCACACTGTAAGGCCATGAGTACAATTGAATGGGCTTCGACAGCTGACATAGACTGGACAAGACATCCAACGCTTGATATTATTTGAGGTTCGTAGGTTTATTAAAATTTCATCCCAAAATAGAAGATTACTATTTTGGGAAACTTTCCTTTTTGGGAAACCTACTAATTTTGGAAACTTTCTAAAAATGGAAACTTCCTAAAATTGGAAACTTTCTAAATATAGAAATTTCCTAAAATCCAAAACATGCAAATCTAGAAACTTCTAATTTAAGAAACTTTCTAATTTCAAAATTTTGGAAACTTATTAATTTAAAAATCGATTTTATAATTTTATAAAAATAAATTTTAAATTAATTTTGAAGAAAAGACTCAAATAATTGGCCCAATTGTTTTAACTTCTTGGCCCGAGGCCCAAGAATTGGTTCATGTCCAAGACATAACCCAATTGCCCAATTAAATGACATAACCGGTCTGGTTCATTAAAATTGGTCTTAACCAAAATTAATTACTACGATGACCACAATTGTCAACCGGTTATTTACTAAACCGGATTTTCTCAATTTATTTGGTCCAACCAAATCAAATTAGAAAATCACTGATTTAGGCACAAAATCCAATTTTCGACTTTGGATTTCTTATCCCGGTTTAACCAGAACTTAATAAATTTATTAAGTCTGTTTATTAAACCGTGATGATTAATTTTAATAAAATTTTAAACCGAACCGAGCCGAATTGGTCACGAACCGATCACGGCCGTGACCTAGCCGCAATCGAGACGAGACATCGGCCAGCCGCAAGCAACGGACGCGATCCAAGATCGGTCCATCTCTCTCGCGACGATGCTCAGACAATGCTCGGTCCATCTCGATGCTCGGACGGGACGCTCGGGACAGCACGGGACAGACTCGACGGGACGAAGCGGGATGCGATCGCGATCGATCGTGTGATCGTCCGATCCAAACCGCTCGGTCGTACGGTCCAACTCCTGCGATCGTGTCGTCGACACAAGCCGATCCATGATCGGTTTGTGCATCAAACGATCCGGACGTGTGATCCGAAACTGATCAACACTCCGACGCATACCAATTCATATAGATTGGATCATGCGATTTCTTGTTTGTTTAGGTTTTAATTCTTTGTTTCTTAAGTGTTTTTCCTTATTAGTAAATTGATTCAAACACTTCTTAAACAATCATAAACATGATTCTAAACAAGAAAAACCACAGAACCAATGGCTCTGATACCACTTTTGGAACGTTTAGTGTCTCCTGATTCAATTCTCAGATTGATTCATCCTACTAAACATGCAGATCTAGGTTCTCTTGATTAGAAACATAATAGATCTCACCTGTTACCTTGTTTTGCAGCGGAATGGGAGGTAAGGGTCAGAGATCAGCAGAACCACCAAGAGATAGCTCCTCCAAAGGCTCACACACGCACACCGGAAATTTGGCTGCTAGACCAAGACAGAGAGGAGGCGCAAAGAGAGTGGAGGGAGGCGCAGAAGTGCTGAGAAAATAAGAGCTAGGGCAAGTTTTATTTAATAAAACCCTTGTCCAGTTCTTATGGGCCTTTGGGCCCAATTCTCAGTTCTGATTAAATCCCTTGGATTTAATCAGGCCCTTTAGTCTCTCTAAGTACAGTAAATGCCTAGCACTTTTACCGTACTTCTGCTAAACCGTTCCTTCGTATTTTCCCGTTAGCTTAGGCGTGTGACCCATATGTGATCATATAATAAAGGCAATAAGTCCAAGACTTATAGATCATGAGCGGACTCTAGCAAGCCATCATGACCCCCAGTATTATATGACTTATGTCTGATCATTGACATACTCTTACTTTCTAGAGACAGTACAGAGATTACTGGACATAATTCCAACACACAGGACCAGAGTTGGAGAAATCGGAGCAAAAACATGTTTTTCGGTGAGTCGGGAATGGAAACCGACAAAACCAACAAAACTTCAGAAATTCATAACCGGAGCTACGTAAACCCGAACGGAGTGATTCAAAATGATAAATTCATCAAATAGCATGGAGAATCTTTTTATGGATGTTTGGGAATTTATGGGATCATCCAGAGACTTTCTAAAATATTAAACCCGAAAACCGTCAAAACCGAGCATTGGAAGAAAGGAGGATTAAGGAGTGTTTATGGTTAAATAGGAAAGGATTTTTGGCTACAAAGCACACTCAGAGGGACAGGTGTTGTTTGCTAAGGGCGCCACCTATAGGTTTTTGGTGCAAGGAATGGTTTGTATGCACAAAAACAAGTTCATGCATGTGGGAAGGTTCATTTCACTCACAAAAACCACTCTCTAGAAACACCCACGCCTCTCTCTCTCTCTCTATTCATCAGATTCATCCCACTCATTCATACAAACCCAGAAAAACCCAGGAAACCTTTGAATCTTCAAGAAAACCTCAAGAACCCTAAATATGTTCTTCATACCTTCTTTCACCAAAAATACCATATCTCTCTCAATATAAACCCAAATCAACTTCTGCAAAGTGCTATAGCTTCCTCTCTCTCTCCTCTACCACCGCCTTTCAGCCAACAAGAACCTCCGTCGCCGGAATCTCGCCGGAGCCACCGTGAAAGAAGAACCACCGGCTAGATCTTCTCTCTTCTCTCTCTCCTCACCGGTTCTTGGTTGTTTGAAGCCATGGATGGCTAGATCTTCTCCTTGCGGTCAGTTTGATAGGTGGATCGTCTTCTGGTTCACCGGAAAAAGGGGTGAACCGACCGGTCAACGCCGGACCACCGCCGGTCAACGCCGGAGCCTGTCACCGGAGAAGCTTAGCATGGTTTGGTTCAAGATTGGGTTTGGTTTAAGGCTGGTTTGGCCTTGGTCAACGGTTAGGTCAAACCGGTCAATGTTTGACCAAACCGGTTTAACCTAACCGGTTTTAATTAGACCGGTTCAGTTGGTTCAGTTGGTTCAGCCGGTTCAATTGGGTGGTCAACCGGTTCAGTCAAAGTCAACGGTCAACCCTTGGTCAACGGTCAAAGTCAATGGTCAATCGGAGGTCAAAGTCAACGCCGGTCAACACCGTGGTCAACGCCGTACAACGCGTTGACTCCGGCCATTCTCAGTTGCGGTTCATGTCAGGGTGTTTGGGAAGCCTCGGGGTTCGTGTTCATGCGTTCGGGAAGTTCGAGTTTCAGTTCGGAGGTCTCGGGATTCATACCGCGTCAGACCATCATTCCGCGCCTATCTCACTGTTAGTCGGCTCACAAACCTTTAGATTCATTTAGACCGAG
Source organism: Orychophragmus violaceus (assembly GCA_030180135.1). NCBI lineage: Eukaryota > Viridiplantae > Streptophyta > Magnoliopsida > Brassicales > Brassicaceae > Orychophragmus > Orychophragmus violaceus. The sequence goes on along the minus strand of CM058233.1, from coordinate 45,868,974 downwards.
AATCGAGAAACCGTAGTGCTAGGATTGCATACCCGTTAATTAACCTGATTGGTAATTAATAATTAATTGGACGTTTAATGTTAAACCGGTTAGGATCGGATAAGCATGTTAGGGTTAATGAATTAAAAAGGTTAATTGATTGTGTGCCGCTAGGTTGTTAGTAATATTTGATTGATGCATTCATATAGTCCCGTTTGAATAGGACCGTATATGCATATATAAGTATAAGAACGATAATTAATGAATCTATATACGGGAATTAAGACGACAATAAAATATGAGTTAAACCTAAACGGGCTTATAGAATATAATAACGGGATTGGGTTTAGGTAATAGCGGGTTTGGGTAATGAATCAAATAAGTTATTAATGAGATGTCGGGGAGTTAGTAAATTTACTAACTCTAAACCGACAGATCGAGAAGTTAATTAAAGATACCTAGGATGGGTTAATAAGGAATGTGGTGAGTTGGTAAGAGCCGTCTACGGGTTAGCAATCCGCTAACCCAAGGTAGCGGATGATAATGGACTAAAAGACTTAGAAACCCTAATAAGCCTGCTTGTGTTGTGATTGTGTGATTGAAAGTGATTGCGTGATTGTATTGCTGTTGTTGTGAGCTTTGTGTGCAGGCTTGTTAGACTGCTCGGTGTTGGGCCGAGCAGTTGTTGTGGACACTTACTTCGGTCATGGGACCGGGTAAGTCTCTTCATCTTTGGCTTGACTGTGTGTGTGGGTTTATCACGACGTGGTTGTGCGTGATCGACCATTTATTCCTGTTGATTGTTATTTTGGGGTTTTGGGGCGGGAATTTGTAGTTCTAGATAGACTAGAAGCCATTAGTGGGGAGCCGATTCACTGGGTGATCCTAGATCGCTCATTAGACTCTTTTTGTGTTTTTCAGGTTTAGCAGCGGCGGGCGTGGGAGGCCTCGGTGTAGTTTCGGGATGGCTTGTGACGGGATTTGATTCGGGGTTTTGGATGTTTTATTTTCGGTTCGGCTTTGGCGCCATTTTATGTGTTTTATTTACTTATGTGCTTGAGATGATGATTGTTTGTAAAAATTCTATTAAACGTTGTGCTGAACGTTTGGTTACTCAAAAATGAAATTGTTTCCCTAATATGAGGTTTCGTCCGAACCGACACAACTCACCGAAGTGGTACAAGGTGTACAACTTGTATTACAGAAGTGAGGATAGCGAGGTCAAAGATGGATTAGTGCGAGCCTTTGTCTCAAACCAATCCGTCTCTGACTTCGTCCTGTGACGAACTTTTCCTGTTCGACTTGCTCGGCTTCGATCGGTCATGTTCTTGTTTGATTGTTGACCGGTCAGCTCGACGGTCAGCGGAGAATGGGAAAGGGGCGTTACAGAAAGGTGGTATCAGAGCATGGTTATGCATGGGTTTCGAAACATTTCATTTTTGAGTGTTTTCCGTGTTTTATCGAGTCAAATGTGTCACACAAGCATCCATTAGGAAACCGAGCCGCGTCCGTTAAACCCGGGGTTGGGATGAGAAGTAGAATTTTTGTATGCTATGTACTAATGTTTCGTGTGTTTGGTTGCAGTCTTACAGCAGTGTGTCCTGGGTGGAGTGGAGGTGTCGGTGTGTGTGTGCGTGGAGTAGTTACTATTGAGCAGCATGAGTCAGCAGGGATCAGTTGGTTCGCAACAGGGTCAGTTGGTTCAGTTTCAGGGATGATGTGATTCTTGGGAGGAGCAGATGCGGAGTTAGACGACCACAGTGGCCAGAGCCGGATGTGCCACATACACTTGCAGCATCAGACGTACCACCGATGTTTCAGTCATCCAGTCTTGAAGCACCCGAGTTTCCTCCGCCACTTCATACGGAGGACTATTTGATGAGCCTGCTACCATTTGGTTTTGACTTGGATGTGGAGCCTGGAGACCCGGAGCAGCGACAGCAGTGGGAGCAGCAGGTAGGTGAGCAGGTCGCGATACTTCAGGATGTGTTAGAGCAGCAGGTCGGGCCCCATTATCAGTTGGACCTACGACCTGGATTACCCTGTACACCATTCGACATAGTCACATCATCAGGATCTACTGAGTCCCATTTCGAGCCAGTTACACCACCAGCCGAGATTGTGGAGGAGCCGCCAGCAGTACCAGAGCGTAGGACATGCAGTGCGTGTGGAGTACAGGAGTTTCACTTGTATTGGTGTCCTTGACCAGTGGACCCGTGTCTTCGAGAGCCGTACCATCCAGTACCGGGACCCGACCACTGTCCATGGTGTGGTCACGAGGGTCACGGAGTATCGACTTGCCCGATTTTCGGATCAGGACCGTGTATACCGATGGAGACCCGTACCGAGCACCAGTACCAGAGGGTTACCGAGCGGGACCCAGTCGCAGAGATCCCGAGCCCAGCCAGCCACCAGTCATTCTGATGCCTGTCATTCGGCCACCTCGACCCGAGCCAGTGAGGACTTACCAGTTGTGTAGAGGTGAGGGTCATCGCGCACCCGATTATTTCATCGATTCCCCGATCGAGCCGACCTCTCTTTGTCAATTGTGTGGTAGCTGTGGTCATCAGACGCCCGTGCGTTATCGTGGACCACGTTCAGCGTCCACTCCAGTCTGTCCATTAGGTGGCCACACAGGTCACGTTGCTCATCCTTGCCCGATAGCCGAGCCACAGCATGATGGAGCACCATCTTGAGATACACACTCGCCACACCCTCCCGGCGCACCTGCCAGCGGATACTTCAGCGAGCCGTTTTGCCAGTGGTGTTGGGCATTTCGGTCTTGCTGGAGGCGTTAGGTTAGGATAGGAGTAGTTAGGCCAGGTAAGTGGGGGGCACTAACTTCTTTTTGTCTTGTAGAGAGATCGGCGGATAGGCGACTTTGCGTGTCGCCTTTGACTTTTCGGATGTATAGCGGCGCAGTATGGGTTTTTGGATATGATGGCGGTCATGTGTGTAGGGACTCTGGTCAGAACCATGTACTAAAATTTTTATATGTATGATGGATCGTTTTATGTATGTGGTGGATGCAGAGTGTTCGGCTAATCATTTTGAGTAGCATAGTAACTGTTTGCATGATCGAGATGGTTATGAAAGCAAATAGACTACTGTGTGAAAACAAATGATGAGTGGAACTGACGACCGTTCATCATGACCTGAACCCGAACTGACGACGCATCCGACCGATCATTAGATTGCGTGATTATATGTGTGGTAATTGCATGTTCCATTTCTTGCTTGATTGATTGTTTGATTGATTTGTTTGTGCGATGGATTGTGTAGTATTAGCATGCGTGGTTTTGATAGATGAATCGTTTTGGGTCTTAGAGACCGTTGGGTGGTTAGTTGTTCGGAATTTGAATAGTGATTGTTCGCTTCTCTTCGGTTTTGTTAGAAAGGACGGAATGGCGACGCGATGTGAATCCGAGACCGAACCCGAAAGCGAGATGAAGTGACAAGACGTCGTGAGACAAGTAGACCGGACCGTGAATCAGTGGTAGATATTGTCAGTGGGAGATGTATCAGCTTATCAAGCAGCCGACAGGAAGAGGCCGAGAAGTATGATGTGTTAGCAAAGGGATTTGGGAAGAAGAGTCAGTGATGTTGTTGGAACCAGACAGTCAGAAGCAGGTGATCAGATCTTTGAAGAGTGTTCCAGAAAGAAAGGAAGAAGGAAGTCAGGACCCGAAAGACGTGGAGGTTGAAGCAAAGTGGGGAAGCCGAAGTGTGAATCAGTGTAGAGAAGCCAACCGAGGTTAAGTTCGAAGATCGAGACCGATGGAGACAGTTACGGGTTAAGTGAAGTAAGGAAGGCAAGACTGAGAACCCGAGCGGAATTGTTGTGAATACCAGTTGGGTAGAAAGGAGCGAGTCAGAAGGAACGCAATAAGGATGGGTGTCAGCAAAATGCAGAAGTGACCGAGTATAGAAGCGTCAGAATGAGGCGATGAAGCAATTTACAGGGTTCGGAACCAATTTGAAGTCTGTTAGTGACGGAGAATTCGGGGACCGAATTCCTATAAGTGGGGAAGAATGTGATACCCCGTATCAAAAATACGGTCAACGGGCAGCAGAAAGTCAACCAGGGGTAAAATCGTCAATTTACCTAAATCAGGGGTAAAATGGTAATTTTACCAAAAGTCGAGACGGAAGCCAAGACGGCTGAATATTCTTATATTTCAATATAAAGAATGTTCACAGGACCAGAGTTGGAGAAATCGGAGCAAAAACATGTTTTTCGGTGAGTCGGGAATGGAAACCGACAAAACCGACGAAACTTCGGAAATTCATAACCGGAGCTACGTAAACCCGAACGGAGTGATTCAAAATGCTAAATTCATCAAATAGCATGGAGAATATGTTTATGGATGTTTGGGAATTTATGGGATCATCCAGAGACTTTCTAAAATATTAAACCCGAAAACCGTCAAAACTGAGCATTGGAAGAAAGGAGGATTAAGGAGTGTTTATGGTTAATTAGGGAAGGGTTTTTGGCTACAAAGCACACTCATAGGGACAGGTGTTGTTTGCTAAGGGCGCCACCTATAGGTTTTTGGTGCAAGGAATGGTTTGTATGCACAAAAACAAGTTCATGCATGTGGGAAGGTTCATTTCACTCACAAAAACCACTCTCTAGAAACACCCACGCCTCTCTCTCTCTATTCATCAGATTCATCCCACTCATTCATACAAACCCAGAAAAAACCCAGGAAACCTTTGAATCTTCAAGAAAACCTCAAGAACCCTAAATATGTTCTTCATACCTTCTTTCACAAAAAATACCATATCTCTCTCAATATAAACCCAAATCAACTTCTGCAAAGTGCTATAGCTTCCTCTCTCTCTCCTCTACCACCGCCTTTCAGCCAACAAGAACCGCCGTAGCCGGAATCTCGCCGGAGCCACCGTGAAAGAAGAACCACCGGCTAGATCTTCTCTCTTCTCTCTCTTCTCACCGGTTCTTGGTTGTTTGAAGCCATGGATGGCTAGATCTTCTCCTTGCGGTCAGTTTGATAGGTGGATCGTCTTCTGGTTCACCGGAAAAAGGGGTGAACTGGCCGGTCAACGCCGGACCACCGCCGGTCAACGCCGGAGCCGGTCACCGGAGAAGCTTCGCCGCCGTCAGATTGAAGCCGGTTCTTCAGTGGTTGGGTCAGCATGGTTTGGTTCAAGATTGGGTTTGGTTTAAGGCTGGTTCGGCCTTGGTCAACGGTTAGGTCAAACCGGTCAATGTTTGACCAAACCGGTTTAACCTAACCGGTTTTAATTAGACCGGTTCAGTTGGTTCAGATGGTTCAGTTGGTTCAGCCGGTTCAATTGGGTGGTCAACCGGTTCAGTCAAAGTCAACGGTCAACCCTTGGTCAACGGTCAAAGTCAACGGTCAATCAGAGGTCAAAGTCAACGCCGGTCAACGCCGTGGTCAACGCCGATCAACGCGTTGACTCCGGCCATTCTCAGTTGCGGTTCATGTCAGGGTGTTTGGGAAGCCTCAGGGTTCGTGTTCGTGCGTTGGGGAAGTTCGGGTTTCAGTTCGGAGGTCTCGGGATTCATACCGCATCAGACCGTCATTCCGCGCCTATCTCACTGTGAGTCGGCTCACAAACCTTTAGATTCATTTAGACCGAAAATTGAGAAACCATAGTGCTAGGATTGCATACCCGTTAATTAACCTGATCGGTAATTAATAATTAATTGGACGTTTAATGTTAAACCGGTTAGGATAATATAAGCACGTTAGGGTTTAAAGAATTAAAAGGTTAATCGATTGGGTGCCGCTAGGTTGTTAGAAACGATTGATTGATGCATTCATATAGACCATTTTTAGGACCGTTCGAACGATAATTAATGAATCTATATACGGGAATTAAGACGACATTAAAATATGAGTTAAACCTAAACGGGCGTATAGAATATTGTAACGGGACTTGGGTTTAGGTTTAACAGTGGGAAAGGGTAATGAATTAAATTAATTAATAATGAGATGTCGGGGAGTTAGTAAGTTTACTAACTCTAAACCGACGGATCGAGGAGTTAATAAAAGATATCTAGAATGGGTTAAATAAGGAATGTGGTGAGTTGGTAAGCCGTCTACGGGTTAGCAATCCGCTAACCCAAGGTAGCGGATGATAATGGATTAAAAGACTTAGAAACCCTAATAAGCCTGCTTGTGTGTGATTGTGTGATTATGTGATTGTGTGATTGATTGTGATTGCGTGATTGTATTGCTGTTGTTGTGAGCTTTGTGTGCAGGCTTGTTAGACTGCTCGGTGTTGGGCCGAGCAGTTATTGCGGACACTTACTCCGGTCACAGGGCCGGGTAAGTTAGTGGTGCTGACTAGGTATCTTACCTAGTCAGAGCGGTGGTAGTGTAGTGGCTTGCGGAATGGGTTGGGAAATTATTATTATTGTTGTTAATTGCGTGATCTGTGCTAGAGTCCCAGCGAGTCTGCGTGTTTATATTTCTGCACTAGGACTCTAGGGTGCGTTAGATTCCGCAAGCCTAGGTTTTGTTTACATTCCGGTACTTCCGACCCGATTGGATCCTCGGGTTTTGCCTAATCGGATCTTGGCGATTCCGGTTATGGTGTTAACCTACTGGGTGACGCCGGTAGGTGTGCGATTCGGAGAATACAGGGTCATGTCCTAGGGCCGGATCGCATGGAAACTTAGGTTACCTGGGGTAACAGGAGTCACCGCGTATCGATGGATGGAGAACGGTGTCCTAGCCGTGGGGACCTTGTGTACACGGTTAGGAGTCGTGGGTTAGTTACCATGTAGGTAATGATGTAGACCCGTGGAAGTTACCGAGTTCGTAGGGCCTAGTGTTGTTTGATATTTCTTTTATTGCGCGTTAGATAGATCGAGTCCAATCGAGGACATGTGCCGCAGTGCCTTCGATTTCCCTTTAATTCTCTTTATCTTTGGCTTGACTGTGTGTGTGGGTTTATCACGACGTGGTTGTGCGTGATCGACCATTTATTCCTGTTGATTGTTATTTTGGGGTTTTAGGGCGGGAATCTGTAGTTCTAGATAGACTAGAAGCCATTAGTGGGGAGCCGATTCACTGGGTGATCCTAGATCGCTCATTAGACTCTTTTTGTGTGTTTTCAGGTTTAGCAGCGGCGGGCGTGGAAGGCCTCGGTGTAGTTTCGGGATGGCTTGTGACGGGATTTTATTCGGGGTTTTGGATGTTTTATTTTCGGTTCGGCTTTGGCGCCATTTTATGTGTTTTATTTACTTATGTGCTTGAGATGACGATTGTTTGTAAAAATTCTATTAAACGTTGTGCTGAACGTTTGGTTACTCAAAAATGAAATTGTTTCCCTGATATGAGGTTTCGTCCAAACCGACACAACTCACCGAAGTGGTACAAGGTGTACAACTTGTATTACGGAAGTGAGGATAGCGAGGTCAAATATGGATTAGTGCGAGCCTCTGTCTCAAACTGATCCGTCTCTGACTTCGTCCTGTGACGAACTTTTCCTGTTCGACTTACTCGGGTTCGATCGGTCATGTTCTTGTTTGATTGTTGACCGGTCAGCTCGACGGTCAGCGGAGAATGGGAAAGGGGCGTTACATGAATGCTCCAACATATGAGGATTTCAGCTAATCCACAACTACATGAGGATTCAGGTTAACCAACAACCAATCTTGAGCTCACTAGTTTTGTTGGAGACTTCTTGAGCTCCTCAACCACACAGCTCCTTTAACGTCAGTATGAACCGCCTTTAGGCTGATCCACACTGCTCAAACACCCGCCATTCCTCCTGAGAACACCTAAACACAAAACAATACTCAAGCAATACAAGTTTGATCAGAACTAGTGAGCCTGAATTAAGTTCATGTGCAAGAATAAGAGAGTTCTTTAGGAGTGAACTTTAGAGTAATATTCAAGTAACCAGAAGTATAATGCAAGTATGAATGTCACACAACTCAGATTGAGAGTGTGTGCATCAAAGAATGAGAGTATGTGATTTTTGAATACAAAAACTCTGATTAAGAGCATGTAAACCAAAATCAGAGTATAGAAGAAAGGGAGAATGGGAGAATGAACTGAAAATAAAAGAGTTTCAGGTTCAGGGACTATGATAGCTTAGTATAACTCAGAAAAAATCACATGTTTAAGGTTCAGGGACTGAGACTCTTGCCCAGTTTAACTCATAAACATTTCAATAGTTCAGGGACTGAGTTTGCTCAGTTTGAAACGAGCGGAAGCAACATGAACTAGAGAAGCAACAAAGAAAGACACAAACATATGCTCTTGTTCTTCTTTGATTTCTTAACACCAACTTGTTAACTCTCCAACTAGAAATAGCAACAAGACTTTAGAAACAGGAACCAAGTACAAACAGGAGCTTGGTCCGTAGAAACATTGGGGAAGTAAAATATTAAACAAGATAGAGTTATGCTCTCTATCTTAAAACGATTTGCAACCAAGAATCAAGCTGCTCTGATACCATGTTAGAATTTCAGAGGCATCCATGAGGAAGCTCTGATCATCTAGTTTGGTTCATGGGACATTCATAAGAAGCTCTGAACCATAACTCATAACAAGAACATAAACAGATTAAAGAAGAGGAATTAAACCGCTTCTGCTCAAACAAAGACAACTAGTTTGTGCTTAAGAAAGCCATTATTCTAGTTGTATAAAGGAGTCCTTAGCTATATGAAAACACTTTCAAGAGCTTAACATCTCACCAAGGAGAGTATACTCATAAACATGGAAGAGAATCAGTAATTAACTAAGAGAACATACAAGAGAAGATAAAGAACTAACTATGAGTGATTCTCTCATCATACTTGGAATAACTATGGAAGAGTTATCCAAGCATGACGAGAGGCTGCCTTAAGAAACCATAACCATGGCTCTTTAAGGCCTACATTGTATATGAACTTGAATATACAATGAAGAGAAAGAGCAGAACCGGTTAAAAGAAGAAGAGAGAAAGAGATAAGACTTAAGTGATTCTTTGTATGAAAACAAGTTCTGAATTCTCTATATTCAATGTGTGTCACAATGGTCTCGGTTACATGTCTTTTATAGACAGAGAATTAGGTTAAGACAGCAATAAACAAAGACAACATATCATAAGATCTCAATCGTTGATTTGTTGGAGGGAAAACATATTTTGAATCAATGTTTGGATCTTCTTCTCTTCATTTCGGTTTTGATGTGTTCACACATGAAAATTACCTGTCTGATCTCTTGTTTAATGTGTGCAGACCTGAGGAGAGAGAGAGAGAGAGCACAGAATGGTGCATCAGTAGATAGTGACAGATCCTTAACACTTGGAAACACTACCCAATGGTCGACAGTGACAGGTCTTTGATGCATTCAGACCTTAAATTATCTTGTGACTTCTGATCTTCTTTTGAACTCAACATGTGACGTTAATAGCTCTTCTTCATACTTTAATCAACACATTTTGAACTCCTCTAACCATCATCTTCAGCCTTAACCAAAGAGTGGACGGATGGGCTGATTCTGCTCATGGGTTTGATCAGTTGTCTTCAATGGACCGAGTCTTCTTCTTTCTTCAAGATTCATCCCAATGCCTTATCCACACTTAGACATCTGGAACTAAACCTAGATGCCTTTTTGATCACTTAAGCACAAATTCACTTGCTTGTGAGACACTCCAAGGCTTCAACTAGGAATGAGGCTCGGCTTTGTCTTCATGACTTCAGCCTCTCCTCTTCCATTTCATCTTCCTATCTAATACTTAGAACCTGGTTCATTAGTCTCATGAATGTGTTAGGTGTTGGTTTTTAGAGAATCAACATTAGGGTTCTTGAGAGTGTTAAGAGTGGAGGCGCAAAGATAGAGAGAGAGAATGAGGTTTCAAAACCCTTAACATTCATTTTTGTGTTACAATCTTTTTATAGTAGAGACAACACTCCAAATGCTTAACCTAATTAGGTAAAAAACAAAATGGAACAAGGGACAAAGAGGACAGCCAGCTCTGACCGTGGCAGGAGAGAGAGAGAGAGAGAGAGAGAGAGAGAGAGTGTGGACCACTTGTGGTCCACACCATTTGCGCCTCATCCTTAACCCTAACGTTCTGATTCCTTTTGCTTGATCCAAGACTTGAATGTTGTGAGAGTTGGCGCCTTCTTATCATAGGAAGATGTCTCTAGGTTTGCACATTATCAAATGTGCATGACTTGTGCATATTAAGACAATACACAGCCATTGCACATTGAACTCATCATGATCAATACTCCCCCTCAAGTTCAGACTTTGGAATCACCCTAAAGACTGAACTTGGAATTATCATGGCAACACCTCATTAAAAACCTTGATGTGGAAAACCACTTGGGACAAAACCACATCAAGGGAAAAAGAGTATGCTGCACATGAATCATGGGAGTTCTAATCACGGATGGCTACAAGTCCTAGTTTGCTAAAGACATGATTGCAAACCTCAAGACTTGCAGCCTTAGTGAAGATGTCTGCTGGCTGATCTTCACTCTTTGTATAGCAAGGTAGGATGGTTCCATCTTCAATCTTCTTCCTGACCTTGTGACAATCAATCTCTATATGCTTAGTCCTCTCATGAAACACAGAGTTTGTAGCAATGTGTATAGCAGCCTGGTTGTCACAATGAAAGGTGATTGGACTTGATTGCTCTATGCCAAAGTCTTTAAGTAGAGCCTTCAGCCAAGTCAACTCAGTTGCAAGATTTCTCATGGCCCCTATACTCAGCTTCAGCACTAGAACAAGATACCACCTTCTGCTTCCTTGTCTTCCAACTCACTAAGTTACCTCCAATGAAGGTACAATAGCCGGTTGTTGATCTCCTATCACTCTTATCACCAGCCCAATCTGCATCACAATAGCCAACAATCTCAGTGCTATCATTCATACCTATCCAAATGCCTTGTCCAGTTTAGCCTTTGAGATATCTAAGGATCCTCTCAATCAAACTCCAATGGTAAACCGTGGGTGATCGCATATGCTGACTAACTTGATTCACAGCAAAGCATAGGTCTGGTCTAGTGAGAGTAAGATAGATAAGCTTCCCAACCAGCCTCCTATACAAGGAGACATCCTTGAACTTGACTTCATCTGATTTCTCCCCCTTTCAATTGACTTGGTATCATCTTCAAGAGGAGTCTTTACTATCTTGCAATCATGCATACTTGTTTCTGTCAACAAGTCTTGAACTTACTTCCTTTGGGACAAAAACAATCCATCATTGAATCTGCATACTTCAATGCCCAAGAAGTACTTCAACTCACCAAGGTCTTTGATATCAAAGAACCTCTTGAGAAATGCCTTTGTGGATTGAATACCATCATTATCACTTCCTGTGATGATCAAATCATCCACATAGATCAGAACTACCACCACTCCAAGAGCACTTTGAAGAGTGAACAATGTGTGATCAGATTGAGACTTCTTGAAACCATGGTCCATGAGTGTATGACTGAGCTTGTGGTACCATGCCCTTGGTGATTGCTTCAAGCCATATATCGCCCTTCTTAGTCTCAATACCTCACCATCTTCACATAAGTGTTTCAATCCTGGTGGTGGAGTCATATACACTTCCTCTTCAAGCTCACCTTGTAGAAAGGCATTCTTCACATCCATTTGCCATAGATTCCATGAGAGGTTTGTGGCTAAGCTCAATGTGACTCTTACTGTATGAAGTTTAGCCACTGGTGAAAAGGTATCCGTATAGTCTTCTCCATAGGTTTGAGTGAATCCCCTTGCTACTAGCCTTGCCTTGTACCTCTCTATGTCTCCATTGCTTTTATACTTGATTGTGAAGACCCACTTTGAACTAACACTCTTTTTACCCTTTGGCAACTTCTCCTTATTCCAAGTGTGGTTCCTCTCCATAGCTTCTTTCTCATCACTTAATGCATCCATCCATACCTTGATATCCTTAGCCTCTTCATAAGTCTTAGGAACCCGGTTTAGCTCAATCTTTCCAAGAAAGGCCTTGTGACTAGATGGTAGCAAGTCAATAGACCAAGTAGACTGACTAGGATGAGCTACTGCTTGGTTGTTGTAGTAGACTCTTGTCATCATCCATTCTGATGGATCTTTCTTTTCCCTTGTGCTTCTCCTGAGTTGTTGAACCTGTTGATCAGCCACTTCCACATTAACTTCTTCCGCTTGATGGACCATCTCATCCTCATTCATGTCCAAGTTCACTTGATTCTGATCTTAAGGTAGAGTATCTTCTTGAGCTTGAGCTGGGTCATGCGTGTGTGTTGCTGGTTCAGAATCCTCTTGTGGAGCTTCTTGTGTAGTTGTATTAGGCTCCTTTTGCCTTGGATAATCATTACCCAAATGATCCAATAAGTACTTTAAACTTGTGGCCAAATCAGAAGGTGATCTTGAGAGATCCTTCAAACCTTCCCAATCTCTTTTCTCATAGTATCCCTGCCCCTCAATGAACTTAACATCCCTTGACACATAGGTGCGGTTGTTGCTTGGATCAAAACACTTGTAGCCCTTCTGAGTTGTGGAGTATCCAAGGAACATACACTTTGTACTTTTAGCTTCTAGCTTATTCCTTTGATCTCCTGAGATATGTACAAAAAAACACAACCAAACACACATAAGTGTTCAATAAAGGGTTTAGTTTTGTTCAATACCTCATATGGTGAAATATCTTGAAGGACTTTAGTTGGGATCCTATTGATGAGATAGCATGCTGCCAAGACTGCATCTCCCCAAAACCTCTTAGGAACATTGGTGTGGAACATCATTGACCTAGCAACCTCCATTAGATGCCTGTTCTTCCTTTCAGCCACACCATTTTGTTGAGGAGTATGTGGGCAGCTTGTTTGATGTAGGATCCCATATTTGTTTAAGTGATCTTTGAATCTTTGGCTTGTATACTCTCCACCATTATCTGATCTGAACACTTTAATCTTGGCGTTAAATTGATTAGTAACATAGTTTTGAAAGTTCAGAAATGCATCATACACCCTATCTTTAGATGGAAGCAATGTAACCCAAGTGTATTTTGTTATTTCATCTATGAAAGTCACAAAGTACTTGTTCCTATCTCTAGAACGACAAGGAGAGGTCCATACATCAGAGTGCACAAGATCAAAGCAATGTTCATAGATAGTAGTTGATTTAGGAAAGATAGTTCTACAATGTTTGCCAAGAATACAAGCTTCACAAGTTGAATGATCAAAGCTAACATTAGGCAACATTAAGCTAAAAGAACGAGCATGAGGATGTCCTAGTCTAGCATGCCATAAGACATTTTGATTAGAAGAAAAACAGTATTTAAAAGCTAAGGTATCTGGATTGCTTGGAGAAGTGTCTTCAAGGAGGTAAAGCTTATCTTGTGTACCACCTCTTCCAATAACCTTTCCATTCTTAATATCCTGGAAAAAAACTTCATTAGGCCCAAAGATAACATTGCAATTCAAGTCTTTAGTGATCCTTTTTACTGACAGCAAGTTAGACTTAAACTTAGGAACATAGAATGCATCACTTTCCTTGTTAATCAATCTTACCTTTCCTGTACCTATTATAGGAATCCCTTGACCATCAGCTATAGTTACTATTCCTAGGGCAGGTTTAATATCTTTTAACAAATTAGCATTACTAATCATGTGGTGAGAAGCTCCTGAATCTACTACCAAATTGTGATCAGTTTTAGCAAGTAATTTATGAGACAATAAAGTGATACCATAGAGCTTAGAGGCATAAACCTTGATGAGGTCCACCAAGTCACTCTTCCTTACATACTCAGTGTTGGTGAAGAGTGAAAGCTCTCCTCCTTGAGCTGAAGAAGTAGCCTGCTCATTCCCAGCCTCTTGAGAGATGTTTGCATTTGCCCTTGAGTCCTTGAACTTGGCTGGTTTGAGATGGGGATGAAGGATCCAGCATTTATCCTTGGAGTGGCCTTTCTTCTTACAATGGTCACAAGATGCAGCCTTCTTCTCCTCTGGTTTTAACACGCCTTTGTTGGCGGTCACAAACTCCCCTTTTCCTCCAAACAAACCAATGTTTCCTTGCTCCTTTTTGATCCTTGAACACACCTCTTCAAAATCAGGAAGTGTAGTCTCCCTTAGGATCTTCATTATGACATCATTGTAAACGGATTCAAGTTGAGTAGAAGGCCAAAGATCTTGTCTTGCTCCTTTCTCTCAATGAGAACCTTAGGGTCCATAGTGTGAGATCCGGGATTCACACTAAGAATTTGTATTCGTGGATTTGGACTTTAGGATATAGAAATGGTATAGTTTCCTATGAATCAAAGACTTTATTGAGATTGATCGTCAAGATAGAACAAACACAATCGAAAAGAGAGTACAAAGTATGATGCTCGAGCTATCTAGTCGAAGTGTTCTAAGTTTGGGTTGGAATATCTTGAATGAGTCACCACTTCTTCTTTAAATAGTCTCGACTCTGATCTCTCTGTTCCGATATTTCGGCCTCTCCTTCGTAACGATCCCCGTGATCCTCGCGGATCAGTTGAACTGGAAAAGACCGAGTCGATCTATCTCCACGTCGTCTCCTGCCGAGCTCGAGCTCGATCGCTTCTTACTTCGGCATCGCTTGGGCCTCGTCAAAGTGTCATTCGTTTGGGCCCAACGATCGAATCGGCTCGTCTCTTCGTCTTTGATCCTGGAACGGGCTCATAGATACGGGCCTTTGTCTTATTTGTTAATGGGCCGGATTTCCTAGAGGGAAATCCAGTACCAACAATAGCCCCCCAGCCCATTGATTTCGAGAAGTCGAGGTTAATGGGCGGTGGACGTTTTCGGGAAGACGCGCTCGTGCTCTAGGCGTTAAGGAAGCCCTAATGATTGTTTTCGCCTCGTCCGCAGATCTTGTTTTAAATGGGTGGCCAAGATCAGGCGCGTGGGTTGGATCAGCCTGTTCGTGGCGCGTCCGTTACCACAGCGGATATGACTCAATCGTTAATCATTCGCTCCTGCCTTTAGATCTTGCATCGACGGTCGAGATCGCAAGGAACTGAAGGATCCTAACTGTCTCAATCTTTTTCGTAATTGTTTACAAATTTCGAATTGAGCGGTTGGGATTGTGGGATGCGAAAGATCCCACGGATCTCGAGCACGAGATAGTTTAAAAGGGGAAGTTACCTAGCACGATTCCCATTACTGCTCGCACTACAAATCGTCAAGGTAATTTCTTCTCCCTCATTATGTCTCTTTGTTTTTATGTTTGCCTCTCGCTCTTATTCCTTTTGTCGTTACTCCGAGACCTTCTCCTCTAGAGATTTCGTCTTTCTTCTTTTCTCGAAAGAAATTTCCGATTCACCGAACTATCATGGTTTGAAAGAGTACGGCCAGGGCAAGTTCAACTGTGGCGGTGGGACCGGGCGGTCCCCATCCCCCGTCCAGTCTGACTGTCGACCAAATACGGAAGTTGCGGGCGAAGTGCCGGATCCCGCCGGAGGTGGAGATACTTATCCCATCACCGGAAATGTCCCCGGAAACTGTCGTCGAGGGTCATTGCTGTGCTTCTTATACCTATTTCGATAAATGCAGATTGTTTTTTCCAATCCCTCGCATTATCTCATGGGTTTTGGCTCAGCTCCAGCTGGCCTTTCACCAGATGACTCCGAATTTCGTTCGGTATGTCATCGGGCTCGGGGTCAGAGCCGTCGAGGAGGGCATCGACTTCGGGGTTGAGGATTTGATGAGGGTTTGTTCGGTAAAAAATAACACTCGTTTTCCCGGGACCTACTACCTCTCTCCTCGCCATGGGAAGATCCTTGATGAGATCCCGACGAGGGATGTGTGGAAGAGTAAATACTTTTACTTCAGGATCAATCAACACTCGGTCGAGGATTTTGATTACTCTGTTATCCCGACAAGATGGGCAGCTAGCGTAGGTTAGCTTATAGGGTTTACTAGTTTCTCTGGTTGACATCGAGCTGTTTGCTAATAACCTTTTTGGTTTCTTTGCAGAGGCTCCTGAGTCAATACCTTTGAACCCAAATACATCGAGTTTGGTAGCTCGCCTTCGGAGAGGAGATACCCGCTGGTCTAACTTTACGGACCGGCGAATTCGAGCTGCCTTAGGTTCTGCGGCCGACAACCTCCTTTATAACAACCTCTTCTTTCGCGAGACGGATCACGCCTCCCTTCTCGGCCCACTTCGACTCGAATCGTTCAGGCTCCGCTTCAGATTATCGAGCGGGCTGGAGAGAGTAAGTATTTTGGCTAGCCCGTACAAGGATTGTTGCGCCGTATGCCGCAAGTTTTTCGGGCTGACTCGAGTCTGTTTTATCTGCAGATCGATCTGTTTCGGACGACAGTTCTACCGCAAGCACCCCTTCTCTGGAAAAATGTCGCGAAGATCTAGCAGTCGTCGGAACAGGAAGGATCCCGTTGATCTGGCAAAGAAAATGAAGGCCGGCGACTTGAGCAACACCCTTCTTTTTGCCATGGACGAGGGGCCTCCTCCTCCTCCTTCGATCCCTCCTCCAAACCCTGTTCAGGTTTCTCTCCCCGAGGTCGCAGGGTCCGGAGAGGCAAACGTGGGGGTGGAGGATTTATCTCCTCTTTCGGCCGGTCAGGAACCAGTTCAGATCCCGTATGGAGAGCCTGTTTTACGAAACTCCCGGTCGAATGGTTCGAGGGGATCAAACGGTCGGAGCCGGGGCGGTCCTCCTCCTCCCGCGGCGAAGCGTCAAAGGACTGACGCGGAGGTGAGCTCGAGGAGATCGAACCAGAGTGTTGAGGCGAGACCTGCTTCTTCCGGGTCCTCCGGGTCTTTCAACTGGCGCTTCAGGCACCTGAAGGAATGTCCGATTGCAGATGACCCGAAGGGTGTGGCCTATCTGCTGAGGCATTTTAAACCCGCAAGTGTTCAGCTCCCGGCTGTCGGGGATATGGCTCTCGGTGACGTTTATACCGAGATGATGGCGGCTTCTGGGAAGGTAACGATTTCCTTCCTTCGCTTTTTGATATGTTTTATGCTTAATTCTCGTTTTTCTCGTAGGCCTTGGAGGCTGCAAACAAGTTTGCGGCTAGGGCCGAGCGAGAGCTGCGGGAGATACCGCAGGCGAGTGAGCTTGATACCGTTGAGAAGACGGTTAGGGACCTGAGAACGCAGTTGCAGGGGGCCTTGGCTCGAGAGGAGGAGCTACGGAAAAAGGCGGGCGAGCTGGATGCGCAGTTGCAGGGTGCCTTGGCTCAGGTTTCGGTCGCGGAGGAGGCGAGTCGAACCGCTATTGAGGCAGGTTGGGTTGCGGATGTGCGGGTTGCGCAATGTCAGGGCGATCTGGACAAGGCTCTCACCGACCGAGAGTTTGACGTCAAGGTGGCGGCCCATGAGGCGAGGAAGGGGCTGAACGGTGAATACCTCAGGATCCTCGAGGGAATCGCGGCGAAGGAGAGCCAAAGGAAAGTCGCCGTGAGCGCCGAGATGAGGCTTCAGGAGGCTTTGGCCAATATCGCGCTTATCGCCGAGTTCGCTTCTGGCGAACTCGATCTGACCAAGTAGGTGATGGACTTGGCCGAGAAGAAAAGGTTGGCCACGGAGGAGATGAATGCCGCAGCGGTGTCGGACTTCAGTATCAGCAAACTTAATTTGCCGGTGATGTCGGACGATTCCGTGATCTTGGCGCGCCCTTTAAACCAGGCGGCCGCTCGTCTTGATCAATATGGATCGAACCTTCCTACTAGAATTAGCTCGCGAGTTAGCGACGAGGTCGAGGGTCGACTTGAGGAGGACAAGGCGATTGATGATCAGATGGAGGATCAAGACGAAGCTTCCTCTCCTTCCAAGCAGTTCTAGTCCTCTTTTTTTTTTTTTAATTCGTTGCTGCCCAAGGGGGCTTTTAATTTGTCTCCAGACTTTTGTTGCCCAAGGGGGCTTTTCTTTTTGTTTTTGGTGGTGCCCTTAGTGGGCTTTCGTTCGAACTTGAGGACATCGTGTCCTCTCTCTCTTTTTTTATGAATTGCTTTCAAATCTTGCATGCCTTAGCATAGATTTTTCTGTTTAGCGCTTTAGCATAAAGTTTGGCTGTTATGGCAACTTGAACCTCCTCGGAGGGGTCGACAAATAACTTGTCTCGAATTGCCTTAGGGAGTTCTTTACGAACTTGTAAGTCGATTGTACGCGAGGTACCACTCTTTCGTAGTGTAAGATTCGAGCTTATAGCTGGATGCTTACGAAATTGCTGAATATAAAGAATAATAAGTATATAGGAATGAATCGAAGTAGACTTACAAAGGTTGTTTGCTTGAGTGACTGTCTCGACTTCGTTGTCTTTTGCTTGGAGGGAGGGGGTAGCCCCCCAATCCTTTTAATCCGTATAAGGTTTAGAAGGATTATAGGTTTTGGAAGGATCGCTCTGGATCTCTTTCTTTGGGACGATCATTTCAGTTCGTTTGAATTGGTAGGACCGTTTTGGGTCGCTTGTTTCGGGACGACCATTTCAGCTCGTTCGAATTGGGAGGACCGTTTTGGGTCGCTTGTTTTGGGACGATCATTTCAGCTCGTTCGATTTGGAAGGACCATTTTAGGTCACTTTGTTTGAAGGGATAATTTCATATCACTTGGTTTTGGGGGAGGCCGTTCGAGGTCTCTCGGGAGGGATAATTTCATATCGCTTTTTTGTGGAGGGATAATTTCATATCGCTTTTTTGAGAGATAATTTCATATCACTTGATTTTTGAAGAGGCCATTTCAGGTCGCTCGGAAGGGATAATTTCATATCGCTTGTTTACGGAGGGATAATTTCATATCACTTTAGCTTTTGAAGAAATAATTTCATATCTCTTTTTGAGGATGTTATGGTGAGGTATTTCGCAATGGCTCTAACTTTTACGACAGAAAGAGGCAGTGGATTGAGAGACTTATTTTGATTTCACAAAGATAAGCTAGTACGACTTCGTCAGAAGTTGTTGAGCTCGGTAAGAGCTTTGTGTTTGGGGGTGGCTACGCTCGAAGTCGAGCTGCCTACGTACCCTTTTAAGGGGATCAAGCCATTTCGTAGTTCGATTATGTTGTCGTACTCCTAGTGGAAGTACTTTTTGAGGTTGATGATGTTCCAAGGTCGTAGTTCAGGTTTCTGGGTTTCCACCGACTTGAGTCGGTAGACCCCATCCTTTACAATGTCGGTGACCTGGTAAGGACCTTCCCACTTTGCTCCTAACTTCCCAGCGTGTTCTTCCTTTTTATGGTCGAACACTTTCCGTAAGACGAGCTCTCCTACTTGAAACCTTCGAGTTTTGATCTTGGAATCGTAAAAACGAGCTGCGGCTTGTTGGTAGTTCTGGATTCGAGCTAGTGCGAGGTTCCTCCTTTTGTTGACGAGATCGAGCACGTCAGTTATCATCTTGTTATTGAGTTCCTCTTGTCGTGGGCATTCTTCTTTGCGGATGCTTGACACAAGGATTTCGGCTGGTACTACCGCCTCGATCCCGTAAGCCAGCGAGAAGGGAGTTTCGCCTGTGGATTTGCGGGGGGTAGTCCGGTAGGCCCAGAGTACGGCTGGGAGCTCGTCGCTCCAGCTCGTTTTGCACTCATTGAGTCTTTTCTTGAGGCTATTCATGATTGCCTTGTTAGCCGCTTCCGCCAGCCCATTCCCTTGGGGATAGCGTGGCGTTGAGTAAGTCAGCTTTATGTTCCATGTTCTGCAGAACTCCTTGAAGGCGTTTGATATGAACTGGGAACCGTTATCAGTGACGATCTCGTGGTGTAGTCCGTGCCGGCAAACGATGTTTCGCCAGACGAACTCCTTAACATGAACGTCTTTGACCTTTTGGTACGACTCTGCTTCAATCTATTTAGTGAAGTAGTCTGTCATTACCAATAAGTGTGTGGCTTTCTTTTTGCCGGATGCGACTAGGGGCCCCACGATGTCCATTCCCCACCGCATGAATGGGTATGGCGATGAGATAGAGGAGGGATTCTCCGATGCTTGGTGGATAATTGGGGCGTGCTTTTGGCACTTGTCGCATTTATTGGAGAAGGACTCGCATTCGGTGGCCATTGTTGGCCAGAAATAGCCTTGCCTTTGGATTCGTACGGCCAGGGCTCGTCCTCCGGAATGGCTTCCGCAGGATCCGTCGTGGGCCTGCGTGATCACGGCTAGGGCTTGCCTTTTGTTGAGGCATTTGAGGTAAGGTCCGGAGAGACTCCTTTTAAAGAGCTCTCCTTGTGTGATGCAATACCTTGCACTTTGTACTTTGAGTTTCCGTGCCTCCCATTTGTCGTCCGGAACTTCGCCATTTGTAATGTATCGAATGATCGGAGTTCTCCAATCTTCGTCATTGTCAGGCTCGGGTCCTTGACTGGTGGATGCGGCTTGGATTGGTCCGTCGGGGACGTTCGCGACGTACACGGCATTTCTCGGATCAGGATCATCATCAATTTCGACGATGTGGCGACTGGTGTTGCCGAGACATTTTTTGTGCTCGACATCGTCCTTTATGGTAGGCTCGTCCTCTTTCAAGGACAGAGCCTTTAAGGCTATGTCGGTGCTTGGTTTCTCGATCCCCTCGACCTGTATGATCCTTTTAAGGTTGGGATCTAATGTCGATTCTAATGCGGCTAGGGCATTGATATACCATGGATTTTAGGGATTTTAACCATGGTATATGTGTTATTTATCGAGTCTTTTACTATGTTTTAGAGTCTTTTCAGGTGTTTATTAGGTACAAGCACATTTGGAGCATATTTGGTGATTTAGGCACTTTCTGGAGCTAATTGGAGTATTTGGCCGAGAGATAGAGTTCACTGTCCGAAACAGAGAAAGGTGTCGATCGTTGCATGCCTAGCATCGATCGATGCACCAGCGAGATGGGCCAAACGACGGTTTGATGAAGAATGATAAACATTTCAATTCTGCCCAGAAGTTCCTGATATTTACAAAGAAGCCCCAAAACGTGTTTTAGGTTATAAATAGAGTTTTTGAGCCATTGTTTAGGCTATGCTTCATAACTAAGTTTTATTCTCTTAGGAGATTTTAGGGGTTGGTTTTGTTCTCGAAAGAGACTTGATTTTGAACCCCAGTTCTTATTTGATTTTATGATATTTGGTTTTCTACTTATGATATTTTCTGTCTCGATGAATATGTCTGAGTAGATCACCTGTTAGGTTGAAGGATTCTCATTAGGGATTTCAGAGAATTATAGTTTAATTAATCTGTAGAGATTCATATCTGCTAGTTCTTTATCTAAGTTGTTCTTAATGCTAAATCTGAAGTAGCTAATCAGAATTATGATGTTAGGTTGATTAATTCAGCGGAAGTTGGTTAATTTAACTAGAAAGAACTTAGATAAGCAATTAAACTGTTCGCAAACGGAAGTTTGGTTCAGGTTAATTGTGAACATATCAAACTTGGAATTAATGCTAGTTTAATCTGTTAGTTCTCGCAAACGAAAGTTTGGTTTGCTGCACTTAGACTTAGAGGATTATCGCAAAGGAATTTGGTTAATTCTATATCTGTGTTTTGAGTTCTAGAATAGTTATTGATTAGATCTAGATAGATTGATTGCTTGCGTTCCTGATTTCCTGAGAACTCCTGAAACCTAACGCTTCGCCTTCTTGCTTACAAAACTCACTTGATTTACTTTGCTATTTCGTTTACTGTTTTCATATCTGCTTCGCTTAATTTAATCTGAACTGCTATTAATCTATTGTGTGACTGAGAGTCCTCGTGGGATTCGATACCTTATATACTACGATTGCATTGACTGTGCACTTGCAGTAGAATAGGGAAAACTATACACCTATCAAGTTTTTGGCGCCGTTGCCGGGGACTCTTTGAGTTCACCTATAGATTTAGTATTAGGATTTAGACTAAGCATTCTTTTTAATTTTCTTGTTTACTCACGCTTTTGATTTTTGGATTCGCAGGGATTCGCACTGCATCGGTCGTTGCTCACCTTGCATCGATCGACACAAGGCGAGAACAGCGATGCTGAGATCTGAGACGTTCAATAGGTTCCGCGCCATGGAACCTGTGATTTTGATTCGCGGTGAAAACGGCGTTCTACGAGACCAAGAGGGTCATATATGCAACGCAAAAGGTCAGAAAATAGATGGGGAAGGAAATCCCATCTTACCAGATTACCATGTATTGGTTGGGCAAGTAGCTGAGATGCAGAGTAAGATAGATGACATCCACGACATCTTACTTAGGGAGAGACAGTTCCGAGCAGAGGCAGAACTGATAAATTTGCAGAGGTACACTATATGGCTGGAGCCAACTCTTATGGACATACATTGGGACATCAGCAGAGACAAGGTTCTAGGCATGCTCAAGGATCAAGAGACCATAACTATACTTCCTATCTGGCACCTCCTACACAAAGGAGCAAACTGGAGATGATGATAGAACAATCAATTGAAAAGCAACAGCAGAACACAGCTTCTTTCAGCTCGAAGCTAGAGAACCTGTACACTAATCTGAATGAGAAATTTGAATCCTTGAGCACTCGTATGAAGCAGTTGGACACACAGATGGATCAAGTTTCAAGTTCTACCTCAAGGAAGGATCCTCAAGAAGCTCATGCCAGCAACATTCCCATTCAGGATGACACACAGATAGATCATGGATCATGTCTAGCCGTTAAGGCTGTGGAATTTGTGGAAGACAGAGAGGGATTTGATTTACCTGAGTTTGAAAGCTTCGATGCACCTGACTCAACAGAGATTGACATGGATCTCTTGACTTGGATAGTTCAGATTGAAGTGGGACCAAGCCAAGAAGAGAAATTTGAGTTTGGGATGGCTGGGATGGACCAAGAAGCGGATAAACCCGAGACCATAGTTGAAACACGAGCTGAGACGACAGCATCGATCGATGCATCACAAGCACCGATCGTTGCACCCCGAAAGGAACCAGTTTCACTCATATCTCAAGGACCTGCTAAGGAAAGAACCTATAAACCTCCATTGCCATTCCCGAAAGCTCCCGTTAAGTCTAAAGATGTGGTTCAGTGCACAGTGGTGGTTGACAAGAAGATGGTGGTTCCACAAGAGCCTATTCTAACATCTTCAAGGCCTAAAACTACTCATGAACAAAAGGCTCCGAACATCAAAACTTTGCCAAAGGTAAAGCATAAATCCTCTAAGTTTAAACCTCCTGACTCCACTGTTTTGAATGCTGGAAAGAGCGTTAAAACACCCAAGTGTCAATCTCACCCTACATTCCTCCCGACGTTCCTTGGACGACATCATGCTGATACTGCTTACACACCACCATGGATGATAAGGCATTCACAGAGACACTCAAAGTCTCTGTTGAAACCTCCATGAGTCTGACCTCTTTCCAAAAGTCAAGCTAATGACTTAAAACAAGCGCTGAGTGGGAGGCAACCCACTGTTAGGTTTAATTATTTTTCTTTCTCATTTTTGGTGTTTTTCTTAGGATTTCACGTTTTTATTTGTTGTTGTTAGTTTTTAGATGCAGAACACAAGTCTGGAGATGTGTGACGATCGTTGCTCACATGTGCAACGGTCGTTGCAATTGGTTCAAATCGAAAAAATTAAGGTACGTTGAGCTAAACCGGAATTAATCTGGTTCAGCGAGCATCGATCGTTGCCCCTAAAGCAACGATCGTTGCACCCACGACCAGGTAAGTTACCTTAAACCCTATTTTCTCTCCTTCTTCTCCATTCCTTTTGGTCGACACACCGAGAACCCAAACCGAAAATCGCCATTTCTTCATCGATTTCTTTGATTCTAAGCACTATTTCACTTGTTTTTACATACCCAATCTGTTTCCCCAACCCATATCTCAAGAAATCAAGGTAATGTTCTTCAATTTTCGAATTTTCGGATTGGATTTTTAGGGTTTTAGGGTTGTTGATTTTTGAACCAAAAATTGATGATGCATGCGTAATTAGAACGATTTAGGGTGATGGCTGATGATTTTGAACTGATTTGAGACAATGTGGCTTGGATTTGACTGATTTTTGATGATTTGTTGCGGCAAAATCGCCCTGCAACGGTCGTTGCTCTAGAGCAACGGTCGTTGCATTGCGATTTTGGGAAATGTTCGAGAACGTGAAATCGCCTTGCAACGATCGATGCCTTAGATGCAACGGTCGATGCTTCGCGATTTCACAGTGAAATTTTGCCGAGACTTATAAATGTTTGAACTTTGTTTTTGCAGATGGCGTCTCAAAGGCAACCCCGCAAGAAGCGAGCCACAGCTTCCACAGCAACAAGACACTACACCCCACCACCTCATTGGTTCAGCAGAGAGTCAGAGGCACCCGCACCATACAACAGATACGGGCCGCCCGTTGCTTTACCTTGGCCCAGAGAGGACGCCACACCGATTCAGACGACAAGACAGTGGCCGGAGGACCTGATACGCTTCTTCAAGTCTGCTGAGTTCACCGAGCGGCCATTGCTCAGTCGATGGGACGAGTATGACTCGCTTCTCTACAGTGGTTGGTGTGGGATGATCATCAAGCCGACCAAGTTCGCGGACTACTCCACCTGCAGGATTCTGGGGATCGATGAGCAGGTGCTAGCTGTAGGGACAATGCCGATGCGACACTATGACCTCTATCCTGAGCTGGTCAGGCAGCTATTGGCCACTTGCAGAGTGGTTTACTCGGATCCCGACCACAGGAGCGCTACAGTGGGTGCTTTCACCTTCATGAGTTGGGGAGTCAGGTATCGGATTCCTCTACTTGATCTCTGCAGGATCTACGGGTTCAGTACTGAGCCGAGGCGCATAGCCATGCCACTCGAGTGGGATCCGGTGGAGGCTCGCACGTTCTGGGAGAGTATTGGCAGCAGTCGATACAACTCCAGGACCACACCAGTAGTGCAGATGAGACATCCGGTGCTGCGATATGTCTCGCGTATCTTGTGCTGGAGCTTGCTTTGCAAGTTTGAGGCCAACAAGATGCGCAAACTTGAGATGGAGTTGCTGTTTATGGGGCTGAGAGATCAGTTTAGAGGTTATGGCGTGAGAGATCCGACTGCGGGTATCAACTTGGGAGTTATTTTCGCACAGCATTTGGTTGATCTGCAGCTGAAGCCGTTTGATGGAGCTGGTACTGAGACGGTAGGGAGTTTACTTACTCCCATTTTTGAGTATTGTGGGATTCCTCTTCATGGCACAGAGCGTGATACAGCTCGGGTGTTCCTGGATCTCAGCCATTTGCAGAGCGCTACCTGGCTCAAGGAGGGGCGCATTTGGGTTTACACTGATCCGACCACTAGGAGGACTGGTATCGAGCTTCCCGCTGCCAGATGGACACAGATTGACACATTAGAGGCACTGAGATTTCAGCCTCCTGAGTCTGCGCAGCGTGGGATTCCGACTATGGCTCATCCGCTGGGAGAGCCTTCCTCACGAGCTTCGACATCTTCTGCCCCTGCTCCTGCGCCAGCGCCTGCCCCAGTCGACATTGTGGGTCCCTTTCCAGAGCCTGCGATGGCTTACGGTGCATACTCTGAGGCAGAGTGGAGAGAGAGATCAGATGGTATGTTTCGAGTTCTTTGGAACTTCGTGCGTACTTGCAGCTGCAGGAGGCCACCACAGATCCATCAGCCCGTACCTGACCGTCGTCGACAGCGATCTCCGACTGATACTGATCCCGCACCCGAGGCAGCCGATGATGATGCACTGTATGGTGGGATAGATGATGTTAGCGAGTGAGATCAGTCTCCATGTTCAGTCTTTCGGTTCTGTATTCTGACTTTTTCTTTTCTTTTGCACTTTTCTTCTTTGACTTTTAGGATTCTACTATGTTTGGATGATTTGCACTTTATTTGGTACATCTTTTGCTTCGGTTTTACTCTGTTTCTAGTGTTCTCAGCTTGCAGGGATCAAAATTGACAAAAACAGACGGACTAACCTGCTAACTTGATGACTGTTCGTGAAAACGCAGTGCGTCGATCGATACACCATTGTGTCGATCGTCACAATACGAAAGAATCGCACAGCAACGGTCGGTGCACTTAGTGCAACGATCGGTGCATGTGCGACAGAGGTAAAACCCGACAGAACTAAAACATCCATTAACCATTTTTCTTTCTTTTTACCGATCCTTCGCTGGACACTACTGGGGACAGTGTGTCTTAAGTGTGGGGGAGGTGCTACTGACTTTTGTTTTCTGTTTTCTTAAGAGTCAGTCCGTTTTTCAAAAATTTTTTGTTTTATTGAGTCAAAATTGTTTAAGTAAGAAACTATGATTTTCTGAGAAGATTTACAAGACTTGCAGGAACTTAAGTAACCATTGGGATGAAGTTGCAGGATCTATCTCTGACTATTAGAAAACCCCATCACAGATCAACCTACTGGGAACACCCACATCACTTCAGGTATCAGAGGATCCTTTACTGACTTCAACCTTAATACTGACTTAGATTTCTCACCTAAGGGCTTGGTATACTTTGTGTCGGATTCCCTGGTTAGTTCTGACACAGCCTGTCAACCTATCCTATTTAGTTCCCTTCTCCCCTTCTGTAAAGTAAAAAAAAATATATATAATAAACTGAGGATGAGTTAGTAACTCCGAAGTGGTCATGGGAATAGTAGCAAACACTATTATCTCTCATGTGATCCATGGAATGTGTCCAAAGTACACCCCATAACGGGAAGAACACTGATAAAAAAAATAAAATGATACCCAGTGGGGAAAAATCAGTTGTTAAAGAAGGGAAAGAGAAGAAAGGGACTAGAGAAAGATAGTATGGTGGTCTAGAGCTGATAAGGTAAGAATCCATGTGCCCTTTGATCGATACTCCTTAGGTGAGACCGCACTTAAATACTTGCAGAAGTCAGTAGGGAGAATTTGAATGCGTGAATGTGATTGTGGAGTTCACCTAGGACAGTTGCTAAGTGTGGGGGAAGTACATGTTGGTCTTGATATCCTGTGATTGATTCTTTCAGTGGTTTACTAAGGGGAATCTGAGTATTGTAGCTTCTAGGATGAAATGAGTTTCTGAAGAGTTTTCAAACCTCTTATCTACATTTAGTTCTTTGTCTTGCTTGAGGACAAGCAAGAGCTAAGTGTGGGGGAGTTGATATACCATGGATTTTAGGGATTTTAACCATGGTATATGTGTTATTTATCGAGTCTTTTACTATGTTTTAGAGTCTTTTCAGGTGTTTATTAGGTACAAGCACATTTGGAGCATATTTGGTGATTTAGGCACTTTCTGGAGCTAATTGGAGTATTTGGCCGAGAGATAGAGTTCACTGTCCGAAACAGAGAAAGGTGTCGATCGTTGCATGCCTAGCATCGATCGATGCACCAGCGAGATGGGCCAAACGACGGTTTGATGAAGAATGATAAACATTTCAATTCTGCCCAGAAGTTCCTGATATTTACAAAGAAGCCCCAAAACGTGTTTTAGGTTATAAATAGAGTTTTTGAGCCATTGTTTAGGCTATGCTTCATAACTAAGTTTTATTCTCTTAGGAGATTTTAGGGGTTGGTTTTGTTCTCGAAAGAGACTTGATTTTGAACCCCAGTTCTTATTTGATTTTATGATATTTGGTTTTCTACTTATGATATTTTCTGTCTCGATGAATATGTCTGAGTAGATCACCTGTTAGGTTGAAGGATTCTCATTAGGGATTTCAGAGAATTATAGTTTAATTAATCTGTAGAGATTCATATCTGCTAGTTCTTTATCTAAGTTGTTCTTAATGCTAAATCTGAAGTAGCTAATCAGGATTATGATGTTAGGTTGATTAATTCAGCGGAAGTTGGTTAATTTAACTAGAAAGAACTTAGATAAGCAATTAAACTGTTCGCAAACGGAAGTTTGGTTCAGGTTAATTGTGAACATATCAAACTTGGAATTAATGCTAGTTTAATCTGTTAGTTCTCGCAAACGAAAGTTTGGTTTGCTGCACTTAGACTTAGAGGATTATCACAAAGGAATTTGGTTAATTCTATATATGTGTTTTGAGTTCTAGAATAGTTATTGATTAGATCTAGATAGATTGATTGCTTGCGTTCCTGATTTCCTGAGAACTCCTGAAACCTAACGCTTCGCCTTCTTGCTTACAAAACTCACTTGATTTACTTTGCTATTTCGTTTACTGTTTTCATATCTGCTTCGCTTAATTTAATCTGAACTGCTATTAATCTATTGTGTGACTGAGAGTCCTCGTGGGATTCGATACCTTATATACTACGATTGCATTGACTGTGCACTTGCAGTAGAATAGGGAAAACTATACACCTATCAGGCATCGGCTGCGGTGTTTTCCCCCCGCGGGATCCGTGTTAGATCAAAGAATTCGATCTGTTCGGTGAGCGTATGGACTACCTGTAGGTATGCTTCCATGCGTTCGTCCTTGGCCTCGTAGTCACCGTGATATTGGCTCGTGACCAATTGGGAGTCGCTGAACGCGTCTACTTCTCGGGCTCCTATTGCTATTGCTAGTCTGAGCCCGGCTGTCTCGCTCTCGTGGAAAGTGATCTCGTGGTCTGGACCTATCATTGGGATTTTCCCCCCTTTGTCAGTTTCGACTCTTCTTTGAAGAGCTTTGATTGAATTGACCGAGTCTCGGCAAAGCTTGGAGCCACCGAAGATGAAGTCGATTCGTTTAGGGGGTATAGCCCGTACACCCCCCCCCCCCCCCCCCCCCCCGCAGAGATGAGGGAGATTGATTCGTGAGCGTAAACTCTTAAAGGGAGCCGGAGGTGGGGATAACGCCGAACCTTTCGGGGTGCCGCTCAGGCTGAGCTCGCCGAGAATAAACTTAACTCGCTTCCGCGACCCCTGAGGAAGTGTTTCGGGAGATTCCGGCTCCTTTGTCCGTTCTCGTTTATTTTGAGAAGGCCTCTTGGTGTTCGACTCTTTGGTCTGTTTACTTTCCTTTTCGTCGGACGGAGTTTCCTCCTGGACTTCTGAGTCTCATTTGTTTTCGGACTCTCGCTTTTGAGCCTCGGCTTTAGCTCGAGTATTGCAGTCTTCGGTCGAGTGTCCTCTTTTGTTGTGAAATTCACATAATTTTTCCTTGTCGAACTCGAATTTCTTCGAGCTCTTCGGGCTCTCGACCGCATTGACGTTCCCTGATTTGCGGGAATCCTTTTTCGAGTTCGAGTTCTGCGAGCTCGAAGGGTTCTTTTCTTTTCGGTGCTTTTCTCTGAGGGTCGTGGTTTCGTCCTTGAGGCGAGCAAAGGCCGATGCGCGATGAAGGGCGTCATCGAGTGTTTGAGGTTCGCGGACTGTTATTTCCTCGCGGAATCTGGTTGAATACCATAGTCCACGTCGCAGTGCTTCTATAGCTACTTCGTCTCGTGGGTTTGCGATTTTGGATTTTATTTCCTTAAATCGGTCGATGTACGAGCGAAGCCATTCGTCGGGTTTTTGGGAGACGCCAAACAGAGCTGCCTCGGTAGTCATTTCCTCGATAAAGACGGAGTATTGTTTGAGGAAAGCCGTCATGAACTGGGTGAAATTGTCGATGTACCTTTCTTCAAGTCCGGCAAACCATTCTAGGGCGGAGCCCGATAGGTTTTCGGCGAAGAGCCTGCAGAAAGCCGGCTCTCTCTCCTCGTCGGTAAGGTATACCCTTGCCATCGCTAGTTGGAATGCCCTGATATGGGCTTTGGGGTCCGACTTCCCAGAGAATTCCGGAAATTTAGTTTTCTTGATTTCTCGGATTCTTGCGAAGGCGATCCGGTCTGTGAACGGCGTTTGTCGCGTTTCTTCGATCACTCGATCGATGTCGGGCGCCGCGCTTGTCGCCATGTGAACTTTGGAGCTCAGACTGACGAACTGAGCCTTGGCTTGTTCAATATACTGTCTAAGCATGTCGTGGTCGTCGCCCGTCGTAGGCGCGAACTGGGCTCGTGCCTGATTGGACTCAAGTCCGGGGAAAGCGGGGTCGAGGAGATCGATTGTTGGAAACGATCCCATCTGGTCGACCTGCGGCGTTCGGAACTGTACCGTATTTGACCCGTTAACGGGTCCTGAGCTCGAGGCGAAAGCAGAGCCTCCTAGTTGCCTCGTCCGGATATTCGAACTACTCGGGAAAGGTGGTGGCCCGGGTAATGGTCGACTTCCCGATCCGGTTGGATATGTGATCGTTGAATTTGAACCGAATGGGTTTGGAGTCCCGATGGGCGTCATTATAGGGCGAAAGCCACTATTCGACGTACTGGCGAGATTCCCCGACGTTCCCGGTGGAGTTACCACCTGGGAGAAGTCCAAGCGTGTAAACGGTGGGGGATTTATAGGGGTTCGTGGATCGTGTGTTGATCTACCCCCTGGTTTTGGCTAGCGAGCTCTTCAAGGCGGGCGTTAATTCGCCTTTCCTATTCATCGAGCTGCGCGGCCAGAGAACGGTTTGCGATCTCTTGGGCCCTTGCGCTTGCCTCATTATTTCTCGTCCGATCTACCAATAGGCTTAACATCGAACGAATTTCGGCAAGATCGTTTGGCCCTTGTCTCTGTGGAGCAGAAGGCAGTGGCGAATTGGGTTTGGTTGTTCCAGATCCGCCTCCTGGGGTGGGAATCGAATTGTTTCTCATCCACACCCAGTTTCTGCTCGTATCGTTAGTTCCTGACAAAACATTTGTCGGAGTCTGATTCGTCGCGATTGTTTGGGCGACTGAGCCGGCCGGTGCTGAGGTCGCGGAGACTAAGGCATAGCTCGTCAACATGCCATCGGTCTGACCCATGATTCTTACCCCGGTGGTGTTCTGAGGAACGTTGTCGACCGTTTGAGGGTGGTCAACCGGTGGTGTGGCGCTGGTAGAGCCAGATTGGTCGGGATTCATATCGATCTATCGGATCTAAGATCTGATTCTTAAGACAGGAAAAACTATAGATAGTCCCCACAGCCGAAGCCAAATGTGAGATCCGGGATTCACACTAAGAATTTGTATTCGTGGATTTGGACTTTAGGATATAGAAATGGTATAGTTTCCTATGAATCAAAGACTTTATCGAGATTGATCGTCGAGATAGAACAAACACAATCGAAAAGAGAGTACAAAGTATGATGCTCGAGCTATCTAGTCGAAGTGTTCTAAGTTAGGGTTGGAATATCTTGAATGAGTCGCCACTTCTTCTTTAAATAGTCTCGACTCTGATCTCTCTGTTCCGATATTTCGGCCTCTCCTTCGTAAGGATCCCCGTGATCCTCGCGGATCAGTTGAACTGGAAAAGACCGAGTCGATCTATCTCCACATCGTCTCCTGCCGAGCTCGAGCTCGATCGCTTCTTACTTCGGCATCGCTTGCGCCTCGTCAAAGTGTCATTCGTTTGGGCCCAACGATCGAATCGGCTCGTCTCTTCGTCTTTGATCCTGGAACGGGCTCATAGATACGGGCCTTTGTCTTATTTGTTAATGGGCCGGATTTCCTAGAGGGAAATCCAGTACCAACACATAGTACTTGGCCTTAACATATCAAGCTCAGACCATGCTGAAGAGAACTTCCCAAGGTACTTGGTAAAGTCATGATCTTCTTGGCGAAGCTCACTTATGGATTTCTTCACCTCATACACACGGCTGAGATTAGAAACATCACCATATACCTTGTTGAGAGTATCCCACAGTGACTTGGCTGTCTCACAATGAGAGTAGGCTTCAAGAATAGATGGGTCAAGAGAGTTTTGGAGGAAGCCAAGAACAAACTGATCTTCCTGAAACCATCTCGCCTCTTCCTTCTTGATTTGCTCATCCTTCTTCTTTGCAGCATCTTCTTCACTTGGGGTTTTGTCTTCAAGAATGTGTTCCCAAAGCCCTCTTCCACAAATGGCAGTCTTGGTGATTCTCTGCCATGTCATATAGTTAAGACCTTTGAGGATGACTGGAATGAATGTGGGCTTCAAGCTAGAACTGATTTGAACCGTGTCTTCCATGGAACTTGTCTTAGCTATAAGAACAAGATGAAGAGAGTAGATGATAGATAAAGAACCGAGAGAAATGGGAGAGTATTAGGGTTTTTTTAAGGACCGAGAGAGTGATGAACCGAGAGAATGAGAGTTTAGAACCTAGAGAATGATGTAACAAAGAAAGAGAATCAAGAGAATGAGGAACAATGCTCTGATACCATGTTGGTTTTTAGAGAATCAACATTAGGGTTCTTGAGAGTGTTAAGAGTGGTGGCGCAAAGATAGAGAGAGAGAATGAGGTTTCAAAACCCTTAACATTCATTTTGTTGTTACAATCTTTTTATAGTAGAGACAACACTCCAAATGCTTAACCTAATTAGGTAAAAAAAAAATGCAACAAGGGACAAAGAGGACAGCCAGCTCTGACCGTGGCAGGAGAGAGAGAGAGAGAGAGAGTGTGGACCACAAGTGGTCCACACCATTTGCGCCTCATCCTTAACCCTAACGGTATGATTCCTTTTGCTTGATCCAATACTTGAATGTTGTGAGAGTTGGCGCCTTCTTATCATAGCAAGATGTCTCTAGGTTTGCACTTTATCAAATGTGCAAGACTTGTGCATATTAAGACAATACAAAGCCATTGCACATTGAACTCATCATGATCAATATTGGGAGCATTTGTGAGATCAAATGGCATGACAAGCCATTCATACAGCCCTTGCTTGGTTTTGAAGGTTGTTTTCCACTCATTTCCTTCTTTCATTCTGACTTGGTGATATCCACTCTTCAAGTCTACCTTTGAGAACATGGTTGCTCCACTCAGCTCATCAAACATGTCATCAAGTTTTGGAATGGGATGTTTGTACTTGATTGTAATGTTTTGATGGCCCTACAATCAACAAAAATTATCCATGTACCATCCTTCTTTGGGACTAATAGAACTGGTACTGCGCATGAAATCAAGCTTTCCTTGATGTTTCCCTTGGACATAGGCTCTTGAACTTGTTATTCTAACTCCTCTTTGGGATTCACTGTATAAGCTGGTCTATTGGGTAAGGGAGCTTTTGGTACCAAATCGATTTGGTGTTCAATGCCTCTCAAGGGTGGAAGTCCAGCTGGTATGTCTTCAGGAAACACATCTTTGAACCTCTCTAATAACTCAGACATGGCTAGAGGATGCTCATGCTCTTCTGAACCTTAAAAACCCTTCTCTAATGATCATGAGTAGTACATGTTCTTTTTGCTCTAAGGATTTCAGAACACTAGAATGTGAAATAAGAAGGTTAGTCTTACTTACCTTATCACCCTTGTCCATTGCTTTCTGTAGTTCATACACTTCATTTGGTATTAATGGAGCTAGGTTGTGCTTCTTGTTCTGGTGTGTGAAGTTGTAGATGTTGGTCCTTTTATTGTGCATGGTTTATTTGTCAAATTGCCAAGGTCTTCCTAAGAGTAGATGACCTTCTTGCATTGGCACAACATCACATTTAACTTGATCATGGTACTTACCTATGCTGAATGGTACCATGACTTGTTCAGCTATCCTAATCTCAGTCTCTCATCATTGAGCCACCTTAATCTTTATGGCCTTGGATGCTTGGTCTTTTGCAGCTTCAGTTTATCTACAAGATAAGTGCTAGCTACATTAGTACAAGATCTTCAATCTATGATCAGGCTACATACCTTGGCGTCAATGGTTCATCTGGAGTGGAAGATGTTCTCTCTTTGGATTGTTTCTGGCTCAAACAATGCACTGAGAGCTCTCTTGGTCACAAGTATTTCTCCCATGTATGGATAATCAGTTACTTCTTCTTCTGATTCTGACTGCTCATGCTCTACTTCACCTTTTGATTCAATGTTTCCATTGTCCCTTAGAACCATCACTCTCTGGTTTGGAAAATCTCTAGCATAATGGTCCTTTCCTTGAAATTTGAAACATGTGATGTCTCAGGTCCTTTGAGGTGGTTCCTTGTTGTTGCTTGCTTCTGGTTTGTTGAACTTAGGCTGATCAGAAAGTTGCTTCTTGAACTTGGAATCCACTTATGCTCCATTGCCTTTGTCTGCATACTTATGTTGTTGATTCCATGTTGATTTGTCTCTACTGGTTGCATAAACCTACCTCTTGATGTGTTGCTCAGCTTGGACAGCTAGGTCTAACATTTCTTAAAGATCCTCATATGGTTGTCTCTCTACCTGGCCCGCAATCCTGTCTTGAAGTCCATCCAGAAACTGTGCTTCAAGTCTGTTCTTCAAGGTCTCAAACTCTTCAAAGTATTCTTCCACAAACTTGTTGCCTTGAGACAGTTTTCTCAATCTCTTTTGTAGGTATTTGTGGTAGTACGCTGGGATATATCTATTCCTCATAGCAAACTTCATATCATCCCAATTGCGAATCTTTCCATGCCTCAATCTCCTTCTCTCTGATGCTTCTCTGTCCCAACATGCCAAAGTATTGTCACTGAGTTGAGCTGCAGCTAAGGAGACGTTTCTCTTCTCTAAATATTGATAATACTCAAACATATACTCCATTCTTCTCTCCCAATCCAAATAATCTTGTGGATTCACCTTTCCAGCAAAAGTAGGTGTTGTGAGTTTCAAATCCTTGCCTCCACGCCTCTGATCATCATCCTCATCATCTCTTTCTCTAACTCCATGTCTAGGCTGATGATTTTTCTTCTGCCTCTGCCATGGTTATTATGTCCTCTGCCTCCTTGATTTGGTTCAGGAGGTAGCTTATTTTCTTCTAACTCAAGCATATCTTCATCAGTTGTTTCTTCATCTTGCTGCCTATGGTTTCTGTTCAGGTTGCGGATTGGTGCTCTTTAGGCGGCTGCTGCTGGTGATGGGGGAATAGGTCTCTGCTCCAGTTGAGTGATCTTGTCATTGATGCCTCTCATGGCTTCAAGAAGTTGAGCCATGGTGATTTGAGCAGTAGCTGCTTCTTCT
Source organism: Orychophragmus violaceus (assembly GCA_030180135.1). Lineage (NCBI taxonomy): Eukaryota > Viridiplantae > Streptophyta > Magnoliopsida > Brassicales > Brassicaceae > Orychophragmus > Orychophragmus violaceus. The sequence goes on along the minus strand of CM058233.1, from coordinate 45,834,309 downwards.
CCCATGTTTGAAAAAGTACCTGCATAAGTAAAATTCAAGTATCAATGTATCCCAACTTCTCTTTGATAGTTTCAAACAATAATATGCACGGTTTGGAACCTTTAACAAGAAATTCAGGAAGATTAAACTCGGTTTTGAAAAGATTGAAACAAAATTTAGGAAACCGGCTAAGTGATTTTGAATACAAATGAGTTTTTGGTTTTGGAGTTGGATCACAGTTTAAAAGAATGGTAAGCTCTTTTTATTTGGTTAAAATCAATTTACTTTTGGTTTAGGAACTTTAACAAATCGATTTAGGGTTAATACTTTTGAAAAGTAAAAAAGCGCAACTGGATTTTTCCTTGAAATATCAACTGTCTTTTCCTTGGTTTGGCACACACGGTTTCTGGTTTCTAAAAGGAAACAAACTTTCTTTGCAAATCAGAGGAGCCTTTTGATAAATTTTTTTGAAAACTATGAAAGAAGTAACAAGGAAATAACACTTTTGGATTTTGGTTCTTAAAGAAATCGAATCAAACAACAAAACTTCTTCTTTTCTTTTTAGGGTCTATGAAAAAAAAAGAACACAAGTGAAATAAAAGTGACCAGGGTGTTTGAAGTCAATCTTGCCCTTAGTAACCTCCATCAAGAAGACATGGAGTTCAAGGCTCACTTCGGCAAGTTCAGGTCCTTATTGTTGGTACTGGATTTCCATCTAGGAAATCCGGCCCACTAAAATACAAGACAAAGGCCCGTAATTACGAGCCCATTCCAGAATCAAAGACAGACAGGAGAGCCGACTCCCTTGATGGTCCCAAGCGAAGCAAGCACCTTGGAGAGGCCCAGACGATGCCGAAGCCAAGACAGTCGAGCTCGAGCTCGGCAGAGGATGACGTGGAGATAGAGCAACTCGGTCTTCGCCAGTTCAACTGATCCGCATAAATCTCGGAGATCGTTACGACGACGAGGCCGAAAGATCGGGGCGAAGAGATCAGGGTCGAGACTATTTAAGAAGAGAAGTGGCGATTCATTAGAGATATTCCAACCTAGGCTAAGAACACTTCGATTAGATAGCTCGATCCCATACTTTGTACTCTCTTCTCGATTGTGTTTGTTCTATCTCGACGATCAATCTCAATAAAGTCTTTGATTCATAGGAAACTATACCATTTCAATATCCTAAAGTCCAAATCCACGAAATACAAATTCTTAGTGTGAATCCTGGATCTCACATTTGGCGCCGACTGTGGGGACATTCTATAGCCTTTCCTATCTTAAGAATCAGATCCTAGATCCGATAGATCGAGATGAATCCCGACCAAACTGGCTCTCCCAGCGCCACACCACCAGTCGACCTCCCTCAAACGGTCGACAACGTTCCTCAGAACACCACCGGGGTAAGGAACATGGGTCAGACCGATGGCGTGTTGACGAGCTCTGCCTCAGTCTCCACGACCTCGGCACCAGCCGGCTCCGTCGCTCAAACAATCGCGACAAGCCAGACTCCGACAAATGTTTTGTCAGGAACTAACGATCCAAGCAGAAACTGGGTGTGGATGAGAAATGATTCAATACCCACCCCAGGAGGTGGATCTGGAGTCACCAGACCTAACTCGCTACTACCCTCTGCTCCACAGAGACAAGGGCCAAACGATCTTGCCGAGATCCGTTCGATGCTAAGCCTGTTGGTAGATCGAACGAGAAGCAATGAGGCAAGCGCAAGGGCCCAAGAGATCGCAAACCGTTCTCTGGCAGCGCAGCTCGATGAACAAGAGCGGCGTCTGAACGCCCGTCTCGAAGAGCTCGCCAGCCAAAGCCAAAGGGGCAGACTGATGCGAACTCCCATAAGTCCTCCACCGCGTACCCGCTTGGACTTCACCCAGGTAGTAACTCCTCCGGGAACGTCGGGAAATTTCGGTAATACATCAAATAACGGCTTCCGCCCTACAATGACCCCTGCCGCGATACCGACCCCATTTAGTTCGAGTTCAATGGTCACAGATCCAACCGGATCAAGAAACTGACCATTACCCGGGCCACCACTTTTCTCGAGTAACACTAATATCCGACCGAGACAACTAGGAGGCTCAGCCTTCGCCTTGAGCTCGGGACTCCTTAACGGATCGAACTCAGTTCAGTTCCGAACGCCCCAGGTCGAACAGACGAGGTCGATCCCAACGGTCGAACTCCTCGACCCCATTTTTCCGGAAAAAGTGTCAGGTCAGACGCAAACCCATCTCGCACCCGCAGAGGGCGACGAACACGATATGCTTAGACGATACATTGAGCAGGCCAAAGCCCAGTTCAACAGTCTAAGCTCGAAAGTTCACATGGCGACGAGTGCGGCTCCTGACATCGATCGAGTGATCGAGGAAACACAACAAACGCCGTTCACTGACCGGATTGCGTTTGCAAGGATCCGAGAGATCAAGAAAACTAAGTTTCATTAATTCTCTGGGAAATCAGACCCGAAAGCCCACATCAGGGCATTCCGACTAGCGATGGCAAGGGTGTACCTTACCGATGAGGAGAGAGAGCCAGCCTTCTGCAGGCTCTTCGCGGAAAACCTATCGGGCTCCGCCCTAGAATGGTTTGCCGGACTGGAAGAAAGGTCCATTGACAACTTCACCCAGTTCATGACGGCTTTCCTCAAACAGTACTCTGTTTTCATCGAGGAAAAGACTACTGAGGCAGCTCTGTTTGGCGTCTCCCAAAAACCTGATGAAACACTTCGCTCGTACATTGATCGATTTAAGGAAATAAAATCCAAAATCGCGAACCCACGAGACGAGGTAGCTATAGAAGCGTTAAGACGAGGACTATGGTTCTCAACCAGATTCCGGGAGGAAATAACAGTCCGCGAACCTCAAACGCTCGATGACGCCCTCCATCGCGCATCGGCCTTTGCTCGCCTCGAGGACGAAACTGCGGCCCTCAGGGAAAAACACCGGAAAGAAAGGAACCCGTCGGGCTCGCAAAATTCGAACTCGAAAAAGGATTCCCGTAAATCAGGGAACGTCAACGCGGTCGAGAGCCCAAAGAGCTCGAAGAAATTCGAGTTCGATAAGGAAAAATTCTGTTATTTCCACAACAAAAAAGGACACTCGACCGAAGACTGCTATACTCGAGCTAAAGCAGAGGCTCAAAAGCGAGAGTCCGAAAGCAAACAAAACTCCGAAGTCGAGGGGGAAACTCCGCCCGACAAAAAGGAAAACAAACAGACCAAGGAGTCGAACTCCAAAAAGCCTTCTCAGAACAAACGGGAACGGTCAAAAGAGCCGGAATCCCCCGAATCACTCCCTCATGGGTCGCGAAAGCGAGTCGAGTTCATCCTCGGCGAGCTCAACCTAAGCGGCACTCCTGGAGGTTCGGCGCTATCCCCGCCTCCGGCTCCTGCTAGAAGTTTACGCTCGAGAATCAATCTCCCTCGTCTCTGTGGGGGGGGGGGGGGTGTACGGGCTATACCCCCTAAACGAATCGACTTCATCTTCGGTGGCTCCAAACTTTGCCGCGACTCGGTCAATTCGATCAAAGTGTTGGGAATGTCCTGAAATCTACTGTACTATCTCTAGAAAGTATGATAAATGTTGAGATCAGACATAAGTCATAAATACTGGGTGATCATGATGACTTGCTAGAGCCCGCTCATGATCTATAAGTTTAGGACTTATTACCAGTATTGTATGATCCCGAAGGGTCACACACCATAGCTAACGGGAAAGTTAAATGGAATAAATACGGTAAGATGCGGTGGCATTTACTGTATTGGATCAGAGAATTGGGCCAGACAAAATGCAGGCTTTTGTCTGATTTGTGTCTTGGGCCCAAATGATTAATGAGCCATTAGTCAAATGACTTGGGCCCATTAATGAGAGAGGAAGAAATCGAAACCCTAAGCATAAGTCCAGGGCTTGCGATTTCTTTTGGTGTAGCCGCGAGTTTTCATCTCTCTCTCTAACTCTCTCTTTCTGATCTGATCCATCTCTTTGGTCTAGCAGCCATCCCGGCTTGTAAGAGTGTGGATACCAAAGGAGGAGCAGGTTGTTCATCTGTTCTAACTGATCTCATCATTACCATCAATTATCCGCTGCAATCTGAAAGGTAATGATCCAGGTTTGGTTGGTTTTATGATTCGTTTTGCAAGAACCTAGATCTGTTAAGATTATGTGTTAGGTTGTAATACGAGAATTAAACCTTGAACAAACACCATAATCCATCAGTGGTATCAGAGCCTAGGTTTTTAGGTTTCTTGTGAAATTGGATCATAGGTTGTTTAATAGTTTTTGAATCAATTGAGAATTAAAATTGATTAAAGTTATTAAAACCTAATCGCATGATTTTGTGGTCTCGGCATGTTAAATGATTCGATCATTTAAACCCTAATTGGCTCGCATGCTTATGGTCTCGGTAACACGCATGCCGAGTGATGCTGATCGAGTGATCGAGGATCGCTTTCGATCATGTGTGTGCGTGTGTCGTGTGATGCCGAGAGAGGGACCGCGTGATCAGTTGGCCGAGATCGATCATTCGATCCTGAGGCTAGCATGGATCGTGTGTGCGTGTGTGCCATGTGATGCCCTAAGCCGAGATCGATCAATCCGATCGTGAGGCAAGGTATGCGATCGTGTGGAACGATCGATCTTGCATGGGCCGCGTGATGTCGAGTGTGTGATCGATCATGCGTGATGCGTGATGGGCCTAGGGTTGAATCGTGGGTCCATGATCCGATCATGGATCGATCATGGTCATGGATCCGATCGTTTGGCCCGTTAAAATTTTACGTCCCGCGAATAGTCAATCGGTTAAACCGAGCTTCGCGGTTCGTTGCCCAAAACCACACCGATTTAACCGGTCCATTTATTGGCGGTTAATTGTGTGTTTAAAGCCTTAAACCGCAAGTTAAATCAAATTGGCTAAAACACTAGGTGTTTTTTCCCGGTTTTGGATTTAACTGAACCGATCCAATTTAATTGGTGGTTCAAGCGGTTAACCCGAATCGCGGTTTGCTGGAAATTATTTAATACATGGTATTATTTAATTTCTGGTTAAACCGGATTGAAATTCAAAAATTGAATTTTAACCTAAACCGAAGGCTGGTCTAAGTTTGATTTGGTTGGACCAAATAATTTAGAGCTGGTCTGGTTTAGTAAATAACCGATGGTTTTGATAGTTAATTTGGTCTTGGACCAGAATTAATAAACCGGATCGGTTATGTCAAATTATTGGGCCAGCTGGAATTCTATGGTCTTGGGCCAAGAATTGGGCCTATAATTTGTGACCCTACCCAAAATATTTAATAAAATATTAAATTAGAAATTTCTATTTTTAGTATGTTACTAAATTTAGAAAGTTTCTAAAATAAGTAAGTTTCCCAAAATAGTAATCTTCTATTTTTGGAAATAAAACTTAAAATCCTCAAAAACAATATCAAGCTTGGATGTCTTTCCAGTCTTGTCAGCTACTTAACGCTTATTCGATTACAGATATGGCTTACAGTGTGAGGTGTCTGTTTTCGCATAAGTAAAGTAGTATATAGTCACTAATTTCATTGGGAGTCCCAGACTTTAGTGATTATTTGACTGTAAGAGATTGGTTTCCTTGACTGGGCCATCGGGAGTCCCGGGCCTTGAGACATCTGGTGAATTTGGGCCTCGGGTCCAATTCACAACCGAGAGTTATATGAGATATAACTAGCTGTGTGTATGCTTACCAAGTAAAGCTAATTCCGGGTGACGGCCAGTGGCCCACTTTGGATTTAGCTGAACATGGGTCTCGGAATCATTGTATTCTTATGAGGTTAAACAAAGAAATTTTGAATACAATGCGAGTTTTCTTATAAGTTGTTAAGATTGCTCTTTTATGAACTTAATAACTAAATCTCTATTGTCTCATATTTTCAGCTATGTCAAGCACAACAACACAAAACACTTTCTCGATCCGGTCTGCCCTTGAGAAGGACAAACTGAACGGATCAAACTTCCTGAACTGGTCCAGGAACCTGAGACTTGTGCTCAGGCAGGAGAAGAAGGCTTATGTCCTTGAAAGAGCTCTCTCTCCTAGACCTGCGAATAATGCCGCACAAGCTGTGAAGAATGCTTGGGATACGCATTCTTCAGATGCTAATGACGTGATTTGCCTGATGTTGGCGACAATGGCTCCCGAACTGCAGATGCAGTGGGAAGGCCTGACTTGTCCCATGGAGCTGATGGCAAATCTGAAAGCGTTGTTTCAGGAGCAGGCTCGTACAGAGAGATTCCAAACTGTTAAGAATCTCTTGGACTGTAAAATGGCTAAGGATGCAGCAGTGAGTCCACATGTTCTGAAAATGATGGGTTATCTCGATCATTTGACTAGGCTCGACTGTCCTATAAGCCAAGAGCTTGCTTGTGATATCGTTCTGCAGTCTCTTACTCCTGCATATGACCAGTTCATTTTGAAATATAATATGCATGGGTTGATAAAGACTTTGCCTGAGCTACATGGTATGCTCAAGACTGCAGAACCTAATCTGAAGAAAGCCAAGGAGTCGTCTGTACTCATGGTGCAGAAGGGCAAGGGTTTTAAGAAATCTGCTGCAGACAAGGGAAAGGGCAAGGTAGTCAGCAATGAAAAGGCCAAGCCCAAGCCCGTGTCTAAAGCTGGGCCTTCTGATATCTGCCACTTTTGCAAAGAGGCAGGGCATTACCGCAGGGACTGTAAGAAATACCAGGAAAGTCTGAAGAAGAAGAAGTCCTTGGAGACTAAATCTTCAGGTATTTTTGTTATTGAAGTAAATACTACTACTTCTGATAATACCACTTGGGTATTAGATACTGTATGTGGGGCTCATATTTGTACTAATATGCAGGCGCTCAGCAACAGTAGAAGGTTGAAGCAAGGGCAAGTAGAGTTGCGGGTTGGCAATGGAGCGAAGGTTCCAGCACTGGCCGTTGGCACTTACTTGTTGTCTTTACCTTCTGGATTGATTTTAGAACTTGAGAATTGTTATTTTGTACCTGCTATAAGCAGAAATATCATTTCAGTTTCATTGTTGGATTTGCAAGGATTTGATTTTTCTATTAAGAATAAATTGTGTTCCTTTAATCTCAATGATATGTTCTATGGCTGTGCCCCTCTTATAAATGGGCTGTACATGCTGGATCAATCTGTTCCAGTATATAACATAAATACAAAACGGTTCAAATCTAACGAAGAAAATGAAACGTTTCTCTGGCATTGTCGTTTGGGACACATTAGTGAGAAACGCGTCAAGAGGCTCCATTCAAATGGACTCTTGGGCTCATTTGACTTTGAGTCTTGTGAGCAATGCGAATCTTGCCTAATGGGCAAAATGACACGGGCCCCTTTCAATAAACCCACAGAAAGGGCCAGTGAACTATTGGGCCTGATACATACTGACGTGTGTGGCCCAATGTCCACAAGTGCTAGAGGAAACTTTCAGTACTTCATTACATTCACTGATGATTTCAGTAGATATTGATATGTCTACTTGATGAAACATAAGTCGGAAACCTTTGAAAAGTTCAAAAAATTCCAGAATGAAGTACAGAACCAGCTTGGTAAAAGTATTAAAGCTCTTCGGTCGGACCGAGGAGGAGAATACTTGAGCCAGGAATTTCGTGATCATCTGAGTGAGTGTGGGATTATCTCCCAACTCACACCTCCTGGAACACCTCAGTGGAATGGTGTGTCTGAGAGAAGGAATCGGACATTGTTAGATATGGTCCGATCCATGATGAGTCACACAGACCTTCCTATATCCCTTTGGGGATATGCTTTGCTCACCGCAACGTTCACACTGAACAGAGTGCCATCAAAGGCAGTAGCAAAGACACCATATGAGATATGGACTGGAAAAGCTCCAGCAATGTCTTTTCTCAGAATTTGGGGTTGTGAAGCCTATGTCAAAAGATTAATCTCAGACAAGCTTACACCAAAATCTGACAAATGCTACTTCATTGGTTATCCTAGGGATACCAAGGCTTATTACTTCTATCTGCGATCCGAGAACAAAATCTTTGTTGCTCGGGATTGTACTTTTCTTGAAAGGGAGTTTCTCTCTAGAAAAGATAGTGGGAGTAAGGTACTGAAGGAATGTTTAGTTGATCCTGATTCAATTCTCTGATTCAGATTATCCTAAACATGCTGATCTAGGTTCTTCTCGAATAGAAACAAATGATGATCTCACCTTTTACCTGTTTTGTGCAGCGGAAAGGGAGAACAGGTCAGAGATCAGAGAGCCACCGAGAGGTAACTCCTCCAGAGGTTCACACACGCACACCGAGCAGGAAGAGGCTGCTAGACCAGGAGGAAATCGGCGCAGAGAGAGAGAGGAGGCTCGCGGCTAGGGCTTACTTCGACCTGAACTCGTCTTAAGTTTATATAAAACTCGTTCAGTTCGTTTTGGGCCATTTGGCCCAAATGCCAATTTACTCCGAGGCGTTCGCGCACTGTGTCGATCGACACGCCTTGTGCATCGATCGACACACAGTGCCTAAACCGTTTTATTCTCTCTAAGTACAGTAAATGCCTAGCACTTTTACCGTACTTCTGCTAAACCATTCCTACACGTTTTCCTGTTAGCTTAGGCGTGTGACCCATATGGGATCATATAATAAAGGCAATAAGTCCAAGACTTATAGATCATGAGCGGACCCTAGCAAGCCATCATGACCCCCAGTATTATATGACTTATGTCTGATCATTGACATACTCTTACTTTCTAGAGACAGTACCGAGATTACTGGACACAATTCCAACAATCTCCCACTTGTACTGGAATCTCTGTATTCATAATCCTTTTGTCTCAATATCTCGATTAGTCATAAGGCAAGATTAGTGTCATCCTTATAAAGCCTAATCTTGTTCATCGGACTCTGATTTGATACTGACAATCCAAACGACTCGGGACAGTCCGTTTGAGCATGGCCATGCATTTTCCAGTATTCAAATCTCCGATTGGCCAAGTCAAAACCTTGACTACTTCAACAGAACGAAGATTCCAACTCCGATATGTTTGCTTCCATCCATGAATGGATCGATGAAGCAAACTTACACAAAATGTAACATTTCGGAGTCCGGGCTCACTTTCGCTTCTTTGAATTTCGCAGATTCGTCGCTTTCAATGATCATCAGATCATGCGAACTTTCAATGATTATCAGGTTCAACTAATGACGAGAAATCACTCTCGGATTAGTAACTGATTCATTCATATCTGCGAACTTCAGGCTCCACAGGTGCAGATTTCAATGATTATCAGGTTCAACTAACGACAAGAAATCACTCTCGGATTAGTAACTGATTCATTCATATCTGCGAACTTCAGGCTCCACAGGTGTAGATTCTACAGAAATCTGTAAATCCATCCGTTGCTCTCCCTCAACAGGTTGAGCAGCCTCCTGTATGTCTCGAATTTCTTCGAGTTATACTTTTACTCCCACTGTTCTTCTTGGAAAATAACTTCCCTTCTTAGAAAACAGATTGGACGTAAAAGTAACAAGCCTTAGTTTTTCTAGGACAACCAGCGAAGTAGCACAACTACAAATACTCAGTAAAGACAAATTTGGATCGATTCCAATCCACATTTACGTGGTGTCTTTCAACTGATATTGGTGGAACTATTTTAGCGTAAACTTAGATATTTCTAGAGCGTTATTCTTAAAATATCATGGAAGATTCGTGTGATTCATCTTTAATCATTTCTAATAAGATCTGATTCTTTCTCACAGAAACACCTTCAGGTTTTCAGGAGAAATGAGCTGTGAAACGATTTCACACTCATTCTGATGATCACATAATCAATGACTTAAGTATTCTCACTCGTGATTTTAATCCAGAGTCTTAATACTTTTGTCATTTCAGATCCTATACTTCATTCTGGAACTCTTTCGACCATGTCAAAGAATTCCGACTTGTGTTTCATCAAATGAACACAGTCACACTCACTGAAGTAATCAGTAGAGACAATGAAGTACAGGAGATTTTCTCTGGCATTACTGCTCATTGGGCCACATACATGAGTATATTCCAGGTCCAATAAGCCTTTGGGCCTTTCTCTAGCTCGGCTAAGATAGGCCCTTTACCTTTTGGTCTAGTAAACAGAATTCAAGTCTCATAAGATATTTTATCAAATGAGCCCAACAGTCCATGACTATGGGATTTCGGAATCCGACTTACTCTATGTGACCAAGACTTTATGCCAAGAAAAATCAGGTTTAATTCATCAGATTTAAACCAATTCGGTATTTATGTTACATTTAGGCACTCTTTGGTTTAAGATATAAAACCCATTCCACGAATAGGGTGCTACAATTAATATTTCATTAAGATCAAAAGAACAAAACTTGTCTTTTATCAAAATGAAAAACATTCAAATTCTTACAAGAAAATGAAAGACAACTCTGCTTAAAAGCAGGTACATTGTAGCAATTACTTAATACAAAACCAAGCCTCAAAGGGATCTATAAGTGAAAAACCCCACGGCTGAGGCAGCATCCCAAGCTCCTTCCAGACATGTAGTTTCACTTGCCCTTCCTTCAACGTTCTACTGTTGCTTAGGCTCTGCATATTATCACAAATATCAGTGCCACAACCAGTATCCAATACCTTTAAGGTAGAACTTGAAGTAATAACATGAATACCTGAGGAAGTAGTCGCATACATCGACTTTAACTCCTCATCATCTTCCATGAATTTAATGCAATCTCTCTTCCAATGCCCTGTCTCCTTACAGTAGCAGCACTTACCAACGTAAGAGGTATCTGACTCGGGCTCAGAAGACACACGCTTGCCATGATTCAAAATCTGGACAACTTTGCCTTCACCCTTGTCAGCATTAGGTTTATCAAACCTACCCTTCTCATTCATGAGATTATTCAGGGTACTCTTCACGTTTGGCTCAACTGTCTTGAGCATATCATGCAGTTCAGTCAGCGTCTTCGTTAAGCCTTTCTTGATATAGTTCCTTCTGAACTTATCATAGCTTGACGGCAGTGACTGTAGTATGATCTCAGTTGCCAATTCTTGGCTAACTGGATAATCCAGTTTCCTCAGGTTATCAATGTAACCCATCATTTTACTGACATGAGGACTCACTGGATGATCATTTGGTAGCTTGCAGCTAGTGAAAGATTTAACCAACTGGTATCTCTCCACTCTTATCTGCTCCTGAAATTTCAATTTCAGGCTGCTAATCATCTCTATTGGCGACTCCATGTTCTCATATTGCTTCCGCAAGTCTGAGTCCATGGTAGCCAATATCAGACCACGCACATCTACCGCATCATTATAATGCTTATTCCAAGCATCATATACTGCATGAGAAACATTGGACCCGATCCTCACGGGGAGAGCTCTCTCAAGAACATAGTCCTTTCTCTCCTGTCTGAGGACTAGCGTCAGGTTCCGCGACCAAGTCAAGAAATTTGATCCGTTCAGCTTGTCCATCTTAAGGACAGACCGGATCGAGAAAGTGTTTTGATTATTTGTTCTAGTCATAACTGAAAATTAAGATAAAAGGATTTTAGTTAATATGTTCAATATGATTAATCTCGTATTAAATTTAATATGATTAATCACGCATTATATTCAATAACATAAGTTACCCTCAATAGAATATAATGATTCCAAGATCCACATATAACTAAGATCAAAGTGGGCCACTGGCCGTCACCCAACCTTAGCTTATATCGGTAAGCCCTATATCGGCTAATTATATCCGTGATATAACTCTTGGTTGTGAATCTGGGCCCGAGGCCCAATCCACTCTGATGTCTCAAGGCCCGGGACTCCCGATGGCCCAGTCAAGAAAACCAGACTATACAGTCATGTAATCATTAATGTCTGGGACTCCCAATGACATTTATGAATCACAAACCGTCTTATCCACGCAAAAGCAGACACCCTCACACTGTAAGGCCATGAATACAATTGAATGGGCTTCGACAGCTGACATAGAATGGACAAGACATCCAACGCTTGATATTGTTTGAGGTTCGTAGGTTTATTTTAAAATCTCATTCCCAAAATAGAAGAATACTATTTCGGGAAACTTTCCATTTTAGAAAACCTACTATTTTTGGAAACTTTCTAAAATTGGAAACTTTCTAAAAACGGAAACTTTCTAACTTTAGAAATTTCTTAAAATCCGAATCATGCAAATCTAGAAACTTCTATAAATTAAGAAACTTTCTAATTTCAAAAAATCGGAAACTTTAATTTAAAATCGATTTATATTCTTTATAAAATAAATTTTAAATTAAATCTGAAGAAAGACTCAAATAATTGGCCCAATCGTTTTAACTTCTTGGCCCGAGGCCGAAGAATTGGTCTATGTCCGAGACATAACCCGATCGTCCAATTAGATGACATAACCGGTCTGGTTCATTAAAATTGGTCTAACCAAAATTAATTACTACGACGACCACAATTGTCAACCGGTTATTTACTAAACCGGATTTTCTCAATTTATTTGGTCCAACCAAATCAAATTAGAAAATCCTGGTTTAGGCACTAAATCCAATAATTCTTTCGACATTGGATTTCTTGTCCCGGTTTAACCAGACTTAATAAAATTATTAAATCTGTTTATTAAACCAGGACGAATTAATTTTAATCAAAATATTAAACCGAGCCTTAAACCAACCATGTCGATCGATGAGCCAACCGTGTCGATCGATCCATCAACCGCATCGGTCGATGCTCTTAGCATCGATCCTGCATCGATCGTGCATCGATCCTGTATCGATCGATGCTCTCACGAATGCACGGAACCGAGCCAAAACCCTAACCGTGTCGATCGATGCACCAAACGCATCGGTCGATGCACCAACATCGAACCTGCATCGATCCTGCATCGATCGATGCTTTCACGCGTTAACAGGTTTTGCCGAGAGTCTGTATCGACCGATCCATGCGATCGTATCGATCGATCCATGCGATCGCAGCCGATACTCATTCTCTCGGATCAGATCGCATACCAAATCATATAGCTTGATCATGCGATTTTTCATATGTTTAGGTTTCAATTCTTGTTACTTAAGTGATTTCTCTTATCAGTAGTTGATTCAAAACACTTTTAAACAAGAAAAACAATCCTAAACTTGAATTTAAACAAGAAAAACCAGAACCTGGCTCTGATACCACTGAAGGAATGTTTAGTTGATCCTGATTCAATTCTCTGATTCAGATTATCCTAAACATGCTGATCTAGGTTCTTCTCGAATAGAAACAAATGATGATCTCACCTTTTACCTGTTTTGTGCAGCGGAAAGGGAGAACAGGTCAGAGATCAGAGAGCCACCGAGAGGTAACTCCTCCAGAGGTTCACACACGCACACCGAGCAGGAAGAGGCTGCTAGACCAGGAGGAAATCGGCGCAGAGAGAGAGAGGAGGCTCGCGGCTAGGGCTTACTTCGACCTGAACTCGTCTTAAGTTTATATAAAACTCGTTCAGTACGTTTTGGGCCATTTGGCCCAAATGCCAATTTACTCAGAGGCGTTCGCGCACTGTGTCGATCGACACGCCTTGTGCATCGATCGACACACAGTGCCTAAACCGTTTTATTCTCTCTAAGTACAGTAAATGCCTAGCACTTTTACCGTACTTCTGCTAAACCATTCCTACACGTTTTCCTGTTAGCTTAGGCGTGTGACCCATATGGGATCATATAATAAAGGCAATAAGTCCAAGACTTATAGATCATGAGCGGACTCTAGCAAGCCATCATGACCCCCAGTATTATATGACTTATGTCTGATCATTGACATACTCTTACTTTCTAGAGACAGTACCGAGATTACTGGACACAATTCCAACAGGTACAACTTGATGAAATTCAAGAAGGACAGGAACCTGTTCAACCTAATGAGGAAGAACAGCAGGATGAATTACATGAAGTTGTAATAGAACCTGAACCTGCAGTACCTGAAGTTCGAAGATCCGGAAGGATCCGTCACGAACCTGATAGATATCAGGGATTCCTCGTGACTAATTGCCATGATCTTTTGATCATTTACGGTGATGAACCCTCGAACTTTGCAGAAGCCATGATGGGCCCTGACTCCTTAAAGTGGCGTGAAGCCACAGAATCCGAGATGGACTCCATGTCTGCTAACCGAGTGTTTTCACTGGTTGATTTACCTGCTGGTGCAAAAGCCATCGAGTGTAAATGGATCTTCAAGAAGAAGATTGACATGGATGGAAATGTCCAGATTTACAAGGCCAGGTTGGTGGCAAAAGGTTTCAAGCAAATTCATGGTATAAACTATGATGAAACCTATTCACCAGTGGCAATGATGAAATCAATTCGGATTCTCCTAGCGACTGCCGCTTATTATGACTATGAGATTTGGCAGATGGATGTGAAAACCGCCTTCCTGAATGGAATCTTGGAGGAGGATGTGTATATGACACAACCTGACGGTTACATTGATCCTAAGAATGCTGGGAAAGTATGCAAGCTTCACAAATCCATTTATGGATTGAAGCAAGCATCGAGGAGTTGGAATCTTTGTTTTGATGAAGCAATAAAGAACTTTGACTTCATCAGAAACCAAGAGGAACAATGTGTGTATAAGAAAACTAGTGGGAGCAAAGTGGCGTTTCTTATCCTATATGTCGATGACATATTGCTTCTTGGAAATGATATTCCAATGCTGAAGTCTGTTAAAGACTGGCTGGGAAGTTGTTTTTCCATGAAGGACATGGGTGAAGCCGCGTATGTTCTTGGAATCCGAATCTTTAGAGACAGATCTAAAAAGCTGATTGGACTTTGTCAAGATGCTTATATAGATAAAGTCCTGCATCGATTCGGAATGGATAAATCCAAGAAGGGGTTCACGCCAATGATACATGGTGCTACACTAAGCAAGGATCAGTGTCCTAAAACACCTGATGAGCTTAAGCGCATGAGTAGAATTCCTTATGCTTCGGCTATAGGATCTATCATGTATGCCATGATCTGTACTCGTCCTGATGTTGCTTATGCACTAAGCATGACGAGTAGGTACCAGTCTAATCCAGGTGAGAGTCACTGGATTGCCGTAAAGAATATCCTGAAGTATTTGAGGAATACTAAGGATAAGTTCTTGGTTTACGGAGGAAGTGAAGTGCTTGAAATCAGTGGATTCACGGATGCAAGTTTTCAGACAGATAAAGATGATTTCCGGTCACAGTCTGGCTACATCTTCTGTCTGAATGGCGGTGCAGTAAGTTGGAAGAGTTCCAAGCAGAGCACCGTGGCAGATTCCACAACTGAAGCTGAATACATCGCTGCTTCAGAAGCTGCGAAGGAAGGAGTTTAGATAAGGAACTTCTTGATTGAACTCGGTGTATTCCCAAATGCCACTGAGCCTCTAGCACTGTATTGTGACAACAATGGTGCAATTGCTCAAGCCAAGGAACCGAGACATCATCAGAAATCCAAACATATTATGAGAAGGTATCACCTGATTCGTGATATAGTAAATAGAGGTGAAGTGATGGTCAGCAGAGTTCCCACTGATGAGAACGTGGCTGACCCGTTGACAAAGCCACTCCCGAGACCTAAGCACGAGTTGCATACTGCTGCTGTAGGAATTAGAGATATTCAAATGTAATCTCTTTTTGAGTGGGAGTTGTGAGGGCTTTATTTTAGTTATTTTGATTGGTTCATGTAAACATTTTAAATGCTAATGAAATTTTATTTCTGGATTATTTTTAACTGTGATATAAAATAATCGTTCCAAAATGATTCATGTCATTATATATGGGTCATCGAAGTACATGAGTTGACTTGATCCTGAAACCCCATATTTAACGAAGTGACATAAATCATAGTGTCCATAGTCGAAGGTTGTTGAATTGGAACACCAACAACCACTTGAGACTAGATTGTGTTGAGACTTATGACCAAGTTTCGAGGGGTCATAGATGCGCGGCATCAAAGTCGACACATAGGTATATGTAGGGGAACATATGACCGGACATGGCCCGCTGATGAGAACTCTACAAGATATTAATATCTGTGTCATAAGAGGTTCTCATATACGACTATAGAGTATAATCCTTAGACCTGAGTTCGCATGCATGTGGCTGCACATGGAGTAATACGCTTTGATCATTGTCTAACGCTGTTTCGTAACTGGGAGCTATACGGACCTTGGTTGGGTGTATTATGAATTGTGTAGTTCATAGTGATGGAACAAGATGGGATTTGTCCCTGCCGTTTAACGGAGGTAATATCTCTAGGCCAATCGGAGACTTGATAGCTGGTAAGAGAATGGCCATTCCCAAACGGACTTGCCCAAGTCGTTTGCATTGTCAGTATCAAATCTGGTCCGATGAACATGGTCTGGCTATATAAGGATGACACGCATCTTGCCTTATGCCAGATCGAGATATTAAGACAAAAGGACTAGGGAATGTAGGATTCCAGTACAAGTGGGAGATTGTTGGGAATGTCCTGAAATCTACTGTACTATCTCTAGAAAGTATGATAAATGTCGAGATCAGACATAAGTCATAAATACTGGGTGATCATGATGACTTGCTAGAGCCCGCTCATGATCTATAAGTTTAGGACTTATTACCAGTATTGTATGATCCCGAAGGGTCACACACCATAGCTAACGGGAAAGTTAAATGGAATAAATACGGTAAGATGCGGTGGCATTTACTGTATTGGATCAGAGAATTGGGCCAGACAAAATGCAGGCTTTTGTCTGATTTGTGTCTTGGGCCCAAATGATTAATGAGCCATTAGTCAAATGACTTGGGCCCATTAATGAGAGAGGAAGAAATCGAAACCCTAAGCATAAGTCCAGGGCTTGCGATTTCTTTTGGTGTAGCCGCGAGTTTTCATCTCTCTCTCTAACTCTCTCTTTCTGATCTGATCCATCTCTTTGGTCTAGCAGCCATCCCGGCTTGTAAGAGTGTGGATACCAAAGGAGGAGCAGGTTGTTCATCTGTTCTAACTGATCTCATCATTACCATCAATTATCCGCTGCAATCTGAAAGGTAATGATCCAGGTTTGGTTGGTTTTATGATTCGTTTTGCAAGAACCTAGATCTGTTAAGATTATGTGTTAGGTTGTAATACGAGAATTAAACCTTGAACAAACACCATAATCCATCACAAAGCTCTTCAAAGAAGAGTCGAGACTGACAGAGGAGGGAAAACCCCAATGTTGGGTCCAGACCACGAAATCATTTTCTACGAAAGTGAGACAAGTAATCTCGACAAACAACACGACGACGCCCTCCTCGTTTGTCTAGTAGTGGGAGATGTCGAACTCTCAAGGATAATGATTGACACAGGAAGATGGACTTCAACGACTCCGAGATCGTGGAAGAAAAGACACCACTAGTAGGTTTCGCTGGCGAGACGACATACTCGATGGGCTCTGTCTTCGCCCCAGTAATCGCTGGAGGAGTTCGGAGAATGACGGAGTTCGTCATAGTAGACCGGCCAGCTCCCTATAACGCAATCCTAGGTCGACCATGGATATACGACATGAAAGCGGTACCATCGACCTACCACCAATGCGTAAAGTTCCCAACTCCCAAAGGGATCAGAACCATTTACGGAAGTCAAAAGATTTCCCGTCATTGCTACATGAACGGATACAAGCAAATCGAGAAATCCCCTGCGTAGCAATTACAGAAAGAGGAGGAGCTCGCCACCATGCAGACCAAAAGGTCGAACGACCCCAGTCAAATAGGACCCCCAAAGGACCTCACGACTCAGGTCTGCATAGACGATGCTCATCCCGAAAGACTCGTCGGCATCGGAATCGACCTATCAGAGCCGGTTAAAAACGAACTGGTCTCTTTTCTCAAACAGAGCGTCGACTCCTTCGCCTGGTCTTCAGCAGACATGAAAGGGATAAACATCGACGTAACCAGCCATGAGCTGAATGTCGACCCAACCTACAAACCGGTAAGACAGAAACGTCGAAAACTAGGTCCTGAGTGGGCCAAAGCCGTCAATGACGAGGTCGATCGGTTATTAAAAATCGGATCGATCAGAGAGGTTAAGTACCCCGACTGGCTTGCCAATCCCGTAGTGGTTAAGAAAAAGAACGGTAAATGGAGGGTCTGTGTAGATTTCACGGATCTCAACAAAGCATGTCCAAAGGACAGCTTCCCACTCCCGCACATCGACCGACTGGTCGAGGCTACCGCTGGACATCAGCTGCTATCCTTTATGGACGCGTTCTCAGGGTACAATCAAATATTGATGAACCCTGAAGACCAAGAAAAGACTTCGTTCATAACTGATCGAGGCACGTACTGCTACAAAGTCATGCCCTTCGGATTAAAAAACGCAGGAGCGACTTACTAGCGCCTCATCAACAAGATGTTTTCAGGACTCCTAGGCAAAACCATGGAAGTCTACATCGACGATATGCTGGTAAAGTCTTCTAGGTATGAGGATCACATCCCCCAACTAAAAGAATGCTTTACCATTCTCAATAAGTACGGGATGAAACTCAACCCAGCTAAGTGTACCTTCGGGGTTCCTTCAGGAGAGTTCCTCGGTTATTTAGTGACCGAAAGAGGGATCGAAGCGAACCCCAAACAGATCGCAACATTCATAGAGATGAAATCTCCCGGAACAACGCGAGAAGTCCAGCGCCTGACCGGCAAAATAACTGCTCTGAATCGCTTCATCTCGAGCTCGACCGATAAATGTCTACCCTTCTATCACTTTCTAAAAGCAAACAAAAAGTTCCTCTGGGACGAAAAGTGCGAGGAGGCATTCACTCAGCTCAAAGCTTACTTAAGTGAACCACCCATACTGGCAAAACCAGTAGAAGGAGAACCCCTCTACCTCTACTTAGCTGTCTCGACAGCAGCGGTGAGTGGAGTCCTGGTTCGTGAGGAACAAAACGAACAACGGCCGGTGTATTACATCAGTAAGACCTTGATCGATGCTAAAACCAGATATCCCGCCATGGAAAAACTCGCCTTAGCGCTAGTAACATCGGCTCGGAAACTCCGACCGTACTTTCAATCGCACTCGATCATAGTGATGACCTCTCAGCCACTGAGAACCATCCTTCACAGTCCAAGCCAATCAGGTCGATTGGTCAAATGGGCTATCGAACTCAGCGAGTACGATATCGAATACAAGGCTCGAACGTGCCTGAAAGCACAAGTACTGGCAGATTTCATAATCGAGCTCCCTCCGACTATAGAACTCGACCCGACTTCGGCCCAAAGATGGAAACTCTACGTCGATGGAGCTTCCTCAAGGCAAGGGTCCGGAGTCGGAGTGAAATTAGTCTCCCCAACGGGCGAGGTACTAGAACAATCGTTTAGATTGGGCTTCACCGCGTCGAATAACGAGGCAGAATACGAAGCGTTAATAGACGGGCTCAGACTCGCGATAGCCATAGGAGCCCGGGAAGTAAACGCCTTCAGCGATTCCCAACTAGTCACGAGCCAATATCACGGCGATTACGAGGCCAGAGACGAACGAATGGAAGCATACCTGCAAGTAGTCCATACACTGGCCGAACAGATCAAATTCTTCGATCTAACACGAATCCCACGAGGTGAAAATACCGCAGCCGATGCGCTAGCCGCATTAGCATCGACATCAGATCCTAACCTCAAAAGGATCATACCAGTCGAAGGGATAGAAAAACCAAGTATCGACATAGCTCTCAAAGCCCTGTCCTTAAAAGAGGATGGGCCCGCTGTGAAGAACGATGCCCAGCACAAAGAACGTCCTGGGGACGCTAGTAGCGACATCACCGAGATTGATGATGATCTCGATCCCAGAAACGTCGTGTACGTCGCGAACACCCCCGATGGACCAATTCAAGCCGCATCCACTAGTCAGGAACCTGAGCCTAACGACAACGAAGATTAGAGGACTCCGATCATTCGATACATCATAAATGGCGAAGTTCCCGACGACAAATGGGAGGCGCGGAAACTCAAAACACAGAGTGCAAGGTACTGTGTCACACAAGGAGAGCTCTTTAAAAGGAGCCTCTCCGGACCTTATCTTAAATGCCTTGACAAAAGGCAAGCCCTAGCCGTGATTACACAAACACATGATGGATCCTGCAGAAGCCATTCCGGAGGACGAGCATTGGCCGTGCGAATCAAAAGGCAAGGCTACTATTGGCCGACAATGGCCACTGAATGCGAATCTTTCACCAACAAGTGCGATAAATGCCAAAAGCATGCCCCAATTATCCACCAAGCATCGTAAAAACTCTCCTCTATCTCATCACCATACCCATTCATGCGATGGGGAATGGACATTGTGGGACCACTAGTCGCATCCGGCAGAAAGAAAGCAACACACCTATTGGTGATGACGGACTACTTCACCAAGTGGATTGAAGCAGAGTCATACCAAAAAGTTAAGGACGTTCACGTTAAGGAGTTCGTCTGGCGAAACATTGTTTGCCGACATGGACCACCCCACGAGATCATCACCGATAATGGACCTCAGTTCATATCAAATGCTTTCAAAGAGTTCTGCAGAACTTGGAACATAAAGCTGACTTACTCAACGCCACGCTACCCCCAAGGGAACGGGCTAGCAGAAGCAGCTAACAAAGCAATTATGAATGGTCTCAAGAAAAGGCTCAGCGAGTGCAAAAAAACCTGGAGTGACGAACTTCCGGCCGTACTCTGGGCCTACCGGACTACCCCTCGTAAATACACTGACGAGACTCCCTTCTCGCTAGCTTACGGAATCGAGGTGGTGGTACCGGCAGAAATCCTCGTGTCAAGCATCCACAAGGAAGAATGCCCGCGACAAGAGGAACTTAACAAATAGATGATAACTGACGAGCTCGACCTCGTCGACGAAAGAAGGAACCTCGCATTAGCTCGACTCTAGAATTACCAACAAGCCGCAGCTCGCTACTATGATTCCCGAATCAAAACTCGAAGGTTTCAAGTAGGAGAGCTCGTCTTACGGAAAGTGTTCGACCATAAAAAGAAGGAACACGCTGGAAAATTAGGAGCGAAGTGGGAAGGTCCTTACCAGGTCACCAACGTCGTAAAGGACGGGGTCTACCGACTCAAGTCGGTGGAAACCCAGAAGCCTGAACTACGACCTTGGAACATCATCAACCTCAAAAAGTATTTCCACTAGGAGTACATCAACACAATCGAACTACGAAATGGCTTGATCCCCTTAAAAAAGGGTACGTAGGCAGCTCGACTTCGAGCGCAGCCGCCCCCCCAAAAAAAAACAAAGCTCACACCGAGCTCAGCAACTTCTGACGAAGTTCCACCAACTTATCTTTGCGAAATCAAAATAAGTCTCTTAATCCAATGCTTCTTTCTGTCGTAAAAGTTAGATTCATTGCGAGATACCTCATCATAACATTCCCAAAACAAAAGATATGAAATTATCTCTTCCGAAACGAAAGATATGAAATTATCTCTTCTAAGTCAAAGCGATATGAAATTATCCTTCCCAAGTGACTTGGAATGGCCTCTTCCAAAATACCAAGCGATATGAAAATATCCCTTTCGAGCGACCTGAAAAGGCCTCTCCCAAAGTCAAAACGATATGAAATTATCCTTCCCAAGTGACCTGAAATGGCCTCTTCCAAAATATCAAGCGATATGAAAATATCCCTTCCGAGCGACCTGAAACGGCCTCTCCCAAAGTCAAAAAGATATGAAATTATCCTTCCCAAGTGACCTGAAATGGCCTCTTCCAAAATATCAAGCGATATGAAAATATCCCTTCCGAGCAACCTGAAATGGCCTCTCCCAAAGCTAAAAGCGATATGAAATTATCTCTCCAAAAATCAAGCGATATGAAATTATCCTTCCCACGAGACCTCAGACGGCCTCCCCCAAAATCAAAGCGATATAAAATTATCCCTTCAAACAAAGCGACCTGAAACGGTCCCTCCAAGCCGAACGAACTGAAATGATCGTCCCAAAGAAAGAGATCCAGAATGGTCTCCCTAAAAAATACAATTCTTTTAATCCGTATACGGTTTAGAAGAATTGGGGGGCTACCCCACCCCTCAAGCAAAATAACGAGGTCAAGACAGCTATTCAAGCATGCAACCTCTACACACTCCAAGTCGGATCTTTGTAAGTTTACTTCGATTCGTTTTCATACTTAATACTTCTCTTTTCAATTCAACGATCAAGCCTGAATCTTACATTACGAAGTAGTCGCGCTTCAGACTATTCCTAGCAGAGAGCTCGAGCTCAAATATAAGTTCACAAAGAACTACCTAAGGCAACTCAAAATAAGTTATCTGTTCGATTCCCCTGGAGAAGTTCGAATCGCCGCAACGGCTCGAATTTTATGTTAAGGCATAAAAACATAAAAATCTATGCTAAGGCATGAAAGATTTAAAAAGCAGTTCATAAAAAAAGGACATAATGTCCTCAAGTTTGAACAAAAAACCCCCTTGGGCAACAAAAGTCTGAAAAGAAATTAAAAGCCCCCTTGGGCAACGAGAAGTCTGAATTAAAAGCCCTCTCGGGCGGCAACAAATGAAAAGGACTAGAACTGCTTGGAAGGAGAGGAAGCCTCGTCTTGATTCTCCGTCTGACCATCGGTCGCCCTATCCTCCTCGAGTTGACCCTCGACCTCATCGCTAACTCGTGAGCTAACTCCGGTCGGGAGGTTCGACCCATACTGATCAAGACGAGTAGCCGCCTGATTTAGGGGGGTGCGCAAGGATCAGGGAATCGTCCGACATCACCGGCAAATTAAGCTTGCTGATACTGAAGTCCGACACCGCCGCAGCATTCATCTCCTCCGTGGCCAATCTCTTCTTCTCGGCCAAGTCCATCACCTCCTTGGTCAGGTCCAATTCGCCAGAGGCGAACTCGGCGATAAGCGCGATATTAGCCAAGGCCTCCTGGAGCCTCATCTCAGCGCTCACGGCGACCTTCCTTTGGCTCTCCTTCGCCGTGATCCCCTCGAGAATCTTGAGATATTCACCGTTTAGCCCTTTCCTCGCCTCATGGGCTGCCACCTTGACATCAAACTCCCGGTTGGCGAGAACCTTGTCCAGATCAGCCTGGCATTGCGCAGCCCGCACGTCCACAACCCGACCTGTCTCAATGGCCGTTTGGCTTGCTTCCACCGCAACCGAAACCCGAGCCAAGGCACCCTGCAATTGCTTATCCAGGTCGCCCGCCTTCTTCCTTAACTCCTCTTCCCGAGCCAAGGCTCCCTGCAACTGCGCTTTCAGGTCGTTGACCGTTATCTTGACGGTGTCGAGCTCGCTCACCTGCGGTATCTCTCGCAGCTCACGCTCGGCCCTAGCCGCAAACCTGTTCGCAGCCTCCAAGGCCTACCAAATAAAAAAAAATATGTGTGTGATGAAAATTAAGCACGAAGCAAATTAAAAAAAAAACGAAGGGAAGAAAATCATCACCTTCCCATAAGCCGCCATCAGCTCGGTGTAAGTATCACCGAGAGCCATATCCCCGACAGCCGGGAGCTGAACACCTGCAAGCTTAAAATGCCTTAGCAGATAAGCAACACCCGTCGGGTCCGATCTTCTCGAGCTCACCTCCGCGTCAGTTGAAAGACCCCGAGGACCCAGAAGAAGCAGGCCTCGCCTCAACACTCGGGCCCGATCTTCTCGAGCTCACCTCCGCGTCAGTCCTTCGACGCTTCGCCGCCGGAGGAGGGCCGCCTCGGCTCGGACCGTTCGACCCTCTCGAACCATTCGACCGAGAGTTGCGCAAGGCAGGCTCTCCAGGCGAGACCCGAACCGGTTCCTCGCTGGCCGGAATAGGAGGTAAATCCTCCAGCCCCACGTTTGCCTCTCCGGACCCCGCGACCACGGGAGAAACCCGAACAAGGTTAGGAGGAGGGATCGAAGGAGGAGGAGGAGGCCCCTTGTCCATGGCAAAAAGGAGGGCGTTGCTCAAGTCGCCAGCCTTCATTTTCTTTGCCAAATCAACGGGATCTTTCCCGTTCCGATGGCTGCTGGATCTTCGCGACATCTTTTCAAGAGAAGGGGTGCTTGTAGTAGAACTATCGTCTGAAACAGGTCGACCTGCAAACGAAACAGATTCAGGTCAGCCCAGCAAACGAAGGGCAAATTGCGCGACGACCCCCAGAAAGACCAACCGCAACACTTACTCTCTCCGATCCGCTCGATAATCCGAAGCGGAGCCTGAACGATTCGAGTGGAAGCGGGCTGGCGAAGGAGGCGTGATTCGTCTCGCGACAGACGAGGTTAGTATAGAGGAGGTTGTCGAGCAGCAGGACCCAAAGCAGCTCGGATTCGCTGATCCGTGAAGTTACACCAACGGATATCCCCTCTCCGTAGGCGAGCTATCAAACTCGATGTAGTCGGGTCCAAAGGCAATGACTCAGGAGCTTCTGCAATGAAACCAAAAAGGTCGTTAGCAAACAGCTCAACGTCGATGAAGGACGCCGTAGCAACTAGGGAAACTTGTAAACCCTATAAGCTAACCAACGTTAGCCGCCCATCTTGTCGGAATGACCGAGTAATCAAAATCCTCGACCGAGTGATGATTGATCCTGAAGTAGAAGTATTTACTCTTCCACACATCCCTCGTCGGGATCTCATCAAGGATCTTCCCATGACGAGGAGAGAGGTAGTAGGTTCCGGGAAAACGAGTGTTATGTTTTACCGAACAAACCCTCATCAACTCCTCGACTCCAAAATCGATGCCCTCCTCGACGGCTCTGACCCCGAGCCCAATAACATATCAAACGAAATTTGAGGTCATCTGGTGAAAGGCCAGTTGGAGCTGAGCTAAAACCCATGAGATAATGCGAGGGATTGGAAAAAACAATCCGCATTTATCGAAATAGGTATAAGAAGCACAACAATGGTCCTCGACGACAGTTTCCGGGGACATGTCCGGCGATGGGATAAGTATCTCCACCTCCGACGGAATCTGGCACTTCGCCCGCAACTTCCGTATTTGGTCAACAGTCAAACTGGACGGCGGATGAGGACCAACCGGACCCGCCGCCGCAGTAGGGTTAGCCCTGGCTGTACTCTTTTGAACCATGATAGTTTGGAATATCGGAAATTTCTTTCAAAGAAAGAGGGAAAACGAAATCTCCAGAGAAAGAAAATCTCGAAACAACGAAAAAGAGAATATGAGCGAGAGGCAAGAAGAGGATATAATGGGGGAGAAGAAGTTACCTTGACGATTCGCAGTGTGAGCAGTAATGGGAATCATGCTAGGTAACTTCCCCTTTTAAACTACCTCGTGCTCGAGATCCGTGGGATTTTTGGTATCCCACAATCCCAACCGCTCGATTCGAAATTTGTAAATAATCACGAAAAAAGATCGAGGCAGTTGTGATCCCTCGGTCCTGTGCGATCTCAACCGTCGATATAAGATCTATGGATGGGAAGAAAATAATCATTAGATTTGTCACATCCGAGGCACGCACCTCTTACCAAGAACGTCCACCACCCATTAACCTCGACTTCTCGAATTCAATGGGCTGGGGGGCTATTGTTGGTACTGGATTTCCCTCTAGGAAATCCGGCCCACTAACAGACAAGACAAAGGCCCGTAATTACGAGCTCATTCCAGAATCAAAGACAGACAGGAGAGCCGACTCCCTTGATGGGCCCAAGCGAAGCAAGCGCCTTGGAGAGGCCCAGACGATGCCGAAGCCGAGACAGTCGAGCTCGAGCTCGGCAGAGGATGACGTGGAGATAGAGCAACTCGGTCTTCGCCAGTTCAACTGATCCGCATAAATCTTGGAGATCGGTACGACGACGAGGCCGAAAGATCGGGGCGAAGAGATCAGGGTCGAGACTATTTAAGAAGAGAAGTGGCGATTCATTAGAAATATTCCAACCTAGGCTAAGAACACTTCGATTAGATAGCTCGATCCCATACTTTGTACTCTCTTCTCGATTGTGTTTGTTCTATCTCGACGATCAATCTCAATAAAGTCTTTGATTCATAGGAAACTATACCATTTCAATATCCTAAAGTCCAAATCCACGGAATACAAATTCTTAGTGTGAATCCCGGATCTCACACTTATGGGCTGAGTTGGAGATGCTGAGGCCAAGTTCTGGGGATCATATGGTCTTAAGTGAGAGGCGTGAGCAAGATAAGGTCTTTGCTCTCTTGCTCACTCTGAAGCCCTCTTACCACAGCCTCATTCAACACATCTTGAGGTCAAAAACACTTCCATCATTGGATGATGTATGTTCAGAAATTCAGAAGGAGCATGGTTCCTTTGGGCTGTTTGGTGGAAAAGGACAACTTGTCACATCAAACAAAGGTGTGTACAAGAAGGAAAATGGGAAGGTGGTGGTGTGTGATCACTGCAAAATGAAAGGGCATCCCAGGAACAAGTGCTGGACTCTCTATCCTCATCTCAAGCCTAAGAACTTCAATGACAGCAGCAACAACAACTAGTTCAGGGAGCAGAGAGCACACTACTCCAATGGAGCAGCTGAGCAGGATGGTCCCGGTTTTTCAAGGGCTTGTGTTGCTGCTGGTAATGGATAGGGAAAAGCCATGGTTGTCTCAACTAATAACCCATGGAAGGTGGTTCATGATGATGTGGTCAGGAGATCAGACCTTGATGCACTCATCAAAGCTCTCAAAGCCAATTATGGTAATGCACTTGGTAACTCTCTTCATGCATCAACTAGTTCTAAGCCTTTAATTGTTGATTCAGGAGATCCACATCATATGATTAGTGACTCTAACTTGATCAAAAATGTTAAACCGGCCTTAGGAAATGTTGTTATTGCAAATGGAGATAGAGTTCCTGTTAAAGGCATAGGAAACCTTAAGTTATTTGATAAAGAGTCCAAAGCATTCTACATGCCTATTTCACCTCTAACCTATTATATGTTAAGCGTGTTGCTACTGACCTTGATTGCAATGTTATTTTTAACCCTAATAATGTGGTGTTTCAGGATATTAAGACTAGTAGGTTGCTTGGAAGAGGTGTGACAAAGGATGAGCTATACATGCTTGAAGACACTTCTCTTGCTTCTAAACTTGTTTCTACATTTAGTTCCAACTCTGATTTAGTTAATGACTCTATTTGGCATGCTAGGCTAGGCCATCCTCAATCTAGTGCCTTAGGATTGTTAATGCCTAATGTTTCTTTTAAGAATGATGAGTGTGAGGCTTGTATACTTGGTAAGCATTGCAAGTCTGTATTTCCATCTTCTAAAACTATCTATGAAAGTTGCTTTGATCTTGTTCACTCTGATGTATGGACTGCACCATGTGTATCTAGAGAGAACCATAAATACTTTGTTACATTTATTGATGAAAAATCAAAATACACATGGATAACTCTGATTCAATCAAAGGATAGGGTGTTAGAAGCATTTGTGAACTTTCAGAACTATATCACTAACCATTTCAATGCCAAGATCAAAATTTTTAGATCAGATAATGGTGGGGAGTACACTGGTCATGCCTTCAAACAACACCTATCCAAGCATGTAATCCTCCATCAAACAAGATGTCCATACACTCCACAAGAAATGGAGTGGCTGAGAGAAAGAACAGACATCTAATGGAGGTTGCAAGATCCATGATGTTTCATACCAATGTTCCCAAAAGATTTTGGGGAGATGCTGTCATGGCAGCATGCTATTTGATCAATTGGATTCCAACTAAAATCCTCCATGATGTTTCTCCATATCAGGTATTAAACAAAACCAATCCATCCATTAATCACTTAAGGGTGTTTGGTTGCCTGTGCTTTGTTTTGATCCCAGGAGAACAAAGGAATAAGCTTGAGGCAAAGAGTACAAGAGCTATGTTCATTGGGTATTCAACAACTCAGAAAGGATACAAATGTTATGTACCAGAAACAAGAAGAGTTTTGGTATCAAGGGATGTGAAGTTCATGGAAAACAAGTATTAGAGAGGAAGATGAAATGGAAGAGGAGAGGCTGAAGAAGCCGAGCCTCATTCCATGAAGAAGCCTTGGTGTTGAGAACAAGCAAGCAAAGCAATGCTTAAGTGAGCAACAAAGGCAACTATCAAGATGTACAATGTGCAAAGTTGGGGCACACAGACACAGACATATATATGATCAATGTGCAAAGTTGGGGCAAGATCATCAAGTGCAAAGTCAGGGCCAAAGTTGTGAAGTGCAAAGTTGGGGAACTTATATAATCAGACAATCAAGAATGTGCAAAGTTGGGGCCAAACAGAAGTCTGTTAAGAATCAGACTCAAGAAGAGTCACATGTATGTTTAAGAAGATGCAAGTGGCGCAGAGATGTCTCTATCACTCTTGGGAGTGTGCTCTCTCTCCCTCCAGACCAGCACACGTTAAAAAAGAGTGAGGACAAGTCACTTTCAGGTCTGAACACATCAGAACCAAGTTGGACAAGAAGAAGATCCAACCATTGATTTCAAATTCGAATCTCCCTCTCATAATCAATGGCTGTGATGTAATGACTTTATACCTTTGTTTATTGTTGTCTTAACCTAATTGTGAGCCTATATAAAAGACACACACGACATTATAAATTTTTGCTAATTCAAAATACTATTCAAGATATATTGTTACAAACAAAGTCTTTCTTCTTCTCTCTTCTCTTTTCGGTTCTGTTTTTCCTTTCTCATTGTGTTTTTCAATAAGACAAAATGTAAGTGATTAAGAGACACGATTTAGGCTGCTTTAGGCAGCCTTAGATCACGCTTGGATAGTTCATTCAATAGCTAATCCAAGTGTGAGAACAATCGGCTCTTACACCTTCTTCTTTTGGTTGTTCCTTAAGCTAATTGATGATTCTCTTCCATGTTCATGAGTAGACTCTCCTTGGTGAGATGTTAGGCTCTTGGAGGTGTTTTCATATAGCTAAGGACTTCATTTGTATAACTAGATTACTGACTTTCCAAGTACAAACTAGTTATACTTCTTTGAGCAGAACCGGTTGAAGTCTTCTTCTTTAATCTGTTTATGTTCTTGATATGCGTTATGGTTCAGAGCTTCTTATGAATGCCTCATGAAACAAACTAGATGATCAGAGCTTCCTCATGGATGCCTCTGAAATTCTAAAATGGTATCAGAGCAGCAAGTTCTTGGCTGCAAAAACGTTTTAAGATAGAGAGCAAAACTCTGTCTTGTTTAATCTTTTGCTTCCGCATTGTTTCTATGGACCAAGCTCCTGTTTGTTGCTGGTTCCTGTTTCTAAAGTCTTGTGCTCTTTCTTGTTGAAGAGTTAACAAGTTGTTGTTAAGAAATCAGAGAAGAACAAGAGCATATGATTGTGTCTTTCTTTGTTGCTTCTCTGGTTCTTGTTGCTTGTTTCAAACTGAGCAAACTCAGTCCCTGAACTTTTGAAATGTTTATGAGTTAAATTGAGCAAGAAACTCAGTCCCTGAAACTTAAACATATTCTCTAACATTTTTATTTTCTGTGTTTCAGGTTCATTCTCCCATTCTCCCATTCTTCTATACTCTGATTTTGGTTTACATGCTCTTAATCTGAGCTTTTTGTATTCCAAAATCACATACTCTCATTCTCTTATGCACACACTCTTAATCTGAGTTGTGTGACATCCCATACTTCTTTATACTTCTGGTTACTTGAATATTGCTCTAAAGTTCACTCCTAAAGAACTCTCTTATACTTGCACAGGAACTTAATTCAAGCTCATTAGTCCTGATCAAACTTGCGTTGCTTGAGTATTTTTTTGTGTTTAGGTGTTCTTAGGAGGAATGGCGAGTGTTTGGACAGTGTGGATCAGTCTAATGGCGGTTCATACTGATGTTAAAGGGGCTGTGTGGTTGAGGAGCTGAAGAAGTCTCCAACAAAACCAGTGAGCTCAAGTTTGGTTGTGGATTAGCCTAAATCCTCATGGATAGTTGTGGATTAGCTGAAATCCTCATTTGGTTATGGATTAGCCTAAATCCTCATATGTTGGAGCATTCATCAAGTTGGAAGTCAGCTGGTGGATGTGCTTGTTGAAGGTTCTTACAAAGGAGTAATGGCGGTTCATAAGCTGTCCATTCAAGAAGAGGAGGTCTTGTTAGTTCCTAATGAAGGCTGATGTGCCAAACATGTTTTGAAAGCCATTAATGGCGCCAAGATGAGCTACTGAGCTTGAAGAGGTTCCAAGAGAAAGTGTGCGTGTGTATTGGTTGTACAAAAACAGATTGCAAAAGGTGTGAAGTCATGGTCCAAACCATAAACAAGTCAAGAGTGCGGGGGAGTTCAAGTTCAAATCCAAACCGCAACTCAAAGGACTATGATCAGGCTACTTCTAAAACCCTCTCATTTCATTACCATTTACCATTGCCTAAGGACTTGATAGTGTTTGATAGAGTTTGAAGTGTTGAAAACATTTTTAAACAATTCTCAAAACGTTTTCCATCTATTCTCAAAAGGTTTTGAAATCTATGGAAGTTCAAACTCTTGTGATTCTCTTGATTATGATCTTGTTTCATCTCAAAGTTCAAAAACGTTTTAAAACCATTCTCAAAACGTTTTTGAAACTTGAAGTTTTCATTTGTATCTTGTTGTGGTCATGTGTCTTAAAGATAAAACGTTTTACAATTTATTCTCTAAAACGTTTCACACTTAAAGGTTTCATTCATAGCTAATGTTCCTAAATGCCATTGCATACACTTTAACAAGTTTCCTTTAAACCTTTGTGTTGAAGGTTTATAAGGAGAGGATAAAGGCATGGACACTCTTAAGGATTATTAGGAAGTGAAGTAGCCATAAGGAGCATCCATTAGCCTTGAAGTCTATCCAAAAGGAAGATGATACCGACTTGAAGTTCTTCCAAGAAGAGAAGGATGATGGAAGTTGGGGTTAAAGGCCGGAGCCCTATGGATTCCAAATTTCAAAAGACACAACAATATCAAGAAGTTCATATCAAGAGAAGCCAAGTCAAGGAATGCTAACGAATGAAAGAGTTATGGAAAGGAGTAGTTGTGGTTCAAGATGTTCATATGCCAAGGTCAAGTTACATCTTGAGTATATGGGCTATACTCTTTTTGTCCTCCTTAAGGTTTTATCCCAAAGAGGTTTTCCTTAAGGAGGTTTTTAATGAGGTAGTTCCACAGCTCCAAGCTTGGCCTTTGGTCCTCTTCTCCCTTTGGTCTTTTGGAGTCCCGACGACCAAGCTTGCGGTGGAGTATTAGAGAGGAAGATGAAATGGAAGAGGAGAGGCTGAAGAAGCCGAGCCTCATTCCAAGAAGAAGCCTTGGTGTTGAGAACAAGCAAGCAAAGCAAAGCAAAGCAATGCTTAAGTGAGCAACAAAAGCAACTATCAAGATGTGCAATGTGCAAAGTTGAGGCACACAGACACAAACAGACAGATGATCAATGTGCAATGTTGGGGCAAGATCATCATGTGCAAAGTCAGGTCCAAAGTTGTGAAGTTCAAAGTTGGGGCACTTATATAATCAGACAATCAAGAATGTGCAAAGTTGGGGCCAAACAGAAGTCTGTTAAGAATCAGACTCAAGAAGAGTCACATGTGTGTTTAAGAAGATGCAAGTGGCGCAGAGATGTCTCTATCACTCTTGGGAGTGTGCTCTCCCTGTCTCCAGACCTGCACACGTTAAACAAGAGTGAGGACAAGTCACTTTCAGGTCTGAACACATCAGAACCAAGTTGGACAAGAAGAAGATCCAGCCATTGATTTCAAATTCGAATCTCCCTCTCATAATCAATGGCTCTGATGTAATGACTTTATACATTTGTTTATTGTTGTCTTAACCTAATTGTGAGCCTGTATAAAAACCACACACGACATTATAAAGTTTTGCTAATTCAAAATACAATTCAAGACATATTGTTACAAACAAAGTCTTTCTTCTTCTCTCTTCTCTTTTCGGTTATGTTTTTCCATTCTCATTGTGTTCTTCAATAAGACACAATGTAAGTTCTTAAGAGACACGATTTAGGCTGCTTGAGGCAGCCTTAGATCACGCTTGGATACTTCATTCAATAGCTAATCCAAGTGTGAGAACAATCTGCTCTTACACCTTCTTCTTTTGGTTGTTCCTTAAGCTAATTGCTGATTCTCTTCCATGTTCATGAGTAGACTCTTCTTGGTGAGATGTTAGGCTCTTGCAAGTGTTTTCATATAGCTAAGGACTTCATTTGTATAACTAGATTACTAACTTTCCAAGTACAAACTAGTTATACTTCTTTGAGCAGAACCGGTTTAAGTCTTCTTCTTTAATCTGTTTATGTTCTTGATATGAGTTATGGTTAAGATCTTCTTATGAATGCCTCATGAACCAAACTAGATGATCGGAGCTTCCTCATGAATGCCTCTGAAATTCTAACAACAAGAGCTTCTACAATGATAAAAGATGGGATGACTTGAAGGATCTCTCCCAAAACCCTTCTGACCGAGCGATCAACCTAAAGGATAATATTGGAAAACTTGGGTATTGGTCAAGATAAAAGTAAGGTTGATTCTCCTAAGAAAGATGTGGCTGTGGAGAACTCAGAAGCTACCAATCTTGATCATGAGGGAGTCAATCAAGAACCAGAGATGGTACAAGAAGACTTGGACCAAGCCGGTTCTATCATTCATGATCAAGATGCAGTAGCAAGTGATGTAGAGGATCATGTGGATATAGAGCAGGATCAAGAGCCACAGCCGGTTCAAGCCCTAAGATGGAGTACAAGAATGAAGAAAGACCCTACTGAATGGAAGAACACAAGAGTGTACTTCAACAGGAATGCAGTAGCTCATCCTATCCAAGCCGTTTGTTCCACGGCTCACTTTCCTCAAGAACATAAAGTGTTTGTTGGCAAGTTGGATCAAGGACAAACCCCAACAACTTATGAAGAAGCTAAGGGGCATAAGGAATGGATGGATGCTCTGATTGATGAAACCAAAGCAATGGAGCATAATCAGACTTGGTATGAGGCAAATCTTCCAAAGGGAAAGAAGGTTGTGAGTTCTAAATGGGTCTTCACCATCAAGTACAAGAGTCATGGGGGGATTGAAAGGTATAAGGCAAGGTTGGTTGCAAGAGGGTTTACTCAGACCTATGGGAAGGATTACTTGGACACTTTTGCACCAGTAGCTAAGTTACACACGGTTAGGATCATTCTCTCCTTGGCAGCCAATCTAGAGTGGGATCTTTGGCAAATGGATGTCAAGAATGCTTTCCTTCAAGGTGAACTAGAAGATGAAGTGTACATGACACCTCCTCCTGGTCTTGAAGACACAGTTACACCAGGAAAGGTTCTTAGACTCAAGAAGGCCATCTTGTTGGAATTGTGTCCAGTAATCTCAGTACTGTCTCTAGAAAGTAAGAGTATGTCAATGATCAGACATAAGTCATATAATACTGGGGGTCATGATGGCTTGCTAGAGTCCGCTCATGATCTATAAGTCTTGGACTTATTGCCTTTATTATATGATCCCATATGGGTCACACGCCTAAGCTAACAGGAAAATGTGTAGGAACGGTTTAGCAGAAGTACGGTAAAAGTGCTAGGCATTTACTGTACTTAGAGAGAATAAATGGGTTTAGTCACTGTGTGTCGATCGATGCACAAGGTGTGTCGATCGACACAGTGCGAGAACGCCGTCGAGTTAATTGGTTTTTGGGCCAAAGGCCTAAACGGAACTGGACAAGTTTTATAAATAAAACTTGAGACGAGTTCAGGCAATTAACCCTAGCCCCAGCCGCGAGCCTCCTCTCTCTCTGCGCCGATTTCCCGTGTGGTCTAGCAGCCTCTCTTCCTGCTTGGTGTGCGTGTGTGAACCTCTGGAGGAGTTATCACTCGGTGGCTCTCTGATCTCTGACCATACCATCCCTTTCCGCTGCATAAACAGGTATAAGGTGAGATCATCAATTGTTTCTATTCAAGAGAACCTAGATCCGCATGTTTAGGATAATCTAAATCAGAGAATTGAATCAGGATTCATCTAAACATTCCTTCAGTGGTATCAGAGCTATTGGTTCTGGTTTTTCTTGTTTAGATTCAAGTTTAGGATTGTTTTCTTCTTTAAGAAGTGTTTTGAATCAATCTACTGATAAGATTAAAACACTTAAGAAACAAGAATTGAATCCTAAACAAACAGTTGAAAAATCGCATGACCAAGCTATATTGATTTGGTATGCGACCTAAACTGATTTTTGCATCGACTGAGATCGCATTGCATCGATCGATGCAATGCATGGATCGATCGTTGCAACCGCGAGAGATTGACCACGATCGCATGGATCGATCAAACGATCGCATGGATCTCGCGAGAATCTCTCGGCCAAATCTGTTAACCGTTCGTGCACGCGTGAGAGCATCGATCGATGCAGGATCGATGCACGATCGATGCAGGATCGATGCTGAGAGCGTCGATCGATGCGGTTAGGGTTTTGGCTTGGGTTAATTTAATTAAAACTTAAAAACGTCACGGTTTAATAAACAGACTTAATAAATTTATTAAGTTCTGGTTAAACCGGGATAAGAAATCCAAAGTCGAAAATTGGATTTTGTGCCTAAACCAGGATTTTCTAATTTGATTTGGTTGGACCAAATAAGCATTCGTCAGATGAAAATGATGTGTATTGCCTTATGTTGGCGACAATGACTGGTGAGCTGCAAATGCAGTTCGAGAGTGTGTTGTCACCAATTGAGATAATGGCAAGCCTGAAATCGCTATTTCAGGAGCAGGCTAGGACTGAGAGGTTTCAAACAGTTAAGAACCTCTTGGACTGCAAGTTGGCTGCGAATGCGGCAGTGAGTCCTCATGTCTTGAAGATGATGGGTTATCTCGATCATCTTCAGAAACTCGACTGCCCAATCAGCCAGGAACTTGCCTGCGACATCATTCTGCAGTCATTACCTGCAAGCTATGATCAGTTCATTCTGAACTTTAACATGCATGGCTTGAGTAAGACATTGCCTGAGCTTCACGGAATGCTCAAGACTGCAGAGCCCAACTTGAGGAAAACCGCCAAGGACCCCAATGTGCTTATGGTGCAAAAGGGCAAGGGGTTTAAGAAATCCTCTGCTAAGGATAAGGGAAAAGCCAAGGCTGTCCAAGTCGCGGACAAGGACACGCCAAAGCCCAAGCCCAAGTCCAAGGCTGGGCCAACTGACATATGCAGGTTCTGTAAAGAACCAGGGCATTGGAGGAGAGAATGTAAGAAATTCCAAGAAGGTCTAAAGGAATTGAAGAAGAAGACTCTCGAGACTTCTTCGACAGGTATTTTTGTTATAGAAGTTAATACAACTACTTCTGATAATACCTCATGGGTTATGGATACTGGTTGTGGGGCTCATATTTGTACTAATATGCAGGCACTCAGCAACAGTAGAAGGCTGAAGCAAGGACAAGTGGAGCTACGAGTTGGGAATGGAGCGAAAGTTCCAGCACTAGCTGTAGGCACATACTTGTTGTCTTTACCTTCGGGATTGATTTTAGAACTCAATAATTGTTATTTTGTACCTGCTATAAGCAGGAATATTATTTCAATTTCTTTGTTGGATTTGGAAGGTTATGATTTTTCAGTTAAGAATAAATTATGTTCCTTCAATCGCAACAATTTGTTCTATGGTTCTGCCCCTCTTACGAATGGGCTTTACATACTCGATCAATCCGCGCCAGTTTATAACATTAATACCAAACGGTTCAAACCTAATGAGGAGAACCGAACGTTTCTATGGCATTGTCGTTTAGGGCACATCAGCGAGAAACGCATCAAGAGGCTCCATTCGAATGGACTTCTTGGCTCATTTGACTTTGAGTCATGTGAGAAATGCGAATCCTGCATGATGGGCAAAATGACACGGGCCCCCTATAATAAACCTAACGAGAGGGCCAGTGACTTATTGGGCCTGATACACACTGACGTGTGTGGCCCAATGTCCACAAATGCAAGAGGAAACTATCAGTACTTCATTACCTTCACTGATGATTTCAGTAGGTATGGATATGTTTATTTAATGAAACATAAGTCTGAATCTTTTGAGAAGTTCAGAGAATTCCAAAATGAAGTACAGAACCAACTTGGTAAAAGCATTAAGGCTCTTCTGTCCGACCGAGGAGGAGAATACTTAAGCCAAGAATTCAGTGATCATCTAAGAGAGTGTGGGATCGTATCCCAACTCACTCCTCCCGGAACACCTCAATGGAATGGTGTGTCTGAGAGGAGAAATCGGACCTTATTGGATATGGTTCGATCTATGATGAGTCACACAGACCTTCCAATATCCCTTTGGGGATATGCTCTGCTAACAGCAGTGTTCACTCTAAATAGAGCGCCATCGAAAGCAGTAGCAAAGACACCATATGAATTATGGACTGGAGTGGCTCCAGTGCTGTCTTATCTAAGAATTTGGGGTTGTGAAGCCTATGTCAAGAGATTAATCTCAGACAAGCTTACACCAAAGTCTGATAAATGCTACTTCATTGGTTATCCGAAGGAAACCAAGGCTTATTACTTCTATCTACGTTCCGAGAACAAGATCTTTGTTGCCCGGGATTGTAACTTTCTTGAGAGGGAGTTTCTCTCTAAGAAAGACAGTGGGAGTAAGGTACTGCTTGAAGAAATTCAAGATGAACAGGATACTGCTCAACCTAATGAGGAAGAGCAGCAGGAGGACCTACAAGAAATTGTAGAGCCTGAACCTGTAGTACCTGAAGTTCGAAGATCCGGGAGGATCCGTCACGAACCCGAGAGATATCAAGGATTCCTCGTGACTGACTGTCATGATCTTCTGATCATTGATGGTGATGAACCATCGAACTTCAATCAAGCCATGATGGGCCCAGATTCCTCGAAGTGGCGCAAGGCCACTGATTCCGAAATGGACTCCATGTCGGTCAACCAAGTGTTTTCATTGGTTGACTTACCCGCTGGTGTAAAAGCCATCGAGTGCAAATGGATCTTCAAGAAGAAGATTGACGTGGATGGAAATGTCCAGATTTACAAAGCCAGGTTGGTGGCAAAAGGTTTCAGACAAGTTCACGGTGTGGATTACGATGAAACCTATTCACCAGTGGCTATGATGAAATCTATTCGGATCTACTAGCAACTGCAGCTTTTCATGATTATGAAATTTGGCAGATGGACGTGAAAACCGCCTTCCTGAATGGTATTCTGGAAGAGGATGTGTATATGACACAACCTGACGGTTACATAGATCCAAAGAATGCTGGGAAAGTATGCAAGCTTCATAAATCCATTTATGGATTGAAGCAAGCATCGAGGAGCTGGAATCTTCGTTTTGATGAAGCGATCAAGCAATTTGACTTCATTAGAAACGAAGAAGAACAATGCGTGTATAAGAAAACTAGTGGGAGCAAGATAGTATTTCTTATTCTGTATGTCGATGACATACTGCTTCTCGGAAACGACATTCCAATGCTGAAGTCCGTAAAGGACTGGCTTGGAAGTTGTTTTTCCATGAAAGACATGGGTGAAGCCGCATACGTTCTTGGAATCAGGATCTACCGGGATAGATCTAGAAGGCTGATAGGCTTGTGTCAAGATTCATACATTGACAAAGTCCTGCAAAGATTCAGCATGAAGGATTCCAAGAAGGGCTTCACGCCAATGGTACATGGCACAACGCTAAGCAAGAAGCAGAGCCCTACGACGGCTGCTGAGCTTGAGCGCATGAAGAATATTCCTTATGCATCTGCAATAGGATCTATCATGTATGCCATGATCTGTACTCGTCCTGATGTTGCTTATGCATTGAGCATGACGAGTAGATACCAGTCAAATCCAGGTGAAAACCATTGGATTGCCGTAAAGAATATCTTGAAGTATCTAAGACATACTAAGGATAAGTTCTTAGTGTACGGTGGAAGTGATGTGCTTAAAGTCAGTGGATTC
The DNA here is from genome assembly GCA_030180135.1 of Orychophragmus violaceus. NCBI lineage: Eukaryota > Viridiplantae > Streptophyta > Magnoliopsida > Brassicales > Brassicaceae > Orychophragmus > Orychophragmus violaceus. The sequence goes on along the minus strand of CM058233.1, from coordinate 45,796,565 downwards.
ACGGACGCAAGTTTCCAGACAGACCAAGATGATTTCCGGTCACAGTCCGGTTATATCTTTTGTCTGAATGGCGGTGCAATCAGTTGGAGAAGCTCCAAGCAAGACACCGTTGCTGATTCCACTACAGAAGCTGAATATATCGCCGCCTCAGAAGCTGCGAAGGAAGCTGTTTGGATACGAAAGTTCATTATTGAACTAGGTGTGATACCAGATGCGGCTGAGCCTCTGGCACTGTTTTGTGACAACAATGGTGCTATAGCTCAGGCAAAGGAACCAAGATCACACCAGAAATCCAAGCATGTTCTAAGAAGATTTCACTTGATACGTGACATCATTAATAGAAAGGAAGTCAAGATCAGCCGAGTTCAGACAGATGATAACGTCGCTGATCCGTTGACAAAGCCACTCCCAAGGCCTAAGCTCGAGTTTCTGACTGAAGCTGTAGGCATTAGAGACATTGAAATGTAATCTAAATTTGAGTGGGAGTTTGAGGGCTTTTATTTAGTTATTTGATATGTTCTTGTAAAACATTCTTATGTTTAATGAAATTATTATTTCAAGATTATTTTAACTGTGATGAAATAATCGTTCCAAAGTGATATAAACCATTTTATAGGTCATCGAAGTAAGTGACTTGATCTTGAGTCATCGAAGTCATTTAGCTTGATCATCAGACCCTATATTTGATAGATGGATTAAATCATCATGTCCCTAGTCGAAGGTTGTTGAAATTGGAACACCAACAACCGTGAGAGACTGGATTGGTATGTGACTTATGACAAAGTCTCAGTGTGTCATAGATGCGCGGCATCAAAGTCAATACATAGGTGTATGTTGGGAACATACGACCGGACAAGACCCGATTATGAGAACTCTTCAGGATATTTATATCTGTGTCATAAGAGATTCTCACTACGACTATAGAGTATAGTCCTTAGACCTGAGTTCGCATGCATGTGACTGCACATGGACTGATGCACTTTGATCATTGTCTAACGCTATCGTTCTGCGATAGTTATAAGGACCTTGTTTGGGTACATCATGAAATGAGTAGTTTACAGTGATGGAACAAGACGGAATTTGTCCCTCCAATATAAATGGAGTGAATATCTCTAGGCCAATCGGAGATTTGAATACTGGAAAATGCATGGCCATGCTCAAACGGACTGTCCCGAGTCGTTTGGATTGTCAGTATCAAATCAGAGTCCGATGAACAAGATTAGGCTTTATAAGGATGACACTAATCTTGCCTTATGACTAATCGAGATATTGAGACAAAAGGATTATGAATACAGAGATTCCAGTACAAGTGGGAGATTGTTGGAATTGTGTCCAGTAATCTCAGTACTGTCTCTAGAAAGTAAGAGTATGTCAATGATCAGACATAAGTCATATAATACTGGGGGTCATGATGGCTTGCTAGAGTCCGCTCATGATCTATAAGTCTTGGACTTATTGCCTTTATTATATGATCCCATATGGGTCACACGCCTAAGCTAACAGGAAAATGTGTAGGAACGGTTTTTACCAGGCATTTACTGTACTTAGAGAGAATAAATGGGTTTAGTCACTGTGTGTCGATCGATGCACAAGGTGTGTCGATCGACACAGTGCGAGAACGCCGTCGAGTTAATTGGTTTTTGGGCCAAAGGCCTAAACGGAACTGGACAAGTTTTATAAATAAAACTTGAGACGAGTTCAGGCAATTAACCCTAGCCCCAGCCGCGAGCCTCCTCTCTCTCTGCGCCGATTTCCCGTGTGGTCTAGCAGCCTCTCTTCCTGCTTGGTGTGCGTGTGTGAACCTCTGGAGGAGTTATCACTCGGTGGCTCTCTGATCTCTGACCATACCATCCCTTTCCGCTGCATAAACAGGTATAAGGTGAGATCATCAATTGTTTCTATTCAAGAGAACCTAGATCCGCATGTTTAGGATAATCTGAATCAGAGAATTGAATCAGGATTCATCTAAACATTCCTTCACATCTATGGATTGAAACAATCACCTAGAGCCTTGTAACACAAGCTGAGCTCAACCCTAAAGGATAGAGGATTTCAGAAATCAGAAGCTGATCATACTCTTTTCACCATTCAAAGCCAAGAAGGTATAGTTGTCATTCTTGTATATGTTGATGATATCATCATATCAGGAAGTGACAACAAAGGTATTCAAGACACTAAAGACTTTCTTAAATCAGTATTTGATATTAAGGATCTTGGTAAGCTAAAGTACTTTCTAGGGATATAAGTGTGTCGTTCTAAAGATGGACTCTTCTTGTCCCAAAGAAAGTACACACTTGATCTATTGTCTAAAACAGGAAAGATAGGAAGCAATCCTTCAAAAACACCTCTTGAAGATGGCTGCAAAGTCATGAGAGAGGGGGAGATTGAAGACAGCAAACTGTTTGATGATATCACACGATACTGAAGGATGGTTGGTAAGTTGATCTATTTGATAATTACTAGAGCTGATATTTGTTTTGCTGTGAATCAGGTGAGTCAACACATGCAAGCTCCTAATATGCACCATTAGAACATGGTAGAAAGGGTATTGAAGTATCTTAAAGGAGCTCCTGACCAAGGCATATGGATGGGATGCAATGGAAGCTCAGACATTGTTGGATATTGTGATGCTGATTAGGCTGGAGATAGAGTTGATAGGAGACAACCGACTATTGCACCTTCATTGGAGGCAACTTAGTAACTTGGAAGAGAAAGAAGTAGAAGATTGTCTCATGTTCTAGTTCTGAAGCTGAGTATAGAGCCATGAGAAAACTCACAACTGAGTTAATATGGATCAAGGCGCTTCTAAAGGACTTGGGGATTGAGTCATCAGAACCTATCACAATGCATTGTGATAATCAAGCTGCTATCCACATTGCATCTAACTCAGTGTTTGTTGGGTTTTAGAGAATAAAGCTTAAGCAGAATTAGGGTTCTTGAGAGAGATAAAGATTGGAGGCGCAAGAGAGAAGAGAGAATAGGTCTCAAAACCCTTATCATTCATTTTGGTGTTACAATCCCTTTTATAGGAGATACATTACAACAAATGTTTAACCTAAAGGAGTAAGAGACAAATGAGCATAAGACAAGGCTGCTCTGAACTATGGCAGGAGAGAGAGAGAGAGTGTGGTCCCTTTGTGGTCCACACCAGACCACTTCTTCTTTATGCTCCAACGGTCTCATTTCTTCTTCAAACCAAGTCTTGCACTTTGATGTCAATAGGCGCCTCTTGATCACCACAAAATGTCCCAATGTTTTCACATTATCAAATGTGCAAGACTTGTGCACATTTAGATAATACACAACACTTGCACATTTGATCTTATCATGATCAATACTCCCCCTCAAGTTCAGACTTTGGAATCACCCTAAAGACTGAACTTGGAATGATGATGACAACACCTCATTAAAAACCTTGATGTGGAAAACCACTTGGGACAAAACCACATCAAGGGAAAAAGAGTATGCTGCACATGAATCAGGAGAGTTCTAATCATGAATGGCTACAAGTCCTAGTTTGCTAAAGACATGATTGCAAACCTTAAGACTTGCAGCCTTAGTGAAGATGTCTGCTAGCTGATCTTCACTCTTTTTATAGCAAGGTAGGATGGTTCCATCTTCAATCTTCTCCCTAACCTTGTGACAATCAATCTCTATATGCTTAGTCCTCTCATGAAACACAGAGTTTGTAGCAATGTGGATAGCAGCCTGGTTGTCACAATGAAAGGTGATTGGACTTGATTGCTCTATGCCAAAGTCTTTAAGAAGAGCCTTCAGCCAAGTTAACTCATTTGCAAGCTTTCTCATGGCCCAATACTCGGCTTCAGCACTAGAACAAGACACCACCTTCTGCTTCTTTTTCTTCCAAGTCACTAAGTTGCCTCCAATGAAGGTACAATAGCCGGTTGTTGATCTCCTATCACTCTTATCACCGGCCCAATCTGCATCACAATAGCCAACAATCTCAGTTCTATCATTCTTACCCATCCATATGCCTAGTCCTGTTGAGCCTTTGAGATATCTAAGGATCCTCTCAATCAAACTCCAATGGTAAACTGTGGGTGATTGCATATGTTGGCTAACTTGGTTCACATCAAAGCATAGGTCTGGTCTAGTGAGAGTGAGATAGATAAGCTTCCCAACCAGCCTTCTATACAAGGAGACATCCTTGAACTTTACTTCATCTAATTTCTCCCCCTTTCTATTGACTTGGTAGCCATCTTCAAGAGGAGTCTTTGCTATCTTGCAATCATGCATACTTGTTTCTGTCAACAATTCTTTAACATACTTCCTTTGGGACATAAACAATCCATCATTGAATATGCATACTTCAATGCCCAAGAAGTACTTCAACTCACAAAGGTCTTTGATATCAAAGGAACTCTTGAGAAATGCCTTTGTGGATTGAATTCCATCATTATCACTTCCTGTGATGATCAAATCATCCACATAGATCAGAACTACCACCACTCCTAGAGCACTTTGAAGAGTGAACAATGTGTGATCAGATTGAGACTTCTTGAAACCATGGTCCATGAGTGTATGACCGAGCTTGTGGTACAATGCCCTTGGTGATTGCTTCAAGCCATAGATCGCCCTTCTTAGTCTCAATACCTCACCATCTTCACATAAGTGTTTCAATCCTGGTGGTGGAGTCATATACACTTCCTCTTCAAGTTCACCTTGTAGAAAGGCATTCTTCACATCAATTTGCCATAGATTCCATGAGAGGTTTGTGGCTAAGCTCAATGTGACTCTTACTGTATGAAGTTTAGCCACTGGTGCAAAGGTATCCGTATAGTCTTCTCCATAGGTTTGAGTGAATCCCCTTGCTACTAGCCTTGCCTTGTACCTCTCTATGTCTCCAGTGCTTTTATACTTGATTGTGTAGACCCATCTTGAGCTAACAGTCTTTTTACCCTTTGGCAACTTCTCTACATTCCAAGTGTGGTTCCTCTTCATAGCTTCTCTCTCATCACTTACTGCATCCATCCATACCTTGATATCCTTAGCCTCTTCATAAGTCTTAGGAACCTGGTTTAGCTCAATCTTTACAAGAAAGGCCTTGTCACTAGATGGTAGCAAGTCAATAGAACAAGTAGACTGACTAGGATGAGCTACTGCTTGGTTGTTGTAGTAGACTCTTGTCTTCATCCATTTTGATGGATCTTTCTTTTCCCTTGTGCGTCTTCTGAGTTGTTGAACCTGTTGAGAAGCCACTTCCACATTACCTTCTTCCTCTTGATAGACCATCTCATCCTCATTCATGTCCAAGTTTACTTGGTTCTGATCTTGAGGTAGAGTATCTTCTTGAGCTTGAGCTGGTTCATGCGTGTATGTTGCTGGTTCAGCATCCTCTTGTGGAGCTTCTTGTGTAGTTGTATAAGGCTCCTTTTGCCTTGGATAATCATTACCCAAATGATCCAATAAGTACTTCAAACTTGTGGCCAAATCAGAAGGGGATCTTGAGAGATCCTTCAAACCTTCCTAATCTCTTTTCTCATAGTATCCATGCCCCCTCAATGAACTTAACATCCCTTGACACATAGGTGCGGTTGTTGCTTGGATCAAAACACTTGTAGCCCTTCTGAGTTGTGGAGTATCCAAGGAACATACACTTTGTGCTCTTAGCTTCTAGCTTATTCCTTTGATCTCCTGAGATATGTACAAAACAAACACAACCAAACACACGTAAGTGTTCAACAAAGGGTTTAGTTTTGTTCAATACCTCATATGGTGAAATGTCTTGAAGGAATTTAGTTGGGATCCTATTGATGAGATAGCATGCTGCCAAGACTGCATCTCCCAAAAACCTCTTAGGAACATTGGTGTGGAACATCATTGACCTAGCAACCTCCATTAGATGCATGTTCTTCCTTTCAGCCACACCATTTTGTTGAGGAGTATGTGGGCAGCTTGTTTGATGTAGGATCCCATATTTGTTTAAGTGAGCTTTGAATCTTTGGCTTGTATACTCTCCTCCATTATCTGATCTGAACACTTTAATCCTGGCATTAAATTGATTAGTAACATAGTTTTGAAAGTTCAGAAATACATCACACACCCAATCTTTAGATGGAAGCAATGTTACCCAAGTGTATTTTGATTTTTCATCTACGAAAGTCACAAAGTACTTTTTCCTATCTCTAGAATGACAAGGTGAGGTCCATACATCAGAGAGCACAAGATCAAAGCAATGATCATAGATAGTAGTATTGATCATGATGAGATAATGTGCATTGTTGGAACTTCTAATTGGAGATTAAGGAGGCGCCAACTATATTCAAATATTGGTTTAGACCGTTGGGGACTTGAGGAGAAAGAAAGAAGAGCCGCGGCTCATATATTGTCTTTCCTTTTCTTGTTAGTGTTGTTTAGGGTAAGACATCTCTCTTACCAAGTCCTATATATGTGTTGGAAACCAGAATGAATGAAATAACAAGAACTTATTCTTCTCAACTTATTCTCGCGGCTCTCTCTCTCTAAGAAACCCTAGCAGCCGCAAGTTCATTCTCTCACAAACTAAGATGGTATCAGAGCATTAGTGTTCTTGATTCTTGATTCTCTTAATTCTTATTCTAGTTCATTACTCTTTTAGCTTAAATCTCCCATTCTCTCTGTCCTAAAACCCTAACTCCAAATCAATCTCTCGGTCATCAATTCTCTCGGTTCTAAATCACTCACACTCTCATCTCTCTCGGTTCCTCATTTGACTTCATCATCTTTCACCTTGTTCTTGAAACTCAGACAAGTACCATGGAAGATACAGTTCAAATCAACTCTAGCTTGAAGCCCACGGTCATTCCAGTCATCCTCAAAGGTCTGAACTATAGGACATGGCAGAGAACCACCAAGACTGCCATTTGTGGAATAGGCCTTTGGGAACACATTCTTGAAGACAAAACCCAAAGTGAAGAAGCTTCAAAGACAAAGGATGAGCAAACTAAGAAGGAAGAGGAAAGATGGTTTCAGGAAGATCAGTTGGTACTTGGCTTCCTCCAAAACTCTCTAGACCCATCCATTCTTGAAGCTTATTCTCATTGTGAGACAGCCAAGTCACTGTGGGACACTCTCAAGAAGGTTTATGGTGATGTCTTAAATCTCAGCCGTGAGTATGAGGTGAAGAAGACCATAAGTGAGCTTAGGCAGGAAGATCATGACTTTACCAAGTACCTTGGGAAGTTCTCTTCAGCATGGTCTGATCTTGACATGCTAAGACCAAGAACTATGGACCCTAAGATTCTCATTGAGAGAAAGGAGCAAGACAAGATCTTTGGCCTTCTACTCAACCTGAATCCAGTCTACAATGATGCCATAATGAAGATCCTAAGGGAAACTACACTCCTTGATTTTGAAGAAGTATGCTCAAGGATCCAAAAGGAGCAAGGAAACATTGGTTTGTTTGGAGGAAAAGGAGGTGAGCTGGTTACTGCCAACAAAGCCGGTTTCAAACCAGAGGATAAAAGGGCTGCAGCTTGTGAACATTGCAAGAAGAAAGGCCACTCCAAGGACAAGTGCTGGATCCTTCATCCCCATCTCAAACCAGCCAAGTTCAAGGACTCAAGGGCAAATGCAAACATCTCCCAAGAAGCTGTGAATGAGCCGGCTTCTGAAGGAATTTCTAGCAGATCCTAATCCAATTAGGCAATCCTGGTCTGAATTCCAAGCCTAGGATCTAGGGTTCATGTAATTGAATCATTGGGATCTCAGAATTACCTGGTGATTAGCAGCGGAAGATTTGCTGATAATCGAGATCTAGAGCGCCTCAAATGCTGCGCCTCTACTGGTATCCACACGCACACAAACTGAACAGGAGGGATGCTAGTGCCTATAGAGATCCAATCTCTTCAGAGGTTTCTACTCAAGTTCAAGTGGCTGTCTATTAGGTTAGGGGCGAGTTTAGGTCGACCATATATCTTATATATATGTCGGCTTAAACCACAACAGAATTAACCAACGATTAAACCGAATTAATCTGATTAATCCGCGAGTGCGTCGATAAGTGGCTTCTAGCAAAGCATTATGACTACCTAGTGTCATATGATTGTCTCATCTCGACAATACGACTTTCACTTGGAGTAAGTACAATAGATTTCAGGACATTCCCAACAATCTCCCACTTGTACTGGAATCATCTATTCCTTCAATCCCTTCGTCACTATATCTCGATCTGGCATAAGGCAAGATCTGTGTCACCCTTATTTAGCCAAGATCATGTTCATCGAACTCCGATTTATACTGACAAGACAAACGATTGACAATCACCTCGTTTGAGTGTGGCCACACATTTCTCAGTATCAAATCTTTGATGGGCCCTGAGATATTTATCTCCTGTTATATAGGAGGGACAAATCCCATCTTGTTCCATCCCTGTCTCTTCACACGCTTCATGATACGCCCAATCAATGCCTTTATAGTCACCAGTTACGGCTGACGTTTGACAAGGTTAAAGCGGACCAATTCACATGTAAGAAAACATGATGAACTCAGGTCTAAGGACTATACTCTATAGTCGTAATGAAAACTCTCATGACACTTATATAACTATCCCGTAGAGTTCTCATCAGTGGGTCATGTCCGATCTTGTGTTCTCCAACACATATCTATGTGATTGACTTTAATACTCTTATTAATGACTCCATGAAACTTAGTCATCAGTCACCTCACATACTAGTCTCACGCGGTTGTTAATGTCCCACTTTAACAACCTCGACCAGGGACCAACATAATTTATGTCATTTATTATCTATAGGGTTTCATGATCAAGTCACATACTTGATGACCTATAAAATGTCATAAATTACTTTGGGACTATTATTTAATAACCATTATTAAATAATACAGATGTCAGATTTCAATAACATAATCAAATTATGTTTATACGAACATCATATCATAACTAAAATTAATAACAATGACTCCCACTAAAATTAAGATCACATCTTAAGACATCTAATGCCTTTAGCAGTAGCCTGACCCTCATTCGCCCTTGCTCAGCGTGTGTCGAAAGACATTGCGTCTTGCTAAGATTAATACCAAGAGTCATTTGCACGAAGCCCTTCTTGGAATCCTGCATATTGGACATGTGCAAGGCCTTATCACTATAAGTATCTTGACACAATCCAATTAGCTTATCCAATCTATCTCTATAGATTCTTATTCCAAGAATGTATACGGTTTCTCCCATAATATTATCGAAAAACAACTTTCGAATCAAGTCTTAACAGACTGAAACAATGGAACTTCATTTCTGAGAAGTAGTATGTTATCAACATACCATACTAGAAATGCAACTGCGCTCCCACTAGTCTCTTGTAAACATACGGTTCCTCTTCGTTCCTGACGAAGTCAAACCTTTTGACTGCTTCATCAAAAACGAAGATTCCAACTCCGAGATGCTTGCTTCAATCCATAAATGGTTTGATGAAGCTTGCATATCTTCCCAGCTTCATTAGGATCAATGAAAAACTTCAGGTTGTGTCATGTACACATCTTTTTTCCAGAATTCCATTAAGGAAAACTGTTTTCACATCCATCTGCCAGATCTCATAACCATTATGAGTGGCGGTTGCTAGGAGAATCCGAATGGACATAAGCACGGTGACTGGGATTAGGTTTCTTCACAGTTGATACCATGAATTTACTTGAAACCTTTTGCCACCAACCTTGCTTTGTACATCTGAATATAACCATCCATGTCAACTTTTTCTTCTTGAAATTCCACTTACTCACAATGGTTTCTACACCATCGGGTAAATCAGCCCAAGTCATACTTGGTTCTGTGACATGGATCCCATTTCGGATTCAGCGGCTTTCAGCTATTTTCGGAGTCAAGGCCCATCATTGCTTCTTCAAAATTTGCAGGCCCGTCACTTTCAATGATCAGTAAATCACGGCAATTAGTTACGAGAAATCCATATTTCTCGGGTTCATGACGGATCCTTTTGGATCTGCGAGCTTCAGTTTTCTGTAAAAGTCACGCACACATATCTCATATGTATACTTTTACCACGACCTAATTAACCAATATTTAAACCGTAGTTAATTAAGTCATAAACCAAAATCAATATTTGGTTCGCGATCTGTGTCGATCGATGCAACTTTTGTGTCGATCGACACTTCTTCAGAAACTCGCCATTTAAATGTATATCGAATATACATTCACCAGATCCTTTATAAACTCTAGGCACCACAGGTGCAGGTTCTACAACTCTTTGTAGATCCAACTGCTGCTCTTCCTTATCAGGTTGAGCAGTCTCCTGTGATTTTCGAATTTCTTCGAGTTGTACTTTTACTCCCACTGTTCTTCTTGGAAAAAAGTCTTTCTCAAGAAAACATAGTTCCGAGCAACAAAAAATTTGTTCTCGAACTGGTTGTAAAAGTAACATGCCTTGGTTTTGTTAGGACAACCAATGAAGTAGCACTTATCAGATTTGGGTGTGAGCTTATCAGAGATTAAACGTTTTATATAAGTCTCGCAACCTCAAATCTCCATGATGGATAAATCATAAACATTTACATTCCACATATCATGTGGTATCTCTGTAACTGATTTTGATGGAACTCTATTTAAAGTAAACTCAGACATTTCTAGAGCGTATTCTTAGAAGGATAATGGAAGATCTAAGTGACTCATCATTGATCGAACCATATCTAATAAAGTCCGATACAGGAGGAGTGAATTGTGAAACACTTTCACAATCTCTCAGATGATCACTAAATTCTTGACCTAAGTATTCACCTCCATGATCTCATCGTAGAGGTTTAATACCTTTGCCAAATTGATTCTGTACTTCATTTTGGAACTCTTTGAACTTTTCAAAGATTCTGACTTATGCCTTATAAATAAGGCATAACCGTACCTTCTGAAAATATCAGTAAAGGTAATGAAGTACTGAAATTTTCCTCTAGCACTAGTGCTCATCGGTCCATATACATCCGGATGTATAAAGCCCAATAAGCTGTTGGGAATGTCCTGAAATCTATTGTACTTGCTCTAAGTGAAAGTCGTATTGTCGAGATGAGACAATCATATAATACTAGGTAGTCATAATGCTTTGCTAGAAGCCACTTATGATCAATGAGTTCAGAACTCATTGCTAGTGTTATGTGATCCTACAGGGTCACACACCTAAGCAAACTGGACGTTAAAGACGAGGTTGATCATTAATGTAATGATCTAGTGAATGCATATTTGATATGCATTCGATATCAATGTTCTGGGACTACATCGATCGATGCATATAGTGCAACGATCGATGCACTCGCGGATTAATCAGATTAATTCGGTTAATCGTTGGTTAATTCTGTCATGGTTTAAGTCGACATATATAAGATATATGGTCGACCTAAACTGATCCCTAACCTAATTCACAGCCACCAGAACACAGAAAAAAAAACCTCTCTGGAGATTAGATCTCTGTAAGGCACTAGCATCCCTGCGGTCCAGTTTGTGTGCGTGTGTGATGTAGCCCCAAGGCGGAAGCTTGAGCGATGGATTGATGGAGGACAAGCACTGGCTTAAGAGCTCTCTTACTTGACCGAAATGGATGAAATGAATGGATGATGATGAACAACTCACTTGTTCGATGGGCTGATTGACTCTCTCAATCTGTGGTTGAACAACTTATTTGAATCACACAAACAAGTTAATCCAATAATCTTCAGAGACAAATGAATCACTCAAATGAATCTTAAGACAAGAAACTTCAAAGACACTCTTTGAAAAGAAGAAAAGAATTCTTTTGTATAAACTTAGTTGATTGAAAGGGTGAATAATACAAATAATAAGACAAAGCTTATATAGGCTTTTTACAACGGTCCTATTGACCTTGAACAAGAAAGAAATCGAAAACTTAATGAAAAACTAGCCGTTAGGCTGATTTTGGCAAGGATCCAAGCTCTTGATAGTTTCTTTGTATCTGGATGGCTTTAAGGGATAAGTGAGGATCCTTGGGACAGCTTGATTGACAAACAATTCGTGGCTTTCATTCTTGGAAAGAAGCCGTTGGTGTTTGATCTCTTTCTTCTCCAAAAATGGTAAGTATGACTTGTTGAAGTTATGGAGAATCTTGTGTGGTCTTGTGCAGCTGGGAACGTCTAGACTTGATGGAAAGGAGCTCAATACACTGTAGTTTTGATAGGTAAACGTTTGGTGCTGAATTGACCTTCCAAATGTGAATGCTTCCATATATGGCAAGTCTGCTGAGCTAGTGCCGATGCTACTTCCTGAGCTAGCTGTGATGCTACATATGGTTAGCTCCTTTTCGGTATCTTCTTCTTGTGTCATCTTTTGGGGATGACTCTTCTTAGTGGCATGCTGGTGATGAGCTGAGCTAGATGTCTTGACCTTGGTCTCCACTTGAGCTAAGATAAGCTCATACGCCTTGTTGGATCTTCTCGGCTCCATAATCTCTTCTCCATGTGTTATGATTCCTCCTGGGTCATATGTCTTCTTAGGATTGATTGTTGGATGTATAATCAGTCCTATGCCTGGTTTTGGATCAGAAATCATTGTGGCCTTGAATTCTCTTGGTCTCCTTGCTCTACTTGACGTAGTGGTTGAGTCAGCGATTGAGTCAGTGAGCGCCTGGTTTGGTTTGGTTCTGATGACCGCATCATACCCTCCCTCTTCAAGAAGTTTTGACCTCAAAACTTGATAACCTGCACATAGATAAGTCAAGTTAGTCCAATGAAGTGAATGAGGGTTTAGAAGATTACCTTGGGAATCATTTTGATTCCGATTGGGTTGTGGAGCATCCGGTGGTTCTTCTTTGAGTAGATAGGACAACAATGCTCCTCGTCTTTGAGCTGGTGTGACGCCTCCTTTTCTTATCTTGCTTATGCTCTCTTTAAGACCTGAAATATTCTCAACACTTTGGCAAAGAGACAAGTGCATTATGGGCATCTTATCAAATAAATATCGGTTTAAATCATTTTCCTTAGAGTCATCTTCATGTGCTACTGATATCTCATCCTCTTGTAAGTTTAACAAATCTTTTAACACATCTGTTGAGTCATGAGAAATGAAATGGATCAAAGAAAGACTCACAATGTTATTTGATGTAGTGTCCTCGCTTTGGTCTGGTGGCTCTTCCTTGATCTCCCATTTGGCCTTATCTTTAGATCTAATCCCTGTCTCAACACTTGACTCAAGAAACAAGTGCATCATACCAGTGGCTTGACAATCAGTGTTAGGCACTTTAAGTTCAGAGATAACCTCATGTTTGGTTGAAGCATAATATACTTCAAGCCTTGGATTTGCTTGTGGCTCATGTGTGGAAACATGGCTCGGTTTTGGTCTCTCTCTCAAGACTCCTTCTGCCCTTGGCTTCTTGATCTTTATCAGACCTGTACCTAAGTCAACTCTTAAGGGAAAGAGCAAGTGAATTATATCTGAGTTTGAGACTTTAAAAACAGGTTGCACAAGATTGGAGCTTACCATTATGGATGTGACTAGCTGGTTCAGAGTCGCATCTCTCCTGGTGCATGTACTACTAGAGGTTTTATGCTCTAGTCCATCATTGGTTGAAGCTCCCTGATCTTTCTCATCTTGATTCCTTTGTGTTGATGGTTTTGTCTGAAACTTGACTTCATGACCTATATCTTTCTCAAGTTCTCTTGGACAAGACAAATGCATTATTATATCCTTGGAATCATTATAAACTGTTTCAGTAAGACAATTACTCACCTTGCCTTGTTCATGTCTTGGTGCATCAGTCATGATGGTACCTTGAATGTACTCTTGTCCTTCACTAGCTTGTAGCTCATGACATTGGTGTTGCTCCACTTCTTCTTTGTCACCTGAACTTTCATGAACCTTTTGGTCCAGACACAAGTGCATCATAACAGTGGTTGGACAAACAAGTTTATTCACTTTAAGTTCAGAACTTACCTTGTTATTAGCCAAAAATTGAACTTCTTCAATTATGGGGATGTCTTGTGATTTAGACAATGAGTTGGTGCTCAAATCTGGTTTCTCCTTCAGGACTTCGTGAGTGTGCTCTACTGGTGCTAAACTGAAGGTGGGAAACTCATTAAATGGTTCAGAGGCTGCTGGTTGCTTTTCTCCTCCTTTGGTCTCTTGTGGTACTAGCTTTTCACCATTTGATGTTGTGGTCCTCTTTCTTGGACAGTCCTTAGCAACATGATCCCTGCTCTTACATTTACAACACATTAGTTCTAATGTATTCTTAGAGACAGAGAACTTACCTTGATACTTTGTTTGAGAGCTATTGGCATCTTGCACAAGTTTAGGAGTTGATGATCTCTTCGGTGGATAAGTAGTTTTGTTCTGTGAACAATACTTCTCCCACATGCTCAACTTTAAGTCATCCCATGTTCTGATCTTTGGCTCCTTGTAGTACCATCTCTCATACTCTTCCTTGCTCCACCATCTTAGAGCCTCTTTGGTGAGTTGTCCAAGTGCTATATAGAGTCGCTCTTCATCAGGAACACAATAGTAGCTAAAGTACTCTTCCATGTTGCTTTCCCAATCTATATAGCTTGCTTTACCTCCTGGATATACAAAGAATTCAGGTCCATAATAATAATATCCATCATCCCAAATTAACCTGACTTTTGACTTGTAGGTGGCTTGGAATGTTGCACGGCTTGAGTCACTCCCTGATTCTCGTTGGGAAGCCCTTGGTGGATGTGACTTTGTCGTTCTTGTTCTCCAAGGTTGGTCTGGTGGTTTAGGCTCTACATAAGTAGCTCCTGGTGCATTCCCAAGTCCATTCTCTTCTTGTTGTTGTGTAGAATGAGACTTCTCTAGCTGGGTCAGATGCTCACTCATGTCTCTCAAGACTTCAAGAAGCTGATTCATGGTGATCTGATCAACAGCTGCTCCTTCTCCCATGTCTGATTCAGTACCTGACACAATAAACTCAAAAGCGTATCAATGGATTCTAACACAAAAAGTAAAATTCAAAGAATTGCAAACTTTCTTTAATTAAAAAGAATCCACACGATTTGGTGCAAATATGGAAATAAAATTCTGCACAAAAGAAATGGAAACAAGATTTGTGATACAAAGATTTAAGGAAACTTTTTTTTTTTTTGAATTTCGAAATGACACAAAACTAATATGGAAATAACACTTTTTTTTTTTTTTTTGGTTTAAAGGAATTCAAATCAAACAATGAAAACTTTTGTTTTTTTTTTTAAACTTTTTGGAAACAACTAAAAACAAAGAAATAGAAATCAAAAGAAACACAAAACAATTTTTTTTTTGATTTAAGATGCAAACAACAAAACAGAATTGAACTATGAATAAAATGCAATCAAAAGATTTTTATGGGTTTTTCTTTAAGGATGAAAACAAAATCAGAGAATAAAAACTAAGCAATATAATGAAACAAACAATTTTTATGGGTTTTTGATTTAAGATAAAATGAAAACAAAAACTAGATGCAATAAACCGAAAGGTAAAGGATAGAATACACCTGATTAGGAACCTTTCGGCTCTGATACCAGATGATGTAGCCCCAAGGCGGAAGCTTGAGCGATGGATTGATGGAGGACAAGCACTGGCTTAAGAGCTCTCTTACTTGACCGAAATGGATGAAATGAATGGATGATGATGAACAACTCACTTGTTCGATGGGCTGATTGACTCTCTCAATCTGTGGTTGAACAACTTATTTGAATCACACAAACAAGTTAATCCAATAATCTTCAGAGACAAATGAATCACTCAAATGAATCTTAAGACAAGAAACTTCAAAGACACTCTTTGAAAAGAAGAAAAGAATTCTTTTGTATAAACTTAGTTGATTGAAAGGGTGAATAATACAAATAATAAGACAAAGCTTATATAGGCTTTTTACAACGGTCCTATTGACCTTGAACAAGAAAGAAATCGAAAACTTAATGAAAAACTAGCCGTTAGGCTGATTTTGGCAAGGATCCAAGCTCTTGATAGTTTCTTTGTATCTGGATGGCTTTAAGGGATAAGTGAGGATCCTTGGGACAGCTTGATTGACAAACAATTCGTGGCTTTCATTCTTGGAAAGAAGCCGTTGGTGTTTGATCTCTTTCTTCTCCAAAAATGGTAAGTATGACTTGTTGAAGTTATGGAGAATCTTGTGTGGTCTTGTGCAGCTGGGAACGTCTAGACTTGATGGAAAGGAGCTCAATACACTGTAGTTTTGATAGGTAAACGTTTGGTGCTGAATTGACCTTCCAAATGTGAATGCTTCCATATATGGCAAGTCTGCTGAGCTAGTGCCGATGCTACTTCCTGAGCTAGCTGTGATGCTACATATGGTTAGCTCCTTTTCGGTATCTTCTTCTTGTGTCATCTTTTGGGGATGACTCTTCTTAGTGGCATGCTGGTGATGAGCTGAGCTAGATGTCTTGACCTTGGTCTCCACTTGAGCTAAGATAAGCTCATACGCCTTGTTGGATCTTCTCGGCTCCATAATCTCTTCTCCATGTGTTATGATTCCTCCTGGGTCATATGTCTTCTTAGGATTGATTGTTGGATGTATAATCAGTCCTATGCCTGGTTTTGGATCAGAAATCATTGTGGCCTTGAATTCTCTTGGTCTCCTTGCTCTACTTGACGTAGTGGTTGAGTCAGCGATTGAGTCAGTGAGCGCCTGGTTTGGTTTGGTTCTGATGACCGCATCAGTGTGGATACCAGTAGAGGCGCAGCACTTGAGGCGCTTCGTGATCTCGATTACTTGTAATACTTTCGCTGCATATTCACCAGGTAATCTCGAGATCTGATAGATTCAATTACATGAACCTTAGATCCTAGGCTCGGAATCAAGACTAGGGTTGCTAATCCTGATTAGAACTGCTAGAAATTACTTCTGTGGTATCAGAGCTTTAGGGTTCCATTGAATCTGTAGCATGTTGATTAGATTGGTTGAATCTGAATCTGTGTATGGTTGATACAAACTTGCTAAAATTCGTTTTCTTGAAAACCTAGTTTAGGGTTCTGTTCGAAAACGTTTTAGGGCTTTTCGCATGGTGTCGATCGTTGCCAATCCGGCATCGATCGACACAGGGCGAAAACCCGAATAAAATTTAGGGTTTTTCGCATGGTGTCGATCGATGCCAGATTGGCATCGATCGACACAGGGCGAAAACCCGAATTAAAACTTGTTTTTCGCCTAGTGTCGATCGACACAAATGTTGTGTTGGTCGACACAAACCTCGCGAAATTGATGAATCGGTTCAATTGGATTGGACCGGTTATCGAGCTGGGTTAATGATGGTTGAAAACTGTGAATGGTTTAATTGCGAATGGTTTGATCAGGTTGGTATCGATCGATGCTAATGTAGCATCGATCGACACTGACCGATATTCAAAACCGGATCAATTGGATTGATCGGTTATCGCGGATTGCTTTTGGTTGTTCTGTATGGATCGACACTATAGTAGTGTCGGTCGACATCATATTCGATTATTAGGTTACTAAACCTGAAATCACAGAACCAAAGCAAGATAAATCAATTAATTATAAGAATTAAAACATAATAAAACTGAACGTTTTAAATGGTTCCGTTCCTCAACCAAATATCAAGTGATACTTGATGTCTTTCCAATCTTGTCAACTGTCAAGACCCATTTAATTGTGTGATAGATTTGCAGTGCAAGATGTCCACAATTTCATGGGTAAGACAGGAGGTAATCGTGTTGATGGATTTGCAGTGCAAGACATCAACAATTACATGACTGAAGAGATTGGTTTACTTGACTGGGCCATCAAAATTGTTTTGGGCTCAGAGACATCAGGTGGATTGGACATAAGATGTCAATCCACAACCAAGAGTTATATTGGATATAACTAGCAAAGTTGTTGCTTACCTAGATAGCTAAAGTTGAGTGATCGCCAGTGGCTCACTTGAATTTAGTGAAGTATGGGTCTTGGATCATTATATTCATCTGAGGAAACATTGTTTGAATATAATGTGAGTTTTCTTAATTGTTAAGACTTCTCATTTCTTGAACATCATAACTAAACCTCCCTTGTTTTTCAGCTATGTCTAGCACAAACCATCGTAACAATTTCTCCCTGCGATCCGTCCTTGAGAAGGACAAGTTAAATGGATCCAACTTTTTTGAATGGTATCGGAACTTGAGAATTGTTCTCAAACAGGAGAAAAAGGACTATGTCCTTGAGAAAGTTCTCCCCAAGAAGTACCGAGCCAATGCCTGGCAGTCAGATAAGGATGCTTGGGATAAACATTCTAATGATGTGGTGGATGTGAGTTGTCTCATGTTGGCTACCATGAACTCGGAATTGCAGAAGCAATATGAGTACGTGGAGTCGCCAATAGAGATAATCGCTGGCCTGAAAAGTATGTTTCAGGAGCAGGCACGAACTCAGAGATACCAAACGGTAAGATCTCTGATTGAGTGCAAGCTACCAAAGGGCGAACAAGTTAGTCCTCATGTCATTAAGATGATGGGTTATATTGATAACCTGGGGAAACTGGATTGTCCCATTAGCCAAGAGTTGGCTACTGACATCATTCTACAGTCACTGCCGTCAAGCTATGATCAATTTGTTATGAATTATAACATGAACAACTTGACGAAGACGTTGACTGAATTGCATGGGATGCTTAAGACTGCTGAACCTAACATCAAGAAGGACACCCCAAATGTCCTTATGGTACAAAAGGGTAAAAAGTTTAAGAAACTTGGTAAGAACAAAGGTGATGGCAAGAAGAGCTCGATTGTGAATCCAAGCGAGTCTGGCCATGCTCCTAAGGTTAAAACCAGTCCTTCTGAAGATGTTAAGTGCCGTTATTGTAATGGTTCTGGGCATTTGAAAAGGAACTGCAATAAATTCTTGGAAGATTATGAGAAGCTGAAGAAGACGTACGAGACTTCTTCTTCAGGTATTATGTTATAGAAGTAAATGTTACTTCTTATAGTCCTACTTATTGGGTATTTGATACCAGCTGTGGTACTCATATTTTGTGAAAATATGCAGGGCCTGAGCAAAAGTAGGACTATGAAGAAAGGACAAGTGGATCTACGCGTGAGAAATGAAGCAAGAATTGCTGCATTAGCCGTAGGAGTATTTCATTTGCTTTCTTTTAATGGCATGTTTTGAACTTAAAACTGCTACTATGTATTTGCTATGAGCAGAAAGATTATTTCTATTCCTTGTTTGGATATGAAAGGATATCAGTTTTCAAATTAAGAATAAGTGTTATTCATTTGATTACAGTGATATATTTTATAGTAGCAATCCATTAGAGAATGGACTTTATGTTCTAAACTAGAATGTGCCTAACTATAACATTAATAACAAGAGATTCAAGTCAAATGATATGAATCAAATTTCTCTCTAGCATTGTCGTTTTGGGCCACGTAAATGAGAAATAGATTCAGAAGCTCCATAGTGATGGGCTTTTGGGCTCATCTGATTATGAATCACAATGAGTAAAGTGAATCTTGTTTATTGGGTAAAATAACGAAGGCCCCTTTCAACAAAGGTAGTGTCGATCGACATAAACGTTGCGTCCGTCGATACAGGTTGCGAATAATCAAAATGAAAGGGCCAGAAGCTTATTGGGCTTTATACATACGGATGTATATGGGCCGATGAGCACTAGTGCTAGAAGAAAATTTCAGTACTTCATTACCTTTACTGATATTTTCAGTAGGGACAGTTATGTCTTATTTATAAGACATAAGTCAGAATCTTTGAAAGGTTCAAAGAGTTCCAAAATGAAGTACAAAATCAATTTGGCAAAGATATTAAAACTCTGCGATGAGATCATGGAGGTGAATACTTAGGTCAAGAATTTAGTGATCATCTGAGAGATTGTGAAAGTGTTTCACAATTCACTCCTCCAGAATCGGACTTTATTAGATATGGTTCGATCAATGATGAGTCACTTAGATCTTCCATCATCCTTCTAAGAATACGCTCTAGAAATGTCTGAGTTTACATTAAATAGAGTTCCATCAAAATCAGTTACAGAAATACCACATGAGATGTGGAATGGAAATTTGTCTGATTTATCCATCATGGAGATTTGGAGTTGCGAGACTTATATAAAACGTTTAATCTCTATAAGCTCACACCCAAATCTGATAAGTGCTACTTCATTGGTTGTCCTAACAAAACCAAGGCATGTTACTTTTACAACCAGTTCGAGAACAAATTGTTTGTTGCTCAGAACCATGTTTTCTTGAGAAAGATTTTCTTTCCAAGAAGAACAGTGGGAGTAAAGTACGAACTCGAAGAAATTCGAAAATCACAGGAGGCTGTTCAACCTGATAAGGAAGAGCAGCAGTTGGATCTACAAAAGTTGTAGAACCTGCACCGGTGGTGCCTAAAGTTTGCAAAGGATCTGATAAATGTATATTCGATATACATTTAAATCGGCGAGTTTCTGAAGAAGTGTCGATCGACGCAAAAGTTGCATCGATCGACACAGATCACGAACCAAAAACATTTTGGTTTATGACTCAATTAACTATGGTTTAAATCTTGGTTAATTAGGTCATGTTAAAAGTATACATATGAGATATGTGCACGACTTTTACACAAAACTGAAGCTCGCAGATCCGAAAGGATCCGTCACGAACCCGAGAAATAAGGATTTCTCGTAACCAATTGTCGTGATCTATAGATCATTGAAAGTGATGGGCCTGTGAATTTTGAAGAAGCAATGATGGGCACTGAATCCGAAATGGGATCCATGTCACAGAACCAAGTGTGGACTTTGGTCGATTTACCCGATGGTTCAAAAGCCATTAAGTGTAAATAGATTTTCAAAAGGAAATTGATGTGAATTTTGATATCCAAAGCTGGATTGGTGGAAAAGGTTTCAAGCAAATTCATGGTGATGACTATGAAGAAACCTATTCCCCAGTCAACATGCTTAAAGTCCATTCGGATTCTCCTAGCAACCGCCACTCATAATGGTTATGAGATCTGGCAGATGGATGTGAAAACAGTTTTCCTTAATGGAATTCTGGAAAAGGATGTGTACATGACACAACCTGAAGTTTTCATTGACCCTAATGAAGCTAGGAAGATATGCAAGCTTCGCCAATCCATTTATGGATTGAAGCAAGCATCTCGGAGTTGGAATCTTCGTTTTGATGAAGCAGTCAAAGTGTTTGACTTCGTCAGGAACGAAGAGGAACCATGTGTTTACAAGAAGACTAGTGGGAGCGCAGTTGTATTTCTAGTATTGTGTGTTGATAACATACTACTTCTCGGAAATGAAGTTCCATCGTTTCAGTCTGCTAAGACCTGACTCGAAAGTTGTTACTCGATAAAATTATAGGAGAAACCGTATACATTCTTGGAATAAGAATCTATAGAGATAGATTGGATAAGCTAATTAAATTGTGTCAAGATACTTATGGTGATAAGGACTTGCACAGGTCCAGTATACAGGATTCCAAGAAGGGTTTTGTGCAAATGACTCTTGGTATTACTCTTAGCAAGACGCAGTGTCTTTCAACACATGCTGAGCAAGAGGGAATGAGGATCAGGCTACTGCTAAAGGCATTAGATGTCTTAAGATATGATCTTAATTTTAGTGGGAGTCATTGTTATTAATTTTAGTTATGATATGATGTTCGTATAAACATAATTTGATTATGTTATTGAAATCTGACATCTGTATTATTTAATAATGGTTATTAAATAATAGTCCCAAAGTAATTTATGACATTTTATAGGTCATCAAGTAAGTGACTTGATCATGAAACCATATAGATAATGAATGACATAAATTATGTTGGTCCCTGGTCAAGGTTGTTAGAGTGGGACATTAACAACCGCGTGAGACTAGTATGTGAGGTGACTGATGACTAAGTTTCATGGAGTCATTAATAAGAGTATTAAAGTCAATCACATAGGTATGTGTTGGAGAACACAGGATCGGACATGACCCACTGATGAGAACTCTACGGGATAGTTATATAAGTGTCATGAGAGTTTTCATTACGACTATAGAGTATAGTCCTTAGACCTGAGTTCATCATGTTTTCTTACATGTGAATTGGTCCGCTTTAACTTTGTCAAACGTCAGCCGTAACTGGTGACTATAAAGGCATTGATTGGGCGTATCATGAAGCGTGTGAAGAAACAGGGATGGAACAAGATGGGATTTGTCCCTCCTATATAACAGGAGATAAATATCTCAGGGCCCATCGAAGATTTGATACTGAGAAATGTGTGGCCACACTCAAACGAGGTGATTGTCAGTCTTTTGTCTTATCAGTATAAATCGGGGTTCGATGAACATGATCTTGGCTAAATAAGGGTGACACAGATCTTGCCTTATGCCAGATCGAGATATAGTGACGAAGGGATTATGGAAATAGATGATTCCAGTACAAGTGGGAGATTGTTGGGAATGTCCTAAAATCTATTGTACTTGCTCTAAGTGAAAGTCGTATTGTCGAGATGAGACAATCATATAATACTAGGTAGTCATAATGCTTTGCTAGAAGCCACTTATGATCAATGAGTTTAGAACTCATTGCTAGTGTTATGTGATCCTACAGGGTCACACACCTAAGCAAACTGGACGTTAAAGACGAGGTTGATCATTAATGTAATGATCTAGTGAATGCATATTTGATATGCATTCGATATCAATGTTCTGGGACTGCATCGATCGATGCATATAGTGCAACGATCGATGCACTCGCGGATTAATCAGATTAATTCGGTTAATCGTTGGTTAATTCCGTCATGGTTTAAGTCGACATATATAAGATATATGGTCGACCTAAACTGATCCCTAACCTAATTCACAGCCACCAGAACACAGAAAAAAAAACCTCTCTGGAGATTAGATCTCTGTAAGGCACTAGCATCCCTGCGGTCCAGTTTGTGTGCGTGTGGATACCAGTAGAGGCGCAGCACTTGAGGCGCTTCGTGATCTCGATTACTTGTAATACTTTCGCTGCATATTTACCAGGTAATCTCGAGATCTGATAGATTCAATTACATGAACCTTAGATCCTAGGCTCGGAATCAAGACTAGGGTTGCTAATCCTGATTAGAACTGCTAGAAATTACTTCATAAGCTTCTGGCCCTTTCATTTTTGATCGTTTGTAACCTGTATCGACCGACGCACCGTTTGTGTCGATCGACACTACCTCTGTTGAAAGGAGCCTTTGTCGTTTTACTCAATAAACAATATTCAATTTACTCATTATGATTCATAATCAGATGAGCCCAAAAGTCCATCACTATGGAGCTTCTTAATCTATTTCTCATTTATGTGGCCCAAAACGACAATGCCAGAGAGAAGTTTCATTCGTATCATTTGACTTGAATCTCTTGGTATTAATGTTATAGTTAGGCACATTCTGGTTTAGAACATAAAGTCCATTCTCTAATGGATTGCTACTATAAAATATATCATTGTAATCAAATGAATAACACTTATTCTTAATTTGAAAACTGATATCCTTCTATATCCAAACAAGGATTAGAAATAATCTTTCTGCTCATAGCATGTACATAGTAGCAGTTTTAAGTTCAAAACATGCCATAAAAGAAAACAAATGAAATACTCCTACGGTTAATGCAGCAACTCTTGCTCCATTTCACACGCGTAGATCCACTTGTCCTTTCTCCATAGTCTTACTTTTGCTCAGGCCCTGCACATTTTCACAAAATATGAGTACCACAGCTGGTATCAAATACCCAATAAGTAGGACTATAAGAAGTAACATTTACTTATATAACATAATACCTGAAGAAGAAGTCTCGTACGTCTTCTTCAGCTTCTCATAATCTTCCAAGAATTTATTGCAGTTTCTTTTCAAATGCACATAACCATTACAATAACGGCACTTAACATCTTCAGAAGGACTGGTTTTAACCTTAGGAGCTTGGCCAGACTCGCTTGGATTCACAATCGAGCTCGTCTTGCCATCACCTTTGTTTTTACCAAGTTTCTTAAACCTTTTACCCTTTTGTACCATAAGGACATCTGGGGTGTCCTTCTTGATGTTAGGTTCAGCAGTCTTAAGCATCCCATGCAATTCAGTCAACGTTTTCGTCAAGTTGTTCATGTTATAGTTCATAACAAATTGATCATAGCTTGACGGCAGTGACTGCAGAATGATGTCAGTAGCCAACTCTTGGCTAATGGGACAATCCAGTTTCCCCAGGTTATCAATATAACCCATCATCTTAATGACATGAGGACTAACTGGTTCGCCATTTGGTAGCTTGCACTCAATCAGAGATCTTACCGTCTGGTATCTCTGAGTTCGTGCCTGCTCATGAAACATAATTTTCAGGCCAGTGATCATTTCTTTTGGCGACTCCACGTACTCATATTGCTTCTGCAATTCCGAGTTCATGGTAGCCAACATGAGACAACTCACATCCACCGCATCATTAGAATACTTATCCCAAGCATCCTTATCTGACTGCCAGGCATTGGCTCGGTACTTCTTGGAGAGAACTTTCTCAAGGACATAGTCCTTTTTCTCCTGTTTGAGAACAATTCTCAAGTTCCGATACCATTCAAGAAAGTTGGATCCATTTAACTTGTCCTTCTCAAGGACGGATCGCAGAGAGAAATTGTTACGATGGTTTGTGCTAGACATAGCTGAAAAACAAGGGAGGTTTTAGTTATGATGTTCAAGAAATGAGAAGTCTTAACTATTAAGAAGACTCACATTATATTCAAATAATGTTTCCTCAGATGAATATAATGATCCAAGACCCATACTTCACTAAACTTGAGTGAGCCACTGGCTATCATCCAAATTTAGCTATCTAGGTAAGCAACAACTTTGCTAGTTATATCCAATATAACTCTTGGTTGTGGATTGACATCTCATGTCAAATCCACCTGATGTCTCTGAGCCCAAAACGATTTTGATGGCCCAGTCAAGTAAACCAATCTCTTTAGTCATGTAATTGTCGATGTCTTGCACTGCAAATCCATCAACACGATTACCTCTGTCTTACTCATGTAATTGTGAACATCTTGCACTGCAAGTCTATCACACAATTAAATGGGTCTTGACAGTTGACAAGATTGGAAAGACATCAAGTATCACTTGATATTTGATTGAGGAACGGAACCATTTAAAACGTTTAGTTTTATTATGTTTTAATTCTTCTAATTAAATGATTAGTTTTGGTTTGGTACTGTGGTTTCAGGTTCCATAACCTAAAACATCGAATCTGGTGTCGACCGACACTACTTTAGTGTCGATCGATGCAGATTAACCAAAACCCAATCTGCGATAACCGATCAATCCAATTGATCCGGTTTTGAGTACCGGTCAGTGTCGATCGATGCTACATTAGCATCGGTCGATACCAACCCAAACGCAATAAACCATTCTTAGTGTTTAACCATCATTAACCAAGCTCGATAACCGGTCCAATCCAATTGAACCGATTCATCAATCTCGCGAGGTCTGTGTCGACCGACACAACTCTTGCGTCGATCGACACTAGGCGAAACATAAGTTTTATTCGGGTTTTCGCCCTGTGTCGATCGATGCCGGATTGGCATCGATCGACACCATGCGAAAAACCCTAAATTTTATTCGGGTTTTCGCCCTGTGTCGATCGATGCCGGATTGGCATCGATCGACACCATGCGGAAAACCCTAAAACGTTTTCGAACAAATCCCTAAACTAGGATACTTTGATCAAAACGAGTTTTAGCATGCTTGTATCATTCATACAGAGATCCAGATTCAACCAATCTAATCAACATGCTACAGATTCAATGGAACCCTAAAGCTCTGATACCACTGAAAGAATTTCTAGCAGAACCTAATCCAATTAGGCAAGCCTGGTCTGAATTCCAAGCCTAGGATCTAGGGTTCATGTAATTGAATCATTGGGATCTCAGAATTACCTGGTGATTAGCAGCGGAAGATTTGCAGATAATCGAGATCTAGAGCGCCTCAAATGCTGCGCCTCTACTGGTATCCACACGCACACAAACTAAACAGGAGGGATGCTAGTGCCTATAGAGATCCAATCTCTTCAGAGGTTTCTACTCAAGTTCTGGTGGCTGTGTATTAGGTTAGGGGCGAGTTTAGGTCGACCATATATCTTATATATATGTCGGCTTAAACCACAACGGAATTAACCAACGATTAAACCGAATTAATCTGATTAATCCGCGAGTGCATCGATCGATGCACTCTTTGCAACGATCGATGCTGTCCCAGAACATTGATATCAAATGCATATCACATATGCATTCACTGGATCATTACATTAATGATCAACCTCGTCTTTAACGCCCAGTTCGCTTAGGTGTGTGACCCTGTAGGATCATATAACACTAGCAATGAGTTCTAAACTCATTGATCATAAGTGGCTTCTAGCAAAGCATTATGACTACCTAGTGTCATATGATTGTCTCATCTCGACAATACGACTTTCACTTGGAGTAAGTACAATAGATTTCAGGACATTCCCAACAGCTTCAACCTCAGCTCAAGGAGGGGAGCTTGCACTCTACACAGCCACTGAGTATGTTAAGAAGAGTGACCTTGAGGACCTCATCAAGGCTTATGCCTCTAAGCTCTCTGGTATCTCTTTATTTTCTCATAAATTGATTGCTAAAACTGATCATAAGTTGGTAGTAGATTCAGGAGCTTCTCACCACATGATTAGTAATGCTAAGTTGTTAAGAGATATTAAACCTGCCCTAGGAAGAGTAACTATAGCTGATGGTCAAGGGATTCCTATAATAGGTACAGGAAAGTTGAAATTGTTTAACAAGGAAAGTGATGCATTCTATGTTCCTAAGTTTAAATCTAACTTGCTGTCGGTTAAAAGGGTCACTAAAGACTTGAATTGCAATGTTATCTTTGGGCCTAATGAAGTTTGCTTTCAGGATATTAAGAATGGAAAGGTTATTGCCAGAGCTGGTACACAAGATGAGCTCTACCTCCTTGAAGACACTTCTCCAAGCAACCCGGATACCTTAGCTTTTAAATCCTGTTTTTCTTTCAATCAAAATGTTCTATGGCATGCTAGACTAGGACATCCTCATGCTCGTGCTTTGAACTTAATGTTGCCTAATGTTAGCTTTGATCATTCAACTTGTGAAGCTTGTATTCTTGGCAAACATTGTAGAACTATTTTTCCTAAATCAACTACTATCTATGAGCATTGCTTTTATCTTGTGCACTCTGATGTTTGGACCTCACCTTGTCTTTCTAGAGATAGGAACAAGTATTTTGTGACATTCATAGATGAAAAATCAAAGTATACTTGGGTAACATTGCTTCCATCTAAAGATAGGGTGTTTGATGCATTCTTAAACTTTCAAAACTATGTTACTAATCAATTTAATGCCAAGATTAAAGTGTTTAGATCAGATAATGGAGGAGAGTATACAAGCCAAAGATTCAAAGCTCACTTGAACCAACATGGGATCCTACATCAAACAAGCTGCCCACATACTCCTCAACAAAATGGTGTGGCTGAAAGGAAGAATAGGCATCTAATGGAGGTTTCTAGATCTATGATGTTCCACACCAATGTTCCTAAGAGTTTTTGGGGAGATGCAGTATTGGCAGCATGCTATCTTATCAATAGGATCCCAACCAAAGTCCTTCAAGACATTTCACCATATGAGGTATTGAACAAAACCAAACCCTTTCTTGAACACTTACGTGTGTTTGGTTGTGTTTGTTTTGTATATATCTCAGGAGATCAAAGGAATAAGCTGGATGCTAAGAGCACAAGGTGTATGTTCCTTGGATACTCCACAACTCAGAAGGGCTACAAGTGTTTTGATCCAAGCAACAACCGGACCTATGTTTCAAGGGATGTTAAGTTCATTGAGGAGCAGAGTTACTATGAGAAAAGAGATTGGGAAGGGTTGAAGGATCTCTCAAGATCACCTTCAGATTTGGCTACAACTTTGAAGTACCTATTGGATCACTTGGGGAATGATGTTCCACGGCCAAAGGAGCCTGAGACCATTACTCCAGGAGCTCAACAAGAGGATACTGAACCAGCAACAACTACTCCAGAAGCTCAACAAGAAGAGGATACTGAACCGGAAATACACACACAGGAACCTGCTCAAGCTCAAGGAGACACTCTACCTCAAGATCAGAACCAAGTGGACTTGGATATGAATGAGGATGAGATAGTTTATCAAGAGGCAGTGGGTAATGAGGAGGTGGTTAATCAACAGGTTCAGCAACTCAGGAGAAGCACAAGGGAAAAGAAAGATCCATCAGAATGGATGAAAACAAGAGTCTTCTACAACAACCAAGCAGTAGCTCATCCTAGTCAGTCTACTTGTTTTATTGACTTGCTACCATCTAGTCACAAAGCCTTTCTTGGAAAGATTGAGCTAAACCAGGTTCCCAAGACTTATGAAGAGGCTGAGGGTATCAAGGTTTGGATGGATGCAGTAAAGGATGAGAAAGAAGCTATGGAGAGGAACCACACTTGGATTGTGGAGAGGCTGCCGAAGAGGAAGAAGACTGTTAGCTCTAAATGGGTCTTCACAATCAAGTATAAAAGCAATGGATACATAGAGAGGTACAAGGCAAGGCTAGTAGCAAGGGGATTCACTCAAACCTATGGAGAAGACTATACGGACACCTTTGCACCAGTGGCTAAACTTCATACAGTGAGAGTCACATTGAGCTTAGCCACAAACCTCTCATGGAATCTATGGCAAATGGATGTGAAGAATGCTTTTCTACAAGGTGAACTTGAGGAGGAGGTGTACATGACTCCACCACCAGGATTGAAACACTTATGTAGGGATGGTGAGGTATTGAGGCTGAGAAGGGCGATTTATGGCTTGAAGCAGTCACCAAGAGCTTGGTACCATAAGCTCAGTCATACACTTATGGACCATGGTTTCAAGAAGTCTCAATCTGATCACACATTGTTCACGCTTCAAAGTGCTCAAGGAGTGGTGGTAGTTCTGATATATGTGGATGATTTGATTATCACAGGAAGTGATAATGATGGGATTCAATCCACAAAGGCCTATCTCAAGAGTTCCTTTGAAATTAAAGACCTTGGTGAGTTGAAGTACTTCTTGGGCATTAAAGTTTGCAGATTCAATGATGGATTGTTTCTGTCCCAAAGGAAGTATGTTAAGGACTTGTTGACAGAGACAAGTATTCTTGATTGCAAGATTGCAAAGACTCCTCTTGAAGATGGCTACCAAGTCAATAGAAAGGGGGAGAAATCTGATGAAGTCAAGTTCAAGGATGTCGTATTGTATAGGAGGCTGGTTGGGAAGCTTATCTACCTCACTCTCACAAGACCAGACTTGTGCTTTGCTGTGAATCAAGTTAGTCAACATATGCAATCACCCACAGTGTATCATTGGAGTTTGATTGAGAGGATACTCAGATATCTCAAAGGATCAACTGGACAAGGTATTTGGATGGGTAAGAATGATAGCACAGAAATTGTTGGCTATTGTGATGCAGATTGGGCTGGTGATAAGAGTGATAGGAGATCAACAACCGGCTATTGCACCTTCATTGGAGGCAACTTGGTAACTTGGAAGACAAAGAAGCACAAGGTGGTATCTTGTTCTAGTGCTGAAGCTGAGTATAGGGCAATGAGGAAGCTTGCAACCGAGCTAACATGGCTGAAGGCTTTGCTGAAGGACTTTGGCATAGAGCAATCAAGTCCAATCACCTTCCATTGTGACAACCAGGCTGCTATTCACATTGCAACCAACTCAGTGTTTCATGAGAGGACAAAACACATTGAGATTGATTGTCACAAGGTAAGGGAGAAGATTGAAGATGGAACCATTCTGCCTTGTTACACAAAGAGTGAAGATCAGCTTGCAGACATCTTCACAAAGGCTGCTAGTCTTAAGGTTTGCACTCATGTCTTTGGCAAACTAGGGCTGGTGGCTATCCATGATTAGAACTCTCCTGACTCATGAGCAGCATACTCTTTTTCCCTTGATGTGGTTTTGTCCCAAGT
This sequence comes from Orychophragmus violaceus, assembly GCA_030180135.1. NCBI lineage: Eukaryota > Viridiplantae > Streptophyta > Magnoliopsida > Brassicales > Brassicaceae > Orychophragmus > Orychophragmus violaceus. The sequence continues at coordinate 45,766,637 of CM058233.1, read as the reverse complement.
GGTTTTTCACATCAAGGTTTTTAATGAGGTGTTGCCATGATCATTCCAAGTTCAGTCTTTAGGGTGATTCCAAAGTCTGAACTTGAGGGGGAGTATTGATCATGATGAGATAATGTGCATTGTTGGAACTTCTAATTGGAGATTAAGGAGGCGCCAACTATATTCAAATATTGGTTTAGACCGTTGGGGACTTGAGGAGAAAGAAAGAAGAGCCGCGGCTCATATATTGTCTTTCCTTTTCTTGTTAGTGTTGTTTAGGGTAAGACATCTCTCTTACCAAGTCCTATATATGTGTTGGAAACCAGAATGAATGAAATAACAAGAACTTATTCTTCTCAACTTGTTCTCGCGGCTCTCTCTCTCTAAGAAACCCTAGCAGCCGCAAGTTCATTCTCTCACAAACTAAGAAGTAGTTGATTTAGGAAAGATAGTTCTACAATATTTGCCAAGAATACAAGCTTCACAAGTTGAGTGATCAAAGCTAACATTAGGAAACATTAAGCTAAAATCACGAGCATGAGGATGTCCTAGTCTAGCATGCCATATGACATTTTGATTAGAAGAAAAACAGGATTTAAAAGCTAAGCTATCTGGATTGCTTGAAGAAGTGTCTTCAAGGAGGTAAAGCTCATCTTGTGTACCACCTCTTCCAATAACCTTTCCATTCTTAATATCCTGAAAACAAACTTCATTAGGCCCAAAGATAACATTGCAATTCAAGTCTTTAGTGATCCTTTTTACTGACAGCAAGTTAGACTTAAACTTAGGAACATAGAATGCATCACTTTCCTTGTTAAACAATCTTAACTTTCATGTACCTATTATAGGAATCCCTTGACCATCAGCTATAGTTACTCTTCCTAGGGAAAGTTTAATGTCTTTTAACAACTTAGCATTACTAATCATGTGATACCAGAGAGCTTAGAGGAATAAGCCTTGATGAGGTCCTCCTAGTCACTCTTCCTTACATACTCAGTGTTGGTGAAGAGTGCAAGCTCTCCTCCTTGAGCTGAAGAAGTAGCCTGCTCATTTCCAGCCTCTTGAGAGATGTTTGTATTTGCCCTTGAGTCCTTGAACTTGGCTGGTTTGAGATGGGGATGAAGTATCCAGCATTTATCCTTGAAGTGGCCTTTCTTCTTACAATGATCACAAGATGCAGCCTTCCTCTCCTCTGGTTTGAAAACGCCTTTGTTGGCAGTAACCAACTCCCCTTTTCCTCCAAACAAACCAATGTTTCCTTGCTCCTTTTGGATCCTTGAACACACCTCTTCAAAATCAGGAAGTGTAGTCTCCCTTAGGATCTTCATTATGACATCATTATAAACCGGGTTCAAGTTGAGTAGAAGGCCAAAGATCTTGTCTTGCTCCTTTCTCTCAATGAGAACCTTAGGGTCCATGGTACTTGGCCTTAGCATATCAAGCTCAGACCATGCTGAAGAGAACTTCCCAAGGTATGTGGTGAACTCATGATCTTCTTGGAGAACCTCACATATGGCTTTCTTCACCTCATACACACGGCTGAGATTAGATACATCACCATAAACCTTCTTGAGAGTGTCCCACAGTGACTTGGCTGTCTCACAATGAGAGTAGGCTTTAAGAATGGATGGGTCAAGAGAGTTTTGGAGGAAGCCAAGCACGGATTGATCTTCCTGGAACTATCTCGCCTCTTCCTTCTTAGTCTGCTCATCCTTCTTCTTGGTTGCATCTTCTTCACTTGGGGTTTTGTCTTCCAAGATGTGATCCCACAGCCCTCTTCCACAAATGGCAGTCTTGGTGGTTCTCTGCCATGTCCTATAGTTGAGACCTTTGAGCACAACAGGGTTTGTAATTTGCTGATATCTTCACTAAGGCAGCAAGTCAGAGGGTTTGTAAGTCCATCCATTCAAAGCTAGGGCTCATGGACATTCCTCAATCATGTTCTCCTCAACCTTGAAGCTTACACTCCTTTTCCCTAAGTATAGTTTTATCCCAAGAGATTTTCTATACTTAGGTTTTTAATGAGGTGAATCTTCATTGTTCCAAGCTTGATCTCAATTCTTGTGATTCAAGCTTTAGGGGGGGTATTGAGATGAAGACTTAAGAGATTCATCAATGTGCAAAACCAGGGCATAAAGAGAACACTCCGAATATGTTTGGTCAACACAACTGTTGGCAAGTATGGGCTTAAGAATAAAGGATCAGAAGCATTTATGAGAGATTAGGAGTAAGAGAAGGGGCTGAGGGATCAGAAGTAGCCAGTAGGACATGTCACTTTCACCAAGAAACAAGCGTAGACCTGTCCTTGTCCAATATAGCCGTTTTGTCCTCTCTCTCTCTACTCTGAGTTGTTTTGTCCTCTTTCCATTTGTATATTTCGAATTCCTCTTCCTTAAACCTAGTATCTCAGTCTATTTAAAGACTTGTAAAGCTGATGAATGAATTACACTTTTGGGAGTCTTTCCCACACACTTCTTATTCTCTCTCTCTCGCTAACCCTAATTCTCTCTCTCTCTCTCTTGCGATTCTAGTTTGTTCTTCATTTCGATCTAAGTTAATATTTACATTCTTACAATTGGCTTTGATGTTTCAATTCCCAAGTCCACAAGAAGAGCTTTGATCCATGCCATCTCGGTTGCTAACTTCCTCATTGCTCTATATTCAGCCTCAACACTTGAGCATGAGACTATCTTCTGCTTCTTCCTATTCCAAGTGACTAGGTTGCCTCCAATGAATGTGCAATATCCTGTAGTAGACCTCCTGTCCACTCTATCTCCTGCCCAATCAGCATCACAATACCCAACCACGTTTGTGCTCCCATTGCATCCCATCCAAATGCCTTGACCAGGAGCTCCACTTAGGTATCTTAGTATTCTTTCAACCATATTCCAATGATTCATCTTGGGATCTTGCATATGTTGTCTTACTTGGTTCACTCCAAAACATAGATCAGGTCTTGTTATGGTTAGATAAATGAGCTTACCAACCATCCTCATATACTGTGTAATTTCCTCAAATGGTCTGTCTTCAATCTCCCCCTCTCTTATGAATTTGTAGCCTTCCTCAAGAGGTGTCTTAGCTGGTTTTGATCCTAGCTTTCCAGCTTCAGATAACAAATCAAGTGTGTACTTCCTTTGAGATAAGAAGAGTTCATCCTTAGATCGACAAACCCCTATCCCAAGAAAGTACTTTAGAGCACCAAGGTCTTTTATATCAAAAACAGATTTGAGATAAGCCTTAGTGTGTTGTATACCTGACTTGTTGTTTCTTGAGATGATAATATCATCAACATACACAAGAATGAAAATGATACCTTCCTGATCTTGGAGAGTGAATAAGGTGTGATCTGCCTCAGACTTCTTGAATCCTCTTTGCATAAGTGTTGAGCTTAGCTTGTGATACCAAGCTCTAGGTGATTGCTTCAGTCCATAGATGGCCTTCTTGAGTATTAGCACCTTTCCTGGTTTAACAATATCCTCAAGACCGGAAGGAGATTTCATATACACCTCATCTTCAAGTTCTCCTTGAAGGAATGCATTCTTGACATCCATTTGCCAAAGTTCCCAATCAAGGTTTGTTGACAAAGAAAAGATGATCTTGACTGTATAAAGCTTAGCAACTGGTGCAAAAGTATCCAAATAATCCTTTCCATAGTTTGAGTAAAACCTCTTGCAACCAGCCTTACCTTGTATCTCTCAATCTCCCCATTACTTCTGTACTTGATAGTGAATACCCACTTAGAACTCACTGCCTTCTTTCCTTTGGGAAGTTCTACCTCATACCAAGTTTCATTGTTTTCCATTGCTTTGGTTTCTTCATTCACAGCTTCCACCCATCTTTTATCTCCCTTGGCTTCTTCATAGGTTGTTGGCACTTGTTCTTGATCCAACTGCCCAATGAACACTTGATGTTCCAAGGGTACATGAGCAAATGTACACACTGCTTGAGTGGGATAAGCTACTGCATTGCTGTTGAAGTAAACCCTTGTCTTCTTCCATTCTGATGGATCCTTTCTTTCCCTTGTGCTTCTTCTTAGCACATGAGTTGGTTGGTTAGATGGCTGCTCAATCTCTTCATTTTGCTGGTCATATCCATTATACTCCATATCTTGAACATCAACACTATCTTCATCATGCGTGGAAGAATCAAATTATTCAGAATGTTGAGATTGTTTTGATTCTTGAGTGTCCCCCTAATGATCAAGATGGGGTGCTTGTGTAGCTTCTGTGGATTCATCAGGAACTAATGGTGTATGAGTTTCCTTGGCCGGTTCTATTGAGATGAAGACATGACAAGATTAACAATGTGCAAAGTTAGGGCACAATGTTAAGCGTAGTATCATCCAGATCACATGTGAATGTTAAGAAGCACAATGTGACCGTTGGAGGAAACAAACAAAAGGGCTCAAGATCAGAGAAGTCTGAGGTTGGATCAAGGCTCAAGACAAGTTCAGTATGACCCAGGGATAAGTCACTATCACCAAAGACCAAGGCGTGCAGGCTGTCCCTTTCTAAGTAACCCGGATGGACTCTCTCTCTCCTAAAGGGATTCTTGTCTTCATTCTACTTTTGTATATTGTTTGTTTATACCTTAACCTAGTTGTAGCTCTTTATATAAATGTTGTAACACTTCTGAATGAATAATCAAGAGAGTTATTCTTCTCTTTGAACCGCAAACTCTAAAACCCTAATTCTCTCTCTCTATCGCTTAAGAACCCTAACCGGCTTCTTAAGCTTCTCTCTTCAGTTCTCTCTTTACTCTAGCTATTCTCTTACTCTAATCTTGATATTCTAACATGGTATCAGAGCTATAAGCTCCTTTACCTATTCATTTCCGCATACTCTGATTCTTAAAATCTGTTTCTCTTGTTCTTATTCATCTTGTTCTTGAAAGCGTTTCTGAAGGTTCTTGTTCTTGTTCTTGAAAACTCTTAAGTTCTCAAGCATTTCTCTTTGACTTGTTTATTCTTGTGTGTGGTCTCTGTGAGTTGAGAACCCTCCAGTTTAGAAGCTTACCTTGAAAACTCCCTCCTTACATTAAACCGGTCTTAGCAATTTTTAAACTCAAGGGTAATCATTCCTGTGATCCTTAAAGGTGCCAACTACATTGTGTGGGCCAGAATGGTGAAGTCTGCACTTGGAGGCAGAGGTTTATGGAAGTAAATCATGAGGAGCACAACTCCAGAGAAGGTGATGAAGGCTAAAGATAAGGTTGGAACCGAAGCTGGAACTAAAGAAGATGTTGAGTCTCATGAAGAGACATCTGAAGCTGATGAAGAAGCATGGATTCAAGGGGATCAGAATGTCCTCTCCATACTTCTAAGCTCACTTGACCAGCACCTGTTGGAGGCTTAATCCTATTGTGAAACTTCCAAGCAGCTGTGGGATACCATTGAGAAGGTTTATGGGAATAAATCAAACCTAACTAGAGTCTTTGAAGTTAAGTTGGCCATTAACAATCTCAAGCAAGAAGATATGGAGTTTAAGGCTCACTTTGGAAAGTTTAGCTCACTGTGGTCAGAGTTGGAGATGTTGAGGCCACCAAGCAGTGATCCTTTGGTGTTGCAAGAAAGGAGAGAGCAAGATAAAGTCTTTGCTCTTCTGCTCACCTTGAACTCATCTTACAATGGGTTGATTAAGCATATTCTAAGGGCAGATACTCTACCTGATATTGATGATGTGTGTGGACAAATTCAGAAGGAACAAGGCTCATTTGGGTTGTTCAAAGGGAAAGGAGAGCTGGTAACAGCCAACAAGGTGATGTACAAGGCTGATGAGAGGCAGAACTATGGAGGTGACAAGAGAGGAGTCTTGATGTGTGATTTTTGCAAGAAGAGTGGGCATTTGAAGGATAGATGCTGGCGCCTTCACCCAAACCTCAGACCCTCATCTCACAACAACCGGTTCAAGGATCAAAGGGCAAACTACTCTTATGGTGCAGCTGGACCAGGTTCTTCTTCAATGCAGCAATGTGATGAAGGGAGAGCAATGGTGGTCCATCAAGCTCCAACCGTGACTGCTCAGAGTGATGTGGTAAGAAGGTCCGACCATGAGGCTCTCATCAAAGCCCTCAAGGATAACTCTGGTATGGTTCTTGGCACTTCACTCTTTTCTTCAAACAAACTGAAACCTTTGATCATTGATTCAGGAGCCTCTCATCATATGATAAGTGATTCTAGGTTGATAAACAATGTTGAACCTGCTTTAGGAAGTGTAGTGATTGCAAATGGTGATAAGATTCCAATACAAGGCATAGGAAATTTGAAATTGTTTAACAAAGAATCTAAAGCTTTCTATATGCCTAGTTTCACTTCCAACTTAGTATCTGTAAAAAGAATAGCCACTGACCTAAATTGCAATGTTGTTTTTAGTCCTAATGATGTTGTGTTTCAGGATATTAAGACAAGTAAGTTGATTGGGAAAGGTGTGACAAAGGATGAGCTCTACATGGTTGAAGACACCAACCCTTCTTCTAAATTATCTACTGCTTTATCTAATGCTTTATCTACTTGTGTTGGTGTGGATGATTCTATTAGGCATGCTAGACAAGGACATCCACACTCTAGGGATTTAGGACTCTTATTACCTACTGTTTCTTTTAAGAATGATGATTGTGAGGCTTGTATTCATGGTAAACATTCCAAATCTGTTTTTCCAACTACTAAAACTACTTATGAAAGTTGCTTTGATCTTGTTCATTCTGATGTGTGGACTGCTCCTTGTATGTCTAGAGAGAATCATAAGTACTTTGTCACTTTCATTGATGGAAAATCTAAGTATACTTGGATAACATTGATGCAAACTAAGGATAGAGTGTTAGAAGCTTTTATGAACTTTCAAAGTCATGTTACTAACCATTTCAATGCTAAGATCAAAATTTTTAGATCAGACAATGGTGGTGAGTATACAAGCAATGCTTTCAAACAACACTTGTCAAAACATGGGATTCTTCATCAAACAAGCTGTCCTTACATCCCACAACAAAATGGAGTGGCTGAGAGAAAGAACAGACACTTAATGGAGGTGACAAGGTCTATGATGTTCTATAAGAATGTTCCTAAGAAGTTTTGGGGAGATGCAGTCATGACTGCTTGCTACTTGATCAATAGAACTCCTACAAGAGTTCTTAAGGATCAATCTCCATTTCAGGTATTAAACAAGACAATCCATTAGTTAGTCACTTACATGTGTTTGGGTGTATTTTCTTTGTGTTAATACCAGGAGAACAAAGGGATAAGTTGGATGCTAAGAGCACCAAAGCTATGTTCATTGGTTACTCCACAACAAAAAGAGGATACAAGTGTTATGTACCTGAAACAAGGAAGGTTTTGATCTCAAGAGATGTGAAATTTATGGAGACAAGGAGTTTCTATGATGAGAAGAATTGGGATAGCTTGAAAGATCTTCCTACTTCTCAATCAGATAGGGCTTCTAACCTAAGGATGATCATGGAGAATCTTGGCATTAGTATGCCTCAACAACCGGCTAAGACTAGCCCCACTACTTCAGTCTCTCCTCCAACTTCAGAATCTCCTCAACATTCCCATCTTGATCATGAGGGGGACACTCATGAACCGGCACAAGAACCGCAAGTAGCTGTTCCTTCTACACATGATCAAGCTGATAATGAGGAGTATGAGGAACATGATGAAGAACCTGAGGAGCTGGATCAACAGAATGAAGAGAAAGAGGTTGAACATCCGGTTGTGAATGAGCAGCAACAAGTTCAAGGGTTAAGAAGGAGTACAAGGGAGAGAAAGGATCCATCAGAATGGAAGAAGAATAGGGTTTACTTCAATAGCAATGCAGTAGCTCATCCCATTCAAGCTGTTTGCAGTTTAGCTCATGTACCTTTGGATCATCAAGTGTTCATTGGGAAGTTGGATCAAGAACATGTACCAATAACCTATGAAGAAGCTAAGGGAGATAAGAGGTGGATGCATGCTGTGGATGAAGAGACCAAAGCAATGGAGAACAATGAGACTTGGTATGAAGCTGAACTTCCTAGAGGAAAGAAGGCAGTGACTTCTAAATGGGTTTTCACCATCAAGTATAGAAGTAATGGAGAAGTGGAGAGATACAAAGCAAGGTTGGTTGCAAGAGGCTTTACTCAAACCTATGGAAAGGACTACTTGGATACCTTTGCACCAGTAGCTAAGCTTCACACAGTTAGGATCATCTTGTCTTTAGCAACAAATCTTGATTGGGAACTTTGGCTATTGGATGTCAAGAATGCATTCCTTCAAGGGGAGCTTGAAGATGAAGTATACATGACACCACCTTCTGGTCTTGAAAGCATTGTGAAACCAGGGAAGGTGTTAAGACTCAAGAAGGCCATCTATGGATTAAAGCAATCACCTAGAGCTTGGTATCATAAACTAAGCTCAACACTTATGCAAAGAGGATTCAAGAGATCTGAAGGAGATAATACATTGTTCACTCTTCAAGATTAGAAAGGTATCATTGTCATCCTTGTTTATGTTGATGACATTATCATATTAGGGAGTACCAAGTCAGGTATACAAGAAACCAAAGCTTATCTCAAATCTGTGTTTGACATTAAAGACCTTGGTGCTCTAAAGTACTTCCTTGGGATAGAAGTTTGTCGGTCTAATGATGGACTCTTCTTGTCTCAAAGGAAGTACACACTTGATTTGTTATCTGAAGCAGGAAAGACAGGAGTGAAACCGGCTAAGACACCTCTTGAGGAAGGCTACAAAGTCATAAGAGAGGGGGAGCTTGAGGACAGACCATTTGAGGACATTACTCAGTATAGAAGGATGGTTGGTAAGCTCATTTACCTAACCATAACCATACCTGATTTGTGTTATGCAGTGAACCAAGTGAGCCAGCATATGCAAGCACCCAAGATGCATCATTGGAACATGGTTGAAAGGATACTTAGATACCTAAGTGGTGCTCCTGGTCAAGGCATTTGGATGGGTTGCAATCAAAGCACAGAGATAGTTGGGTATTGTGATGCTGATTGGGCAGGAGATAGAGTGGACAGGAGGTCTACTACTGGGTATTGCACTTTCATTGGAGGTAATCTTGTTACTTAGAAGAGCAAGAAGCAGAAGATAGTATCATGTTCAAGTGCTGAAGCTGAGTATAGAGCAATGAGGAAGCTAGCAACAGAATTGGCATGGATCAAGGGTCTTCTTGTGGATTTGGGGATTGAGACTTCAACACCAATCACTATGCATTGTGATAACCAAGCAGCTATTCACATTGCTTCAAATTAAGTCTTCCATGAAAGGACCAAACACATAGAAGTGGATTGCCACAAAGTGAGACAGATGATAGAGCAAGGAGTTGTGTTGCCGTGCTTTACAAGGAGTGAGGATCAACTTGCTGATGTCTTCACTAAGGCAGCAAGTCAAAAGGTTTGTGAGTCCATTCACTCAAGGCTAGGGCTCATGAACACTCCTCACACGCATTCCCCTAGGCCTTGAAACTCATACTCTTTTTCCCTAAGTATAGTTTTGTCCCAAGAGGTTTTCTATGCTTAGGTTTTTAATGAGGTGAGTCTTCATGGTTCCAAGCTTGATCTAAAAACCCATGAGATTCAAGCTTGAGGGGGAGTATTGAGATGAAGACATGACAAGATTAACAATGTGCAAAGTTAGGGCACAATGTTAAGCGTAGTATCATCCGGATCACATGTGAATGTTAAGAAGGACAATGTGACCGTTGGAGGAAACAAACAAAAGGGCTCAAGATCAGAGAAGTCTGAGGTTGGATCAAGGCTCAAGACAAGTTCAGTATGACCCAGGGACAAGTCACTATCACCAAAGACCAAGGCGCGCAGGCTGTCCCTTTCTAAGTAACCCGGATGGACTCTCTCTCTCTCCTAAAGGGATTCTTGTCTTCATTCTACTTTTGTATATTCTTTTTTTATACCTTAACCTAGTTGTAGCTCTTTATATAAGTGTTGTAACACTTCTGAATGAATAATCAAGCGAGTTATTCTTCTCTTTGAACCGCAAACTCTAAAACCCTAATTCTCTCTCTCTATCGCTTAAGAACCCTAACCGGCTTCTTAAGCTTCTCTCTTCAGTTCTCTCTTCACTCTAGCTATTCTCTTACTCTAATCTTGATATTCTAACAGGTTCTTTGGGTTGGCAAATGCCAAGACTCTCCATGATGATCCTTAGGTTAGTGGATCGGTCTGATTGAGAATTGGGAAGATCCTTCAAGTTATCCCAATTCTTTTCCTCATAAAAACTCTTGGATTCCATAAACTTGACTTCTATAGATATCAACACCTTTCTAGTCTCAGGAACATAGCACTTGTACCCTTTTTGTGTGATGGAATATTCAATGAACATGGCCTTAGTACTCTTAGCATCTAGCTTATCTCTTTGTTCTCCTAGTATTAACACAAAACAAATGCACCCAAACACACGTAAGTGATCAACTGATGGATTGGATTTGTTTAGTACCTGAAATGGGGATTGATCATGAAGAACTATTGTAGGAGTTTTATTGATCAAGTAACAAGCTGTCATTACTGCATCTCCCCAAAACCTTTTAGGAACATTCTTATAGAACATCATTGACCTTGCCACCTCCATCAAGCGCATGTTCTTCCTGTCAGCTACCCCATTCTGTTGTGGAGTGTAGGGACAACTTGTTTGGTGAATAATCCCATGCTTGGATAGATGTTGTTTAAAAGTATGACTAGTGTACTCCCCACCATTATCTGATCTAAAATTTTTGATCATAGCATTGAAATGGTTAGAAACATGGTTCTAAAAGTTCATGAAAGCTTCTAACACTCTATCCTTAGTTTGCAATAAAGTTATCCAAGTGCATTTAGATTTTTCATCAATGAATGTCACAAAGTACTTATGGTTTTCTCTAGATACACAAGGAGCAGTCCAAACATCATAATGAACAAGATCAAAGCATTTATCATAAATAGTTTTAGAAGTAGGAAAGACAGACTTGCAATGTTTTCCAAGAATACAAGGCTCACAATCATCATTTTTGAAAGAAACAGAAGGTAATAAGATTCCTTAAGCCCTAGAGTGTAGATGTCCTAGCCTAGCATGCCAAACAAAATCATCCACACCAACATAAGTAGATAAAGTAGTATATAATTCAGAAGATGGGTTAGTGTCTTCAAGCATGTAAAGCCCATCCTTTGTAACACCTTTCCCAAGCAACTTACTTGTCTCAATATCCTGAAAAACCACATCATTATGACTGAAAATAACATTGCAATTAAGATCAGTAGCTACTTTCTGTTAGAATTTAGAGTTTAGGAGAGTTTACTTGAAGAGAGAGAAGCTTTAGAACCGATTAGGGTTCTTAGAGCGAGAAAGAGTGAACCGAGAGAGAAAGAGAGAATGTAGCTTAGGAAATGATTTCCTTAAGTGTATATTGATGTTTCTGAGTTACAAGACATATATAGAGAGAGACAAATAGGACATCCATACATTAAATCATATTAAACAAAGAGGATAGGACAAGAACACTGCCCAACGGCTCCAAAGGAAAGCGACAACTCCTATGCTGGTTCTGAGGAGAGAGAAACGTGTTCTAACCTAGGAATCAGGCCTCCTGCTCTTTTGATCTGCTCCAGACAAGTTGGTACTATCCTAGGTACATAAACAAAACCTTTTACATTCGAACTCATGAGTTTGTTTATGTCATGATCTTGTACATGTCCCAACTTTGCACATACCAAATGATGTCCCCAACTTTGCACATTCCAACTAGCTCTTGTTTCTTCATCTGAATACTCTTGGTACTTCTTTATTCTTCAATTCAATACTCCCCCTCAAGCTTGATCATGGAGATAGAATGATCAATCTTGGAACCGTGGATACTCACCTCATTAAGAACTTTGATACAGAAAAACCTCATGGGATAAAAACTGTAACATGGGAAAAAGAGTATGAGATCCACAGCCTAGGGACTTATGCTTGAGAGAGGTCAATGAGTCCAAGCTTAGGATGAATGAACTCCCAAACCTTCATGCTAGCAGCCTTAGTGAATATGTCTGCAAACTGATCTAAACTCCTTGTGTAACAAGGTAAGATCACTCCTTCTTGAACCTTCTGCCTCACCTTATGACAATCCACCTCTATGTGCTTTGTCCTTTCATGAAACACTGAGTTGGATGCTATGTGTATTGTTGCTTGATTATCACAATGCATTATGATTGGATTCGGTTGCTCAATGCCCAAGTCTTGAAGTAGAGCCTTCAGCCATGTCAATTCATTTGTCAGCTTCCTCATTGCCTTATATTCTGCCTCAGCACTTGAACATGAAACCACCTTCTGCTTCTTTGTTTTCCAAGTGACTAGATTGCCTCCAATGAAGGTGCAATAGCCTGTAGTAGATCTCCTATCTACTCGGTCACCATCCCAATCAGCATCAAATAGCCTACAATCCCTGTGCTTTGATTGCATCCCATCCAAATCCCTTGACCAGGAGCTCCATTGAGTTACCTTAGAATGTGATCCACCATGTTCCAATGGTGCATCATTGGAGCTTTCATATGCTGGCTCACTTGGTTCACTGCAAAACGTAAGTCAGGCCTTGTAATAGTAAGATAAATCAGCTTACCAACCATCCTCCTATAGAGAGTGATATCCTCAAACGGTCCATCAGCAATCTCCCCCTCTTGTGACTTTGTAGCCTTCTTTAAGGGGTGTCTTGGCTACCTTTGCTTTGAGTTTACCTGCTTCACTCAACAAATCAAGAGTGTACTTCCTTTGTGATAAGAAGAGCCCTTCCTTAGAACGGCACACTTCTATCCCTAGGAAATACTTTAGCTCTCCAAGGTCTTTAATGTCAAACACAAATTTCAAATAATCTTTGCAACCTTTGATTCCTACCTTGTCATTCCCTGAGATGATAATTGATAGGCTCTAAGTTTTAACCCTATACTAACTGCAAGTGCACAGTAATATCAATGTAGTACTTAGGGATCGAATCCACGAGGACTCTAGGCAACGATAGAATTAGAACATAACAGATTAAACTAGGAAAAAGCAAATTGTATTGAGAAACTAAAAGCAATGCGAGAAAGTAAACAAGTAGCAAGTTCGGTTTGTAAGCAGTTAACTAAGGGCGTTAAGTCTAGGGAGTTCTCAGGAAATCAGACAAGCAGATAAATCATTCAGTCAGGATCAAATTAGGTACAGTTCTAGAACTCAAAACACAGATATAGAATTAACCAACTTTCGTTGTGAGAATTCTCTAAGCCTAATTGCAGAAATCCAAATGTCTTTGTAATTCCTAACAGATTAAACCAACTTTAGTAATCAAGTTCGATATGTTCACAATCTAATTAAACCAAATTTCTTTGCGAGTAATTAAATTGCTCAACCTAAATAGTTCAGATTCTAAACCACACTTTCGTGTCAATCTAGCAACCTAAGATCTAGATTCTAAGCGATCAACTTAGAACTAGCATTAAACACAATTTAGATTGAAGAACATCTATTGATATGAATCCTTAACTGAATTAATTATATCAAGCAAGTCATAAGATCCTCAATGAGAATCCCTAAATCTAACTATGAATCTACTCAGACATAGATAATGTAAACATGATCAATGAATTAATGGATATCATAAAAGAGATTAAATAAGTAAAGGGGTTCGAAATCTTCTCCAAAAACAAGATGTAGTACAGGATCAGATCAGCCCCAAATAGCTCTAAAAACTCTATGCTCTAAAGTATGATAGCGTATGTTCAAACTGATGTAAAAACCTAATTAAATAGCTAAATCACGTCTTGGGGCTTCTTTGTAAATATCTGAAACTTCTGGGTAATTCTGCAAATTCTTCATTCTTCATTAACTCTCGCCGAGACTGGCCCAACTCGCTGTGCATCGATCGATTCTAATGTGTGTCCATCGACACATTACTCTGTTCTGGACAGTGAGCTCTATCTCTCGGGTCAAAACTCCAAAATGCACCAAAATGCTCCAATAACTCCAAATCCACTCCAAACGTCCTAGTACCTAATAAAACCTGTAAAAGACTCTAAAGAGACACTAAAAGACTCTTAAACACACTTATATCATGGAATAAAACCGGTAAAAACCATGATATATCAACTCCCCCACACTTAGCCTTTGCTTGCCCTCAAGCAAAACAGAGAACTAAAACATGGTGAAGAGGTTTGAAAACTTTCAGAAACTCTTTTTCTCCTAGAAGCAACAACACTCCGATTCCCCTTAGTAAACCACTGAAGGAATCAACTGCAAGATATCAAGACCAACATGTACTTCCCCCACACTTAGCAACTGTCCTAAGTAAACTCCACAATCAATCCAAGCAATTCAAATTCACCCTACTGACTTCTTAAGCATATTAAGTGCGGTCTCACCTAAGGATTATCGATCAAAGGGCACATGGATTCTTACTTTGTCAGCTCTAGACCACCATACTATCTTTTTCTGGTTCCTCTTCTTCTCTTTTCCCTTCCTTAGCATTCTGATTTTCCCTATTGGGTATCATTTTTTTTTTTATCAGTGCTCTTCCCGTTAAGGGGTGTACTTTGGACACATTCCATGGATTGCACAGGAGGTAATAGTGTTTGCTACTACTCACGTGACCACTTCGGAGCTACTAGCTCATCCTCAGTTTATTACTCTTTTTTTTATGGAAGGGGAGAAGGGAACCATACTCGGACAGGTTTACAAGCTGTGTCAGAACTAACAAAGGATTCCGACTCAAGGTATACCAAGCCCTTAGGTGAGAAATTTAAGTCAAATTAAGGGTGAAGCCAGTAAAGGATCCTTTGAATACCTGAATTGATATGGGTGTCCTCAGTAGGTTGATCCGTGTTGGTTTTTCTAATAGTCATAGATTGATCTTTAAGCCTCATCCCAATGGTTACTTAAGTTCCTGCAAGATGTTGTTAACTTCTCAAAAATTCACTGTTTCTTACTTAAACTGGTTTTGACTCAAAAAAACAAAGTTTTTTTTGAAAAACGGATTGAGTCTTAAGAAAACAGAAAGATAGAAGTCAGTAGCTACCTCCCCCACACTTGAAACACACTGTCCCCAGTAGTGTTAAGCTAAGGGTTGGTAAAAAGAAAGAAAGTGTTAATGGATGTGTTGAGTTTTGTCTGATTTTTACCTCTGTCGCTCATGCATCGATCGATACATAAATGTAACGACCGTTGCAAGGCGTTTTTTCGTCATGTGTTGATCGTTGCTCAGGACCGCAACGATCGCTGCAATGCGATTTTCGTGTTGTGACGATCGACACACAGGACCGTGTCGATCGTTGCATTGCGATATCCGAGAAGAGTCAGCATGTTAGCAGGTTAGTCCGTGAGAAATTGTCAAATTTCAAACCTGCAAGCTGAAAATCACTGCAAACAAGTAGAATCAAAGCAACAGATAGGCTCATAATGAAAACATCATCCAAACATAAGAATCCTAAGAAAATCGAAAGAAAAATGCAAAAAAAAAAGATGAAAATGAAAATACAGAACCGATGTCTAGAGAAGCCACTACTCTCACTCGTCATCTACGTCGGCATAGCGATCAGTACCACTCGAAGAACCAGGAGTCGGAGATCGCTGTCTACGTCGACGAAACGGTCCTGGATGATGTATTTGCGGCTGTCTCCTGCAAATGCAGGTACGCATGAAGTTCCAGATGCTCCGTAGAATGCCATCCTCACGCTCTCTCCACTCTCCAAAAGGCATCAAAGGCTCGGGATAAGGGCCAATATCATCAGCAGGGGCAGCAGGTGAAAATGAAGAAGAAGCTCGTGTAGAAGGCTCTCCCAGCAAATGAGCCATAGAAGGATCTTTGCGCTGATCTCTCGTAGGAGGCTGGAATCTCAAGGCATCCAGCGTATCAATCTGTGTCAGACCAGCAGGAGGAAGATCTATACCACACTTCGTAGTGGCAGGGTCATAATAGACCCATACACGTCCCTCCTTCAGCCATGTAGCACTCTGCAAGTGGCTAAAATCAAGGAACTCCTTGATGTAATCACACTCCGTACCCTCTAAGGGAATCCTGTAATGCCTGAAAATGGGAGTAAGCAGACTCCCTACTGTCTCAGTGCCCTTCCCATCGAATGGCTTCTTCTGCAGATCGCATAAATGATGAGCAAAGACAGCTCCCAAGTTGAGTCCTCTAGTGGGATCTCTCAGAACAGTATCCTCAAACTGGTCCCTCAGTCCAATGAAAATCATCTCCATCTCGTTCTTACGCATCTTGTTGGCTTCAAATTTGCACAACAGAGTACATCCCAAGATGCGCAAGACATATCTGAGAACATGATGCCTAACTTGTATCAGCTTCGTCGTCCTCGAGTTATACTGACCATTCCCAATACACTCCCAGAAATACTGAGCTTCCGGCACATCCCATTCAAGAGACATACTAATGCGTGTCGGCTCAATGCTGAATCCATAAATCCTAAAGATATCGAGAAGGAGAATCCGATACCTGGCTCCTAAGCACATGAAGGTAAAGAAACCTCCTTAAGCCTTCCTGCTCTCTGGGTCAGGGTAAATCACTCTACAAGTGGCCAGCAGCTATCTCACCAGATCAGGATACAACTCGTAATGCTTCATAGGCATTGTCTCCAGACCAATGCCCTTACACAATGCAAGAACCTGCTCATCGATGCCCAGACTCTTACAAGTCGAATAATCCGCAAACTTGGTCGGCTTAAGCGTCATGCCACACCAACCATTGTAGAGAAATGTGTCAAACTCATCCCAACGGTCAAGTAATGGCCTCTCCGTGAACGTGTCAGTCTTGAGCAGGTCATCAATCTCCATGCCCCAGACCTTGTCTGTCGGAATCAGCTGCTTATCTGCTCTAGGCCAGGGCGGCTGTATAACTTCCCTATCTCTCTGATAAGGCTCAGGATGTGGTGATTCTCGATGGAACCACTCAACTGGTGGAGCATGATGAGTTGTAGCTGCTGTGGTGGCTCTACGTTTGCGAGCTGGTCGTGGAGGCATCTGCAAGAAAATCAATAAACCATATAAGTCTCGGCAGAAAACTCCTTGTGGAATCGCAATGCAACGATCGTTGCACAAGTGCGTCGATCGCTGCAGGGCGATTTCACAGCCGACAGCTAATCCTCAAAAACGTGTCTAAATCCGTTCTAAAATCACACAAACAGCCTAATATCATCACCAATCATCCCTAATCATGTCTAATCAGTACAGAATTATCAATTCCAAGCCTAAGATCCCTAATTTCTAAACCCTAGAACCGATTCTGAAAATGATGAAAATGAGAGCTCTTACCTTGGAATCACCGCAAAAGGGTTAGAGAAATAGATAGGGGATGTGAAAATAAGTAGAATCAAGCTTTGAATCAGAGAAAATGATGAAGAAATGAGAGATTTAGGGTTGTGCACTCGCGGTTGTACGGACGGCGAAATGGGGAAGAAGAGAAGAGAAGAAGGGTTAAGGCACTTACCTGGATCGTGTGTGCAACGATCGATGCATAGGTGAAACGATCGACACAACAGAACCAAATTGATTTTGGTTTAGCATGTGTACCTTAATTTTGCAATTTAAACCATTTGCAACGACCGTTGCACAGGACCGCAACGATCGTCACAAGGCGATCCCATCTCTTCGTCATATCTCCCTGCAACGACCGTTGCACATATAGCAACGATCGTCGCACATCTCCAGACAGTGTTTTGTATTAAAAACTCAGCAAAAACAAATAAAAAAGTGAAGTCCTAAGAAAAACACCAAAAATAAGAAAATCACTAAAACCTATCAGTGGGTTGCCTCCCACTCAGCGCTTGTTTAAGGTCATTAGCTTGACCGGACGAACAAGATCAGTTTGCTGGAGATCCTGACACAGACTGTGATTGCCTCTGTGCAAGTCTCCTCTTCCAAGGTGGAGAGTAAGCTTCATCAGTGTGAGCTCTTCCAAGAAAAGAAGGAGTAAACTGATATGGTGGATCTGAAACCAAAGTCTCACTTATCTGCTCTCCATATCCATCCTTAATAGTGAAGGTCTGCCCATCATTCAGCGGTTTACGCAGCATGTCCATCTCAAAGTGCAGAGGCTCATCTCCCAGATGGAGATCAATCAAACTGTGCCTCACATCTATTACTGCTCCAGCTGTGGCTAAGAATGGCCTTCCCAGTATCAATGCATCATCCTGCTCACTGTCGTACTTAAGCACCAAGAAGTCTGTTAGAACAAAGTAGTTTCCAACTCTCACTGGGACGTCCTCAAGAACTCCTTCCGGAATCCTTATTGACTGATCAGCTTGGACAAGAGAGGTCCTAGTGGGTGAAAAATCCATCATACCCAGCTTCTCTGCCACAGAGTATGGCATGAGACTTCCAGCAGCTCCTAAATCACACAAAGAGCGCTTGAAACCATTCTCGAAAATAGAACGACTTAACACAAAAATACCAGGATCAGGTAGCTTCTTAGGAATCTTAGTTAATAGCACATCACTTATATGTTGAGGAATATAACCCAATCCTTCAGCATCTCGTCCATTGGCAGCATCTTCTCCAAGTACCTTTGAACACAAGGGTGATAAGGTGGATCATCAGATGGTGGATTTTCTTCCAACTCTTCACGAATCTCTTCTAACTCTTTAAGCTCATCAATCTCCTGTTGAATTACCTCAGACACTTTAGGATATAGTCGATTAGAGAGTGCATAAATCTCTTGTTGAGTTATCTCAGACACTCCAGGGAATAAACGATTAAGCTCTGAATCTGCCTCTGAATCAATGCCATAAGAATCATGTGAATCTGTCTGTCCACGCCATGCAACGATCGACGCTAAGGGTACATCGATCGATGCAGTCAAATTTTCACAGATTCCACCTGAGAGATTTTCCTCAAAATCAGAAATTTCAGCCTCTTCCACCAGTTCAGCTGTATTTAGCTCAAATCTTTCACCTATGTGTGATCCATCATCAATGTACACTGACCAGGCCTTAATGTGGGTGTCTACAACACTCTTTCCCTTAATGGAGCTTGAAATTTGGCTCACCTGAGTGTCCAATTGCTTCACATGAGTACTTAGAGACTCAAACTTCCCATTGAGATCCTCATAAACAGCATCTAACTTCCTGTTGTAGTCCATAGCAATCTTAGTCTGTCCTTCCTGCAGCTGCTCCATCATACTCTCCATCTTACTCTCATGAGCATTAGCAACAAGAGGTTCTTGGTAAGAGGAAGATCCATAAGTCCTCTGATTACCTTGTTGGAAAGGTTTCGGGAAACCAGCATTCTGTCCAAAGCTAGAAGAGTTTTGATTGCTTGTGAAAGCACTCTTCTGTACACTGAAGAATCTATTACCTTGCTGATTACCAAACCTGTTTCCTTGGAAACCAGATCCTCCGATGTAGTTCACATCCTCTTCCTGATCATCTTCTTCAGCTTGGATCACTTCAACATCTTGAGCAAAATGGACAGCTTTCTTCCCAACTAGAAGATTGCAAACAGTGTCCAATTTACTCCTAATATCAGCAATCTCCAGGTTCTCTACCTTCCCACCAGACTCTTTCCTTCTCCTATCAGTAGTCTTACAGCTATTACTGCTTACTAAGTTGTCTATCAGCTGCTTAGCTTGCTCAGGAGTCCTAGTGTTGAAACTCGCATTGCTGGAATTATACAACGCAGTCTGGTATGGGAGATATATACCTCTAAAGAAAATGCCAAGCAATGTTACCTCAGTGAATCCATGATGCGGGCAGTCACGTTGGTACTTCTTAAACCTCATCCAGGCAGCTTTAAGAGGCTCTACAGGACCTTGGGAGAAAGTGAGAATGTCTTGTCTCGACTGATCAGAGCGAGCATCATCATAGAAGTGTCTCAGAAACTCACTATTAACAGCATCCCAAGTAGTAAACTTCCCAGGTGGAAGTTGTTTCAGCCAGGCAGCAGCATCTCCAGCGAGAGAATAGGGGAAGAGTTTGAGAAACAGATAGTCATAGTTCACTCCATCATACTTCTGTTGGAATTGTGTCCAGCAATCTCTGTACTGTCTCTATAACGTAAGAGTATGTCAGTGATCAGACATAAGTCATACAAAACTGGGGGTCATGATGGCTTGCTAGAGTCCGCTCATGATCTATAAGTCTTGGACTTATTGCCTTTATTGTATGATCCCATATGGGTCACACGCTTAAGCTAGCAGGAAATAATGTTGGAACGGCTTAGCAGAAGTACGGTAAAAGTGCCAGGCATTTGTCGTACTAAGAGAGAGAGGTTAATGGGTCTGATTAAATCCATGGGATTTAATCAGATTGGCATTTGGGCCCAAAAGCCCAAAAGGGAAAGAGAAGGCTTTTATAAACTAAAAGCCAAATCTCTTTCTCCCTAACCCTAACCCGAGCCGCGAACCTGCTCTCTCTCTGCGCCGAGTTCATCAGTGGTCTAGCAGCCGTTTTTCCTGTGATTGCGTGTGTGAGCCTCTGGAGGATTCATCCCTCGGTGTTTCTATCTGATCTCTGACCTGTTCTATTCCTTCCGCTGCAACAAACAGGTAAAAGGTGAGATCATCTAATGTTTCTAATCAAGAGAACCTAGATCTGTATGTTTAGGTTGATATGAATCTGTAATTGCATCAGGATCAACTAAACAGTTCCTACAGTGGTATCAGAGCCAGGTTCTTAGGATTTCTTGTTTAGATTCAATGTTTAGGTTGTTTAATCTGTTTAGAAGTGTTCTGAATCAACTACTGATAAGAAAAACACTTAAGAAACTGATTTGAATCCTGAACAAACATATGAATCGCAAAACCGAGCTATATGACTCGTGTTCTTGCGATCGGCCAAGGAGAGATCGACCGGCTTGGCCGGTTGGTTATCACGGCCGAGAGATGGCCGGTTGGGTCGGATGGTCGGATGGATCGCGAATGATGGCGAGAGATGGGCCGATCGATCGTCCCGATCGCATCTCGTCCGACTGTCCCGATGCTTGCTTGACGTGCGAGAAAGATCGACCACGATCGCTTGGCGATCGCGTCCGTGATCTCGTCCGGCTCGTCCCGATCGTCGCGTCTCGGCCAAGCATCGTCCCGTCCCGAACGTCCCGATGGATCTTCCCGACCGCAGCTGAACATCGCCTCGATCTCGGATCGATTGGCTCGCGGCTGAGCGGCTGGACGATAGTTTCTTGGGAAGGAAACTAGGTCACGACCAACTCGGTTTGGTTCGTGACCAATTCAGTTCGGTTCAAGGCTCGGTTTAAAATTTTAATTAAAATTGATTCGTTCTGGTTTAATAAACAGATTTTAATAATTTTATTAAATCTGGTTAAACCGGGATAAGAAATCCAATGTCGAAAGAAATATTGGATTTAGTGCCTAAACCAGGAATTTCTAATTTGATTTGGTTGGACCAAATAAATTGAGAAAATCCGGTTTAGTAAATAACCGGTTGACAATTGTGGTCATCGTAGTAATTAAAACTTGGTTAGACCAGTTTTAATGAACCAGACCGGTTATGTCAATTAATTGGACAATTGGGTCATGTCTTGGACATGGACCAATTCTTGGGCCTCGGGCCAAGAAGTTAAAACATTTGGGCCAATTATTTGAGTCTTTCTTCAGATTAATTTAAAATTTATTTTATAAAATTATAAAGTCGATTTTAAATTAAAGTTTCCGAAATTTTGAAATTAGAAAGTTTCTTAAAATAGAAATTTCTGGATTTGCGGGTTTTGGATTTTAAGAAATTTCTAAAGTTAGAAAGTTTCCGGTTTTAGAAAGTTTCCAATTTTAGAAAGTTTCCAAAAATAGTAGGTTTCCAAAAATGGAAAGTTTCCCGAAATAGTAATCTTCTATTTTGGGAATGAATTTTAATAAACCTACGAACCTCAAATAATATCAAGCGTTGGATGTCTTGTCCAGGCTATGTCAGCTGTCAAAGCCCATTCAATTGCATTCATGGCCTTACAGTGTGAGGATGTCTGCTTTTGCGTGGGTAAGACAGTTTGTGATTCATAAATGTCATTGGGAGTCCCAGACATTAATGATTACATGACTGTATAGTCTGGTTTTCTTGACTAGGCCATCGGGAGTCCCGGGCCTTGAGACATCAGAGTGGATTGGGCCTCGGGCCCAGATTCACAACCAAGGGTTATATCACGGATATAATTAGCCGATATAGGGCTTACCGATATAAGCTAAGGTTGGGTGACGGCCAGTGGCCCACTTTAATCTTAGTTATATGTGGATCTTGGAATCATTATATTCTATTGAGGGTAACTGATGTTATTGAATATAATGCGTGATTAATCATATTAAATTTTTAATACGAGATTAATCATTTTGAACATAATAACTAATAACCTTTTTATTTATATATTTCAGATATGACTACTACAAGCACACAAAACACATTCTCGATCCGGTCTGTTCTCGAGAAGGAGAAGCTGACTGGAACGAACTTCCTGACGTGGTCAAGGAACTTGAGGCTAGTCCTCAAGCAGGAGAAGAAGGATTATGTCCTTCGTGATCCCCTCCCCGAGAGGCCTCTTGCCAATGCTGCCAGGACTCTGCACAATGCTTGGGAAAAGCATTCGTCAGATGAAAATGATGTCTATTGCCTGATGTTGGTGACAATGACTACTGAGCTGCAAAAACAGTTCGAAAGTGTATTGTCTCCCATCGAGATAATGGCAAGCCTGAAATCGCTTTTTCAGGAGCAGGCTAGGACTGAGAGGTTCCAGACAGTTAAGAACCTCTTGGACTGTAAGTTGGCTGCGAATGCGGCAGTGAGTCCTCATGTCTTGAAGATGATGGGTTATCTCGATCATCTTCAGAAACTCGACTGCCCAATCAGCCAGGAACTTGCCTGCGACATCATTCTGCAGTCTTTACCTGCAAGCTATGATCAGTTCATTCTGAACTTTAACATGCATGGCTTGAGTAAGACACTACCTGAGCTTCACGGAATGCTCAAGACTGCAGAGCCCAACTTGAGGAAAACCGCCAAGGACCCCAATGTGCTTATGGTGCAAAAGGGCAAGGGGTTTAAGAAATCCTCTGCTAAGGATAAGGGAGCGGCCAAGGCTGTCCAAGTCGCGGACAAGGACACGCCAAAGCCCAAGCCCAAGTCCAAGGCTGGGCCTACTGACATGTGCAGGTTCTGCAAAGAACTGGGGCATTGGAGAAGAGATTGTAAGAAATTCCAGGAAGGTCTAAAGGAATTGAAGAAGAAGACTTTCGAGACTTCTTCATCAGGTATTTTTGTTATAGAAGTTAATACAACTACTTCTGATAATACCTCATGGGTCATGGATACTGGTTGTGGGGCTCATATTTGTACTAATATGCAGGCACTCAGCAACAGTAGAAGGCTGAAGCAAGGACAAGTGGAGCTACGAGTTGGGAATGGAGCAAAAGTTTCAGCACTAGCTGTAGGCACATACTTGTTGTCTTTACCTTCGGGATTGATTTTAGAACTGAATAATTGTTATTTTGTACCTGCTATAAGCAGAAATATTATTTCAATTTCTTTGTTTGATTTGGAAGGTTATGATTTTTCAGTTAAGAATAAATTATGTTCCTTCAATCGCAACAATTTGTTCTATGGTTCTGCCCCTCTTTCGAATGGGCTTTACATACTCGATCAATCTGCGCCAATGTATAACATTAATACAAAACGGTTTAAACCTAATGAGGAAAACCGAACGTTTCTATGGCATTGTCGTTTAGGGCACATCAGCGAGAAACGCATCAAGAGGCTCCATTCGAATGGACTTCTTGGCTCATTTGACTTTGAGTCATGTGAGAAATGCGAATCATGCATGATGGGCAAAATGACACGGGCCCCCTTTAATAAACCTAACGAGAGGGCCAGTGACTTATTGGGCCTGATACACACTGATGTGTGTGGCCCAATGTCCACAAATGCAAGAGGAAACTATCAGTACTTCATTACCTTCACTGATGATTTCAGTAGGTATGGATATGTTTATTTGATGAAACATAAGTCTGAATCTTTTGAAAAGTTCAGAGAATTCCAAAATGAAGTACAGAACCAACTTGGCAAAAGCATTAAGGCTCTTCGGTCCGACCGAGGAGGAGAATACTTAAGCCAGGAATTCAGTGATCATCTGAGAGAGTGTGGGATTGTATTCCAACTTACTCCTCCTGGAACACCTCAATGGAATGGTGTGTCTGAGAGGAGAAATCGGACCTTATTGGATATGGTTCGATCTATGATGAGTCACACAGACCTTCCAATATCCCTTTGGGGATATGCTCTGCTAACAGCAGTGTTCACTCTAAACAGAGCGCCATCAAAAGCAGTAGCAAAGACACCATATGAATTATGGACTGGAGAAGCTCCAGTGCTGTCTTATCTCAGAATTTGGGGTTGTGAAGCCTATGTCAAGAGATTAATCTCAGACAAGCTTACACCAAAATCTGACAAATGCTATTTCATTGGTTATCCACGGGAAACCAAGGCTTATTACTTCTATCTACGTTCCGAGAACAAGATTTTTGTTGCCCGGGATTGTAACTTTCTTGAGAGGGAGTTTCTCTCTAAGAAAGACAGTGGGAGTAAGGTACTGCTTGAAGAAATTCAAGATGAACAGGATACTGCTCAACCTAATGAGGAAGAGCAGGAGGAGGCCCTACAAGAAATTGTAGAGCCTGAACCTGTGGTACCTGAAGTTCGAAGATCCGGGAGGATCCGTCACGAACCCGAGAGATATCAAGGATTCCTCGTGACTGACTGTCATGATCTTCTGATCATTGATGGTGATGAACCATCGAACTTCAATCAAGCCATGATGGGCCCAGATTCCTCTAAGTGGCGTAAAGCCACTGATTCCGAAATGGACTCCATGTCGGTCAACCAAGTATTTTCGTTGGTTGACTTACCCGCTGGTGTAAAAGCCATCGAGTGCAAATGGATCTTCAAGAAGAAGATTGACGTGGATGGAAATGTCCAGATTTATAAAGCCAGGTTGGTGGCAAAAGGTTTCAGACAAGTTCACGGAGTGGACTACGATGAAACCTATTCACCAGTGGCTATGATGAAATCTATTCGGATTCTACTAGCAACTGCAGCTTTTCATGATTATGAAATTTGGCAGATGGACGTGAAAACCGCCTTCCTGAATGGTATTCTGGAAGAGGATGTGTATATGACGCAACCTGACGGTTACATAGATCCAAAGAATGCTGGGAAAGTATGCAAGCTTCATAAATCCATTTATGGATTGAAGCAAGCATCGAGGAGCTGGAATCTTCATTTTGATGAAGCGATCAAGCAATTTGACTTCATTAGAAACGAAGAAGAACAATGCGTGTATAAGAAATCTAGTGGGAGCAAGATTGTATTTCTTATTCTGTATGTCGATGACATACTGCTTCTCGGAAACGACGTTCCAATGCTAAAGTCCGTAAAAGACTGGCTTGGAAGTTGTTTTTCCATGAAAGACATGGGTGAAGCCGCATACGTTCTTGGAATTAGGATCTATCGGGATAGACCTAAGAGGCTGATAGGCTTGTGTCAAGACTCATACATTGACAAAATCCTACAAAGATTCAGCATGAAAGATTCCAAGAAGGGCTTCACACCAATGGTGCATGGCACAACGCTAAGCAAGAAGCAGAGCCCTACGTCGGCTGCTGAGCTTGAGCGCATGAAGAATATTCCTTATGCATCTGCAATAGGATCTGTCATGTATGCCATGATCTGTACTCGTCCTGATGTTGCTTATGCATTGAGCATGACGAGTAGATACCAGTCAAATCCAGGTGAAAACCATTGGATTGCCGTAAAGAATATCTTGAAGTATCTAAGACATACTAAGGATAAGTTCTTGGTGTACGGTGGAAGTGATGTGCTTAAAGTCAGTGGATTCACGGACGCAAGTTTCCAGACAGACACAGATGATTTCCGGTCACAGTCCGGTTATATCTTTTGTCTGAATGGCGGTGCAGTATGTTGGAGAAGCTCCAAGCAGGACACCGTTGCTGATTCCACTACAGAAGCTGAATATATCGCCGCCTCAGAAGCAGCGAAGGAAGCTGTTTTGATACGAAAGTTCATTATGGAACTAGGTGTGATACCAAATGCGGCTGAGCCTATGGCACTGTTTTGTGACAACAATGGTGCTATAGCTCAGGCAAAGGAACCAAGATCACACCAGAAATACAAGCATGTTCAAAGAAGATTTCACTTGATACGTGACATCGTTAATAGAAAGGAAGTCAAGATCAGCCGAGTTCCGACAGATGATAATGTCGCTGATCCGTTGACAAAGCCACTCCCAAGGCCTAAGCTCGAGTTCCTGACTGAAGCTGTAGGCATTAGAAACATTGAAATGTAATCTAAATTTGAGTGGGAGTTTTGTGAGCTTTATTTTAGTTATTTGATATGTTCTTGTAAAACATTATTTTATGTTTAATGAAATTATTATTTCAAGATTATTTTAACTGTGATGAAATAATCGTTCCAAAATGATATGAAGCATTTTATAGGTCATCGAAGTAAGTGACTTGATCTTGAGTCATCAAAGTCATTTAGCTTGATCATGAGACACTATATTTGATAAATGTATTATATCATCCTGTCCCCAGTCGAAGGTTGTTGAAATTGGAACACCAACAACCGTGTGAGACTGGATTGGTACGTGACTTATGACAAAGTCTCAGTGTGTCATAGATGCGCGGCATCAAAGTCAGTACATAGGTGTATGTTGGGAACATACGACCGGACAAGACCCGCTTATAAGAACTCTTCAGGATATTTATATCTGTGTCATAAGAGATTCTTACTACGACTATAGAGTATAGTCCTTAGACCTGAGTTCACATGCATGTGATTGCACATGGACTGGTGTACTTTGATCATTGTCTAACGCTATCGTTCTGCGATAGCTATAAGGACCTTGTTTGGGTACATCATGAAATGAGTACTTTACAGTGATGGAACAAGATGTGATTTGTCCCTCCAATATAAATGGAGTGAATATCTCTAGGCCAATCGGAGATTTAAATACTGGAAAACGCATGGCCATGCTCAAACGGACTTTCTCGAGTCGTTTGGATTGTCAGTATCAAATCAGAGTCCGATGAACAAGATTAGGCTTTATAAGGATGACACTAATCTTGCCTTATGACTAATCGAGATATTGAGACAAAAGGGATTATGAATACAGAGATTCCAGTTCAAATGGGAGATTGTTGGAATTGTGTCCAGCAATCTCTGTACTGTCTCTATAACGTAAGAGTATGTCAGTGATCAGACATAAGTCATACAAAACTGGGGGTCATGATGGCTTGCTAGAGTCCGCTCATGATCTATAAGTCTTGGACTTATTGCCTTTATTGTATGATCCCATATGGGTCACACGCTTAAGCTAGCAGGAAATAATGTTGGAACGGCTTAGCAGAAGTACGGTAAAAGTGCCAGGCATTTGTCGTACTAAGAGAGAGAGGTTAATGGGTCTGATTAAATCCATGGGATTTAATCAGATTGGCATTTGGGCCCAAAAGCCCAAAAGGGAAAGAGAAGGCTTTTATAAACTAAAAGCCAAATCTCTTTCTCCCTAACCCTAACCCGAGCCGCGAACCTGCTCTCTCTCTGCGCCGAGTTCATCAGTGGTCTAGCAGCCGTTTTCCTGTGATTGCGTGTGTGAGCCTCTGGAGGATTCATCCCTCGGTGTTTCTATCTGATCTCTGACCTGTTCTATTCCTTCCGCTGCAACAAACAGGTAAAAGGTGAGATCATCTAATGTTTCTAATCAAGAGAACCTAGATCTGTATGTTTAGGTTGATATGAATCTGTAATTGCATCAGGATCAACTAAACAGTTCCTACAACTTCATCCCAGTGACTATGTCCTCAAACTCATCTATGGGATCCATCGGCTGCTCATTATGATAACCATGGAAGGCATTCTGCCTCAGAAGAGAGTAGTAGATGGTCTTGATCTCGAAATCATTCCTATCAAAACCAGGAGGCACAAGAGCTGACCGGTTAGCATGAAACTCATCTGGACGGTTATAGTCAGCTAAGGTCCTCTCATGAACAACCATCTGTCTACCTTGGGCCTGTCCTTGGCCTTGGTTCTGCTCAGGCTCTATAGGATCAGGGATAACATTCCCTTCAACGTCAATCTGTTGCCCAGCAGCATTGTACGGATTGTTTTGTGGGTCTCTCAAGACACCTTGAGCATCAGGCATTATAATCACACGTTGTACAGCCATCCTTGCTCTTTGAAGTTTCCTGTTGGTTCTCTCAAGTCTAGCAAGCACTTCAAGTTGGAGGTTAACGAGATTAGTATTCGGATTACTTCTAGTATCACGCGTCTACATAAACCGTCTGTAATCGTCAAGCAACGATCGATGCTAACAGTGCAACGATCGATTCAACTCCAATCGCCTAGTAACGATCGACACAAGGATGCAACGATCGATGCTATGCGAATGTCAAACCTGCGACAGAGAAAGAAACAGAAAAATCAGTAACTAAAACAAAAAATAAAAATCCTAGTAAAAACCCTAAGTTCGAATCTATCGAAGACTCAAAAGAGTCCCCAGCAATGGCGCCAAAAACTTGATAGTCTCTAAGTTTTAACCCTATACTAACTACAAGTGCACAGTAATATCAATGTAGTACTTAGGTATCGAATCTACGAGGACTCTAGGCAACTAAGTGCGTTAAGTCTAGGGAGTTCTCAGGAAATCAGACAAGCAGATAAATCATTCAGTCATGATCAAATTAGGTACAGTTCTAGAACTTAAAACACAGATATAGAATTAACCAACTTTTGTTGTGAGAATTCTCTAAACCTAATTGCAGAAATCCAAATATCTTTGTAATTCCTAACAGATTAAACCAGCTTTAGCAATCAAGTTCGATATGTTCACAATCTAATTAAACCAAATTTCTTTGCGAGTAATTAAATTGCTTAACCTAAATAGTTCAGATTCTAAACCACACTTTCGTGTCAATCTAGCAACCTAAGATCTAGATTCTAAGTGATCAACTTAGAACTAGCATTAAACACAATTTAGATTGAAGAACATCTATTGATATGAATCCTTAACTGAATTAATTATATCTAGCAAGTCATAAAATCCTTAATGAGAATCCCTAAACCTAATTATGAATCTACTCAGACATAGATAATGTAAACATGATCAATGAATTAACGGATATCATAAAAGAGATTAAATAAGTAAAGGGGTTCGAAATCTTCTCCAAAAACAAGATGTAGTACAGGATCAGATCAGCCCCAAATAGCTCTAAAATCTCTATGCTCTAAAGTATGATAGCGTATGTTCAAACTGATGTAAAAACCTAATTAAATAGCTAAATCACGTCTTGGGGCTTCTTTATAAATATTTGAAACTTCTGGGTAATTCTGCAAATTCATCATTCTTCATTAACTCTCGCCGAGACTGGCCCAACTCCCTGTGCATCGATCGATGCTAATGTGTGTCGATCGACACATTACTCTGTTCTGGACAGTGAGCTCTATCTCTCGGGTCAAAACTCCAAAATGCACCAAAATGCTCCAATAACTCCAAATCCACTCCAAACGTCCTAGTACCTAATAAAACCTGTAAAAGATTCTAAAGAGACACTAAAAGACTCTAAAACACACTTATATCATGGCATAAAACCGGTAAAAAACATGATATATCAATAATATCATCAACATAGATAAGAATGACAACAATACCTTCTGTTAGAATATGAAGTCTAGATTGAGATTTTGTTGAGAGATTGATGAGAGAATGAGAGAAGAGACTTAGAATCCGATTAGGGTTCTAAGCCGGTTAGAGAGAGAAACTAGGGTTGCGGCTCAAAGAGAAGAATAACTCTCTTGATATTCATTCAGAAGTGTTACAACATATTTATAATGAGCTACAACTAGGTTAAGGTATAAACAATCAATATACATAAATGGAATGTAGACAAGAACCCCTTTAGGAAAGAGATATTCCATTCGGGTAATTTGGAAAGTGACAGCCTGCGCTTTGGTCTCGGTGATAGTGACTTGTCCAACGGTCATACTGAGCTTGTCTTGTGCTCTGATCCAACCTCAAACTTCTCTGAACTTGAGCCATCTTGTTTGTATTCTCCAACGGTCACCTTGTCTCTCTTCTTCCTTAATGCAAACATGTGACCCGGATCATCATAAGATTAATAATGTATCCCAACTTTGCACATTGTTAACTTCTTCATGTCTTCATCTCAATACTCCCCCTCAAGCTTGACTCTCATAGGATTTGAGATCAAGCTTTGAACCATGAAGGCTCACCTCATTAAAAACCTAAGCATAGAAAACCTCTTGGGATAAAACTTTACTTAGGGAAAAAGAGTATGAGTTTCAAGTCTTAGGAGAATGCATTTGAGGAGTGTCCATGAGCCCTAGCCTTGAGTGAATGGACTCACAAACCTTTTGACCTGCTGCCTTAGTGAAGACATCAGCAAGCTGATCCTCACTCCCTGTAAAGCACGGCAACACAACTCCTTGCTCTATCATCTGCCTTACTTTGTGACAATCCACTTCTATATGCTTGGTCCTTTCATGGAAGACTGAATTTGAGGCAATGTGGATAGCTGCTTGGTTATCACAGTGCATGGTGATTGGTTTTGAAGTATCAATCCCCAAATCCACAAGAAGACCCTTGATCCATGCCAATTCTGTTGCTAGCTTCCTCATTGCTCTATATTCAGCTTCAGCACTTGAACATGATACTATCTTCTGCTTCTTGCTCTTCCAAGTAACAAGGTTGCCTCCAATGAATGTGCAATATCCAGTAGTAGACCTCCTGTCCACTCTATCTCCTGCCCAATCAGCATCACAATACCCAACTATCTCTGTGCTTTGATTGCGGCCCATCCAAATGCCTTGACCAGGAGCACCACTTAGGTATCTAAGTATCCTTTCAACCATGTTCCAATGATGCATCTTGGGTACTTGCATATGCTGGCTCACTTGGTTCACTGCATAACACAAATCAGGTCTGGTTATGGTTAAGTAGATGAGCTTACCAACCATCCTTCTATATGTTGGGATTATGTCCTGAAATCACATTGTACGAACTCTAGAGATAGTTGTATTGTCGAGATCGGACAATTCATGTGGTACTGGGTAGTCATAACGTTTTGCTAGAAACCGCTTATGACAAATGAGTTGTAACTCATTTCCAGTATCGTGTGAACCTACAGGGTCACACACCTAAGCAAGTTGGATATACTCTGCATGGGATAGATCATTGGCAGATGGTCTGATCGATGTGTATTAGATACGCATCGAATTGAGTTTCAAAGAGGTGTATCGATCGACACCATTAGGTGCGTCGGTCGATACAAGACTTGTGTCGATCGACACCAATGGATGTGTCGGTCGACACAGTGGCAAAACCGAAACTGATGTTTCGGTTTATGAGAGAGTCGATATATAAGTGATCTTATTATTTTCGACCTAAATGTGAGCCGCCCCATAGAGTTTTCTTGACTGAAAAGAAAAGCTCTTCCTCTAGAAACTAAGGTCCCAAAGAGATCCGAGCACCGGCGATAGCAACCCGGCGGATTCCAGCTTGTGTGCGTGTGGACTACGATAGAGGCGCAGCATCTGAGGCGCGATAGATCTCGTGCTACCTGATCAATCTTCCGCTGCCAAACACCAGGTAATCACGAGGTGAGATCCATGATTCAATTAACTAGACCCTAGATCCTAGGCTATCGGGAACTCGCGAGAATTCTGAATCTGTAGAATTGGCTCGGATTTCCAACAGTGGTATCAGAGCCTTAGGGTTTTATCATTGAATCGCACCTGTTAATCGAATTTGATGATTTAGATTCGCAAACTAGGTTGTTTGAATAAGAACAGGTGAGATCGATTTGATCGATCTGCGAATCTGTGTTTTCGCACTGTGTCGATCGACACACTGGGTGTGTCGGTCGACACAAGGTGGCGAAATCGACAGATTCGGCGGCTAGGGTTTTTCGCTAAGAAAAAACCGAAAGCCTTCTGTATCGATCGACACAAATTGTGTATCGGTCGACACAGAACAAATTCGGCCACGTATCGATCGACACAGATTGGTGTCGGTCGAAACATACCGAGCAAATGGTTAATCGGTTCAATTGGATTTTAACCGGTTATCATACTTGGTTAAGTCCGAATTGATCGGTTTAAATTGAATGAATTGGTTTAATTGGATTAAACTAATTATCTCAATTAGCATAAACCGGTGGGTTAAATCAGTTTGATTAGATAATACGGTTCAATTGAATTGGACTGGTTATCGTAATCAGTTGAAACTGGTTTGAACGGTTTAAATTGGATAAATTGGTTCAATTGGATTGAACTGATTATCTCAATTAGAATAAACCGATTCGAATGGTTAAGATCAGTTTGATCAGATAAGTCGGTTCAATTGGATTGGACCGGTTATCAAAACGATCTTCGGTTTAGGTCTATGTCGACCGTCACACATGGGTTGTGACGATCGACATGACCGGTTTGATGAACCGGGTTAATTAAATTAACTGGTTATTGAAGTCCGGTTTTGTTTGGTAGTGTCGATCGACAGACATTGTCTGCGTCGATCGACACAGTATTCGAAATTCTGGTTATTGAACCTTGAATTTGCAGAAACCAAACTAGACTTAAACATTGATCAAAGATTAGCTTCAATATGGTCAACTGTCAAGACTCGTTTAGTTGTGTGATGTCTAGCCAAGAGCTTGGTGTCCACAATTACATGAGTAAGGCATGTAATAATGTTGATGGACTTGCAGTGCATTAACATCAACAATTAAATGACCTAAGAAATTGATTTGCTAAACTTTTGGGTTTAGTTTCCTCAACTAAATATCAAGTAACATTGATGTCTTTCCCAATCTTGTCTACTGTCAAAACTCGTGTCGTTTGTTGGATAGTCTTGGAGTCCTTGGTATCCACTGCTACATGGGTAAGGCAGGTGGTCATTGACAGACTTGCAGTGCAACTGTCAATGATCACAAGACTAAAGAGATTGGTTTACTTGACTGAGCTATCAGAAGTTCTGAGCCCAGAGACATCAGAGTGGATTAGACATAGTTTGTCTCATCCACAACCAAGAGTTGTACTGAGTACAATTAGCAATGATTTGCTTACCTAGATAACTAAAGTTTGGGTAATGGCGAGTCGCCCACTCAGATTTTGGTGAAGTATGGATCTTGGATTATTATATTCATAGAGGAAACATTGTTTGAATATAATGCGAGTTTTCTTATTCGATAAGATTTCTCATCATATACATAACTAAATCTTTGTTTTTCTTGGATTTCAGCTTATGTCTATGACTACTTTCTCGTTGCGATCCGTCCTTGAGAAGGACAAGTTAAATGGATCCAACTTCCTGGATTGGTATCGGAATCTGAGATTCATTCTCAAGCAGGAGAGCAAGGACTATGTCCTTGAAAAGGCTCTTCCAGAAAGGCTTGGGACCAATCGCTCGCATGCAGTGTATAA
Organism: Orychophragmus violaceus; assembly: GCA_030180135.1. Lineage (NCBI taxonomy): Eukaryota > Viridiplantae > Streptophyta > Magnoliopsida > Brassicales > Brassicaceae > Orychophragmus > Orychophragmus violaceus. Next base: position 45,733,214 of record CM058233.1, on the reverse strand, counting down.
TGCTTGGAATAAGCATTATACTGATGTGGTAGATGTGCGGGGTCTGATATTGGCTTCCATGAACTCAGACTTGAAGAGTCAGTATGAGAACATGGAGTCGCCAATAGAGATGATCACCAGCCTGAAACTGAAGTTTCAAGATCTGGCACGAGTTGAGATATTCCAGATGGTGAAGTCTCTCACTGGGTGCAAGCTACCAGAGGATGCTCCAGTAAGTCCTCATGTCATTAAACTGATGGGTTACATTGATAACCTGGGGAAACTGGAATGTCCTGTCAGCTTCGAGTTGGCCACTGACATCATTCTGCAGTCACTGCCGTCAAGCTATGACAAGTTCGTTAAGAACTATATTAAGAAAGGCTTGACGAAGACGTTGACTGAGCTGCATGGTATGCTCAAAACAGCAGAGTATGACATCATAAAGGGTAAAAGATTTGAGGAATCTTGTGTTGGCAAGGGTAGAGGCTGGGCCGTCCAGATTTGGAATCAGGATAAGCCTGTGTCATCTAATAAGCCCAAGTTAGGCCCATCTGGTGTCAGAAAGTGCTTCTACTGTAATGAGTCGGGGCATTGGAAGAGAGAATGCAATAAATTCTTGGAAGATTCACAAGAGATGGAGAAGATGTATGGTACTCCTTCTTCAGGTATTGTGTTATCAATTCAAGTTCTACATAAGTATTGGATACTAGTTGTGGTGCTGATATTTTTGAAATATGCAGGACCTAAGCGAGAGTAGAACGTTGAAGAAAGGACGAGTGGAACTGCGTGTCTGGTTGAAGCAATGGTTGCTCCATGAGCCGTAGAGATTCTCCACTTGTAGAAGCCTTTTATACTTGGTTTTAGAAATTAAGTAATTGCTACTATATATCTGCCTTGTGCAGAATTGTCTTTCATCTTCTTGTAAAAGAATTTGGATGTTTTTCATTTTGATAAAAGACAAGTTTTGTTCTTTAGATCTTAATGAAATATTCTATGGTAGCACCCCATTTGGAATGGGTTTTATATCTTGAACTAATGTACACTAGTACACATAACATAAATACCAATCACTTTAAGTCTGATGACTTGAAGTCAAGTTTTCTTTGTCATAGTCATTTAATAACATAGAGTGAAGCGGATTCAGAAGTTCCATAGTTTTGGACTCATTTGATTATTAATCACTTGAAATATGAATTCTGTTCACTGGATCAAATGACTAAGGCCCTTTTAGCAGAGCTAAAAGAAAAAAGGCCAGAGGCTTATTGGGCCTAACCCATACTGATGTATGCGGCTCAGCAAGCATAAGTGCCAAAGGAAATCTTCTGTACTTCATTACCTTATTGATGGCATCAATAAGTGTGGCTGTGTTCATTTGATGAGACACGAGCAGGAATCCCTTGAGGAGTTCCAAGATGGAGTGTGGAACCAATTTGACAGAAGTATTAAGATCCTCGATTGGATCGTGGAAGAAAATACTTAGAGTCAACAATTGGGTGATCATCTAACAGAATGAATCGGATCTTATTGGATATGCTCCGATCAAGGATGAGTCACAGGAATCTTCCATAACGATTTAAGAATACGTCCTGAATTGTCTGTCTTTGCGCAGAAAAAGGTTTCTATCAGAATCTGTGAAAAACACCACATTGGATGTGGACTGGGTGATTTCCAATTTGTTTTTCTGATTAATTAGGATTGCAAGGTTTGTGTAAGACAGCAGTCAACAAACAAACTTGAATCCATATCTGATAAGTTCTACCTCGCTGGTTGTCCTGAGGAAACCAAGGCTTAGTACTTTTGTTATCCAGAACTGTGTCTTTTAAGAAAGGTCATACTTTCAAAAGGAACAGTGGGAGTAAAAGTACATATCGAAGAAATTCGATAAACACAGGAGGCTGCTCAACCTGTTGAGGGAAAGCAGCGGTGAGATCTACAAAGTGTTGTAGGATCTACACCTGTGGAGCCTGAAAATCGCAGATCCGAAAGGATCCGTCACTAACTCGAGAGTGATTTCTCGTAGCCGATTGTCGTGATCCGTTGATCATTAAAAAGTGACGAGCGTGCGAAATTCAAAGAAGCGATGGTGAGCTCCAACTCCGAAAATTGGCTTGGTATGCATGTTAGCTTCACCGATCCATTTCTGGATTGAAGCAAACATCTTGGAGTTGGAATCAGCATTCTGATAATGTAGTCAAGAGTTTTGACTTGATCAGAAAGAAACAGAAACCATGCGTCTTCAAGAAGACTAGTGGGAGCGTAATTGCAATTCTCTCACTGTATGTAGAAAACATACTTAATCTCACAAACGACGTTCCGACGCTAAAGTCTTGTCAAGATTTGGGTCGGAAGTCAAATTAACAATGGACATGGGAGTGATGGATTATTGTGTTTGTTCAAGGTTTAATTCCAAATTACAACCTAACACATAATCTTAAACAGATCTAGGTTCTTGCAAAACGAATCATAAATCAAACCTGTGACATTACCTTTTGCAGCGGAATGATTGTAATGTCGAGATCAACGAACAGATGAATCACCTATTCCTCCTTGAGTATCCACACTCTTACAAGCAAGGGATGGCTGCTAGACCAAAGAGATGGATCAGATCAGAGAGAGAGGTCGAGAGAGAGACACTTACGGCCACAGAAAGAAATCGCAAAAGTCATGTGTGTGTCATAGGGTTTTCGATTTTGTCTCTCTAATATGGGCCTCTCATCCCTCACATGGGCCCAAGGAATTATCCTAATGGCCCATTGGGATTTTGGGCCCAAGACACAAATACAGGCTAAAGCCTGTATCTTGTCTGGTCCAATTCTCTGATCTAATACAGTAAATGCCATTGCATCTTACCGTATTAATTCCATTTAACTTTCCCGTTAGCTATGGTGTGTGACCCTTCGGGATCATACAATACTGGTAATAAGTCCTAAACTTATAGATTAAGAGCGGACTCTAGCAAGCCATCATGATCACCCAGTATTTATGACTTATGTCTGATCTCGACACTTATCATACTTTCTAGAGATAGTACGGTAGATTTCAGGACATTCCCAACAATCTCCCACTTGTACTGGAATCCTTCACAGGACATTCCCAACAATCTCCCGATTGTACTAGAATCCTACATTCCCTAGTCCTTTTGTCTTAATATCTCGATCTGGCATAAGGCAAGATGCGTGTCATCCTTATATAGCCAGACCATGTTTATCGGACCAGATTTGATACTGACAATGCAAACGACTTGGGCAAGTCCGTTTGGGAATGGCCATTCTCTTACCAGCTATCAAATCTCCGATTGGCCTAGAGATATTACCTCCGTTAAACGGCAGGGACAAATCCCATCTTGTTCCATCACTATGAACTACACATTTCATAATACACCCAACCAAGGTCCGTATAGCTCCTAGTTACGAAACAGCGTTAGACAATGATCAAAGCGCATTACTCCATGTGCAGCCACATGCATGCGAACTCAGGTCTAAGGACTATACTCTATAGTCGTATATGAGAACCTCTTATGACACAGATATTAATATCTTGTAGAGTTCTCATCAGCGGGCCATGTCCGGTCATATGTTCCCCTACATATACCTATGTGTCGACTTTGATGCCGCGCATCTATGACCCCTCGAAACTTGGTCACAAGTCTCAACACAATCTAGTCTCAAGTGGTTGTTGGTGTTCCAATTCAACAACCTTCGACTATGGACACTATGATTTATGTCACTTCGTTAAATATGGGGTTTCAGGATCAAGTCAACTCATGTACTTCGATGGCCCATATATAATGACATGAATCATTTTGGAACGATTATTTTATATCACAGTTAAAATAATCCAGAAATCATAGATTTCATAAACATAAAATATTATGTTTACATGAACCTTTCAAAACAACTAAGTAAAGCCCTTTACAAACTCCCACTGAAATTAAGACTACATCTTAATTTCACTCATCCTACAGCTACAGTCCGCGACTCGTGCTTAGGCCTAAGGAGTGGCTTTGTTAATAGATTAGCAACGTTCTCATTCGATGAAACTTGCTTATCTACTTAACACCTCTGTCATTTATCTCATGGAATAGGTTATACCTATCTTCAAGGTGTTTGGACTTCTGATGTGCAACTAGTCTCATCTATGCTGGGAATCACATCAAGTTCAGTGATGAACTTTTCTATCCAAACAACCTCTTTCACCGCTTCTCAAGTTGCGAAATGTTCAGCTTAAGTCATGGAGTCAGCAACAGTGCCTTGCACCGCCAGACAGACACAAGATATAGCCGGACTGTGACCAGGAATTATCTTTGTCTATTGGAAACTTGCCTTTCAGACTCTATCGACTTGTAGCACCTCACTTTCTCCGTAAATCAAGAACTTATCCTTAGTATTCCTCAAATACTTCAGAATATTCTTTACGGCAATCCAGTGATTCTTTGCTGGATTTGACTGGTCTTTACTTGTCTTGCTTAGCATTAAAGCAACATCAAAACAAGTACGTGTCATGGCATACATGATAGATCCAATTGCCGACGCATATGGAATCTCATCCATGCATTCAAGCTCAGCAGATATCGTAGGATACTGTTTCTTGCTTAACATATTGCCATGTGACATTGGCATAAAACCCTTCTTGGAGTGCTGAAAACGTGTAGGACTTTGTCAATTTAAGAATCCTGACTTTGTCCCACCAGCTCTTTTGAATCTCTATCTTTAGATCCAAAATCCAAGAACATACGTGGCTTTACCCATGTCGATCATAAAACCAACTCCCAAGCCAGTCCTTTACCGACTGCAACATTGGGACGTTATTTCCGAGGATCAGTATGTCATCGACATACACTATGAGAAATGCAACATCGCTCCCATTTATCTATTAGTAAATGCACAGTTCCTTTTCGTTCTTGTTCAAGTCAAAACCTTGACTACTTCAACAAAACGAAGATTCCAACTGTGATATGTTTGCTTCCATCCATGAATGGATCGATGAAGCTAACTTACGTACAGTATAACTTTTCGGAGTCCGGGCTCACTTTCGCTTCTTTGAATTTCGCAGATTCGTCGCTTTCAATGATCATCAGATCATGCGAACTTTCAATGATCATCAGGTTCAACTAATGACGAGAAATCACTCTCGAATTAGTGATTGATTCATTCATATCTGCGAACTCCAGGCTCTACAGGTGTAGATTCTACAGAAATCTGTAAATCCATCCGTTGCTCTCCCTCAACAGGTTGAGCAGCCTCCTGTATTTCTCGAATTTCTTCGAGTTATACTTTTACTCCCACTGTTCTTCTTGGAAAGTAACTTCCCTTCTTAGAAAACAGAATGGACGTAAAAGTAACAAGCCTTGGTTTCCCTAGGACAACCAGCGAAGTAGCACAACTACAAATACTCAGTAAAGACGAATTTGGATCGATTCCAATCCACATTTACGTGGTGTCTTTCAACTGATATTGGTGGAACTATTTCAGCGTAAACTTAGATATTTCTAGAGCGTTATTCTTAGAGAATATCATGGAAGATTCGTGTGACTCATCTTTAATCATTTCTAATAAGATCTGATTCATTCTCACAGAAACACCTCTAGGTTTTCAGGAGAAGTGAGCTGTGAAACGACTTCACACTCATTCAGATGATCACACAATCAATGACTTAAGTATTCTCACTCGTGATCTAATCCAGAGTCTTAATACTTCTGTCATTCAGATTCTATACTTCATTCTGGAACTCTTTCGACCATGTCAAAGAATTCCGACTTGTGTTTCATCAAATGAACACAGTCACACTCACTGAAGTATTCAGTAGAGACAATGAAGTACAGGAAATTTTTCTCTGGCATTACTGTTCATCGGACCACATACATGAGTATGTTTAATCTCCGATAAGCCTTTGGGCCTTTCTTAGCTCGGTTAAGATGGGCCCTATGTCTTTTGGTTCAGTAAGCAGAATTCAAGTCTCATAAGATATCCATTCAAATGAGCCCAAAAGTCCATAACTATGGGGTTTCTGAATCTGACTTACTCTATGTGACCAAAACATTTATGCCAAGAAAAAATCAGGTTTAACTCATCAGATTTAAACCAATTGCGGTATTTATGTTACATTTAGGCACTCTTTGGTTTAAGGCACAAAACCTATTCCTTGAATAGGGTGCTACAATTAATATTTCATTAAGATCAAAAGAACAAACTAGTCTTTTATCAAAATGAAAAACATTCAAATTCTTTACAAGAAAATGAAAAACAACTCTGCTTAAAGCAGGTACATTGTAGCAATTACTTAATACAAAACCAAGCCTCAAAGGCATCTACAAGTGAAACCCTATGGCTGAGGCAGTATCCCAAGCTCCTTCCAGACACGCAGTTCCACTTGCCCTTCCTTCAACGTTCTACTGTTGCTCAGGCTCTGCATATTATAACAAATATCAGTGCCACAACCAGTATCCAATACCTATAAGGTATAACTTGAAGTAATAACATGAATACCTGAGGAAGTAGTCTCATACATCAACTTCAACTCCTCATAATCTTCCATGAATTTAATGCAATCTCTCTTCCAATGCCCAGTCTCTTTACAGTAGCAGCACTTACCAACGTAAGAGGTATCTGACTCGGGCTCAGAAGACACACGCTTGCCATGATTCAAAATCTGGATAACTTTGTCTTCACCCTTGTCAGCTTTAGGTTTAGTAAACCTACCCTTCTCCTTCATGAGATTGTACAGGGTGCTCTTCACGTTTGGCTCAACTGTTTTGAGCATGTCATGCAGTTCAGTCAACGTCTTCGTTAAGCCTTTCTTGATATAGTCCCTTACGAACTCATCATAGCTTGACGGCAGTGACTGCAGAATGATATCAGTTGCCAATTCTTGGCTAACTGGATAATCCAGTTTCCTCAGGTTATCAATGTAACCCATCATTTTACTGATATGAGGACTTACTGGATGATCCATCGGTAGCTTGCACCTAGTGAGAGATTTAACCAACTGGTATCTCTCCACTCTTACCTGCTCCTGAAATTTCAATTTCAGGCTGCTGATCATCTCTATTGGCGACTCCATGTTCTCATATTGCTTCCGCAAATCTGAGTCCATGGTAGCCAATATCAGACCACGCACATCTACCGCATCATTATAATGCTTATTCCAAGCATTATATACTGCATGACTGGCCTTGGATCCGATCCTCTCGGGGAGAGCTTTCTCAAGGACATAGTCCTTTCTCTCATGCCTGAGAACTAGCCTCAGGTTCCGCGACCAAGTCAAGAAATTTGATCCGTTCAGTTTGTCCATCTCAAGGACATACCGGATCGAGAAAGTGTTTTGATTGTTTGTGCTTGTCATAGATGAAATTTAGAGATAAATAGAGTTTTAGTTATTAAGTTCATAAAAGAGTAATCTTAACAACTTATAAGAAAACTCGCATTGCATTCAAAATTTCTTTGTTTAACCTCATAAGAATGCAATGATTCCGAGACCCATGTTCAGCTAAATCCAAAGTGGGCCACTGGCCGTCACCCGGAATTAGCTTTACTTGGTAAGCATACACACAGCTAGTTATAACCAATAACTCTCGGTTGTGAATTGGACCCGAGGCCCAAATTCACCAGATGTCTCAAGGCCCGGGACTCCCGATGGCCCAGTCAAGGAAACCAATCTCTTACAGCCAAATAATCACTAAAGTCTGGGACTCCCAATGAAATTAGTGACTATATACTACTTTACTTACGCGAAAACAGATACCTCACACTGTAAGCCATATCTGTAATCAAATTAGCGTTAAGTAGCTGACAAGATTGGAAAGACATCCAAGCTTGATATTGCTTTTGAGGATTTTTAAGTTTTATTTCCAAAAATAGAAGATTATTATTTTGGGAAACTTTCTTATTTTAGAAACTTTCTAAATTTAGTAACTTACTAAAAATAGAAATTTCTAATTTAAATATTTCATTAAATATTTTGGGTTGGGTCACAAATTATAGGCCCAATTCTTGGCCCAAGACCATAGAATTCTAGCTGGCCCAATAATTTGACATAACCGATCCGGTTTATTAATTCTGGTCCAAGACCAAATTAACTATCAAAACCATCGGTTATTTACTAAACCAGACCAGCTCTAAATTATTTGGTCCAACCAAATCAAACTTAGACCAGCCTTCGGTTTAGTTTAAAATTCAATTTTATGAATTTAAATCCGGTTTAACCAGAAATAAAATTATTTCCAGCAAACCGCGATTTGGGTTAACCGCTTGAACCACCAATTAATTGGATCGGTTCAGTTAAATCCAAAACCGGGAAGAAACACCTAGTGTTTTAGCCAATTTGATTTAACTTGCGGTTTTAGGTTTTAAAAACACAATTAACCGCCAATTTAATGGACCGGTTTAATCGGTGTGGTTTTGGGCAACGAACCGCGAAGCTCGGTTTAACCGATTGACTATTCGCGGGACGTAAAATTTTAATGGGCCAAACGATCGGATCCATGATCGGGTCATGAACCCACGATCCAACCCTAGGCCCATTAACAATCGAATAATCAATTAGGGCTTAACACATAAAGCGATCGCAACAACATTGGTCACATAACATGCACGATTACATGATCCATGATCACATGATCACATGATCTAAAATCTGCAAATTAACAACGTTTTTATGGCCTCGGCACACGCACCTTATCACATGATCAAGCTCTTTTGATAGCTTGTTGAATAATTAATACAATCAACACGTGATGATTATTCAAACAATTTGACTTTCACTAAAGACAAAATCATGATCATTATACATTAATAATTCAAATCGATTCTTGTTAACTAATTAAAACGAATGATCGAAACCTAACAAGCGTTTCCTTTTCAATTCAATAATTGAATTTCAACAAGAGGACAAAACCGATTTCAAGCGAAGGTCAACATGCGAACATCATGATTCAATCGACTCAATTAATTAAATAGATCACAACACACGGCTCACACGCATGATCATAAGGAGACCAAACTAAGCGATTAGGGTTTAATAACTATAATCAATTTTGAAATCATTCATTGATTCAAAAACTATTAAACATTCATGTGATCCAATTTACAAGAAACCTAATGCCTAGGCTCTGATACCACTGAAGGATTATGGTGTTTTCCAAGGTTCAATTCCCAAATTGCAACCTAACACATAACCTTAAACAGATCTAGGTTCTTGTCAAATGAATCATAAAACAAACCTGGACATTACCTTTTGCAGCGGAATGATTGTAATGTCGAGATCAACGAACAGATGAATCACCTATTCCTCCTTGAGTATCCACACTCTTACAAGCAAGGGACGGCTGCTAGACCAAAGAGATGGATGAATCAGAGAGAGAGATTAGAGAGAGAGAGGCTCACAGCCACCAAAAGAAATCGCAAAAGATCCCTCTTCCTTAGGGTTTTCTCATTCTTTTATCTCTCATTAATGGGCCCAAGTCATTTGACTAATGGCTCATTAATCATTTGGGCCCAAGACACAAATCAGGCAAAAGCCTGCATTTTGTCTGGCCCAATTCTCTGATCCAATATAGTAAATGCCACTGCATCTTACCGTATTTATTCCATTTAACTTTCCCGTTAGCTATGGTGTGTGACCCTTAGGGATCATACAATACTGGTAATAAGTCCTAAACTTATAGATCATGAGCGGGCTCTAGCAAGTCATCATGATCACCCAGTATTTATGACTTATGTCTGATCTCGACATTTATCATACTTTCTAGAGATAGTATGGTAGATTTCAGGACATTCCCAACAGAAACAGGGATGGAACAAAATGGGATTTTGTCCCTCCTGTATAACGGGAGATAAATATCTCAGGGCCCATCGAAGATTTGATACTGAGAAAATGCATGGCCGTGCTCAAACGAGGTGATTGTCAGTCATTTGTTTATCAGTATAGATCAGAAGTTCGATGAACATGATGTTGGTTATAATAAGGATGACAGAGTCTCTTGCCTTATGCCATATCGAGATATAGAGACGAAGGGATTATAGGAATAAGTGATTCCAGTACAAGTGGGAGATTGTTGGGATTATGTCCTGAAATCACATTGTACGAACTCTAGAGATAGTTGTATTGTCGAGATCGGACAATTCATGTGGTACTGGGTAGTCATAACGTTTTGCTAGAAACCGCTTATGACAAATGAGTTGTAACTCATTTCCAGTATCGTGTGAACCTACAGGGTCACACACCTAAGCAAGTTGGATATACTCTGCATGGGATAGATCATTGGCAGATGGTCTGATCGATGTGTATTAGATACGCATCGAATTGAGTTTCAAAGAGGTGTATCGATCGACACCATTAGGTGCGTCGGTCGATACAAGACTTGTGTCGATCGACACCAATGGATGTGTCGGTCCACACAGTGGCGAAACCGAAACTGATGTTTCGGTTTATGAGAGAGTCGATATATAAGTGATCTTATTATTTTCGACCTAAATGTGAGCCGCCCCAGAGAGTTTTCTTGACTGAAAACAGAAGCTCTTCCTCTAGAAACTAAGGTCCCAAAGAGATCCGAGCACCGGCGCTAGCAACCCGGCGGATTCCAGCTTGTGTGCGTGTGGACTACGATAGAGGCGCAGCATCTGAGGCGCGATAGATCTCGTGCTACCTGATCAATCTTCCGCTGCCAAACACCAGGTAATCACGAGGTGAGATCCATGATTCAATTAACTAGACCCTAGATCCTAGGCTATCGGGAACTCGCGAGAATTCTGAATCTGTAGAATTGGCTCGGATTTCCAACACTATACTGAGTAATGTCCTCAAATGGTCTGTCTTCAAGCTCCCCCTCTCTTATGACTTTGTAGCCTTCCTCAAGGGGTGTCTTAGCCGGTTTCACTTCTATCTTTCCTGCTTCAGACAACAAATCAAGTGTGTACTTCCTTTGAGATAAGAAGAGTCCATCATTAGATCGGCAGACTTCTATCCTAAGGAAGTACTTCAGAGCACCAAGGTCTTTAATATCAAAAACAGATTTGAGATAAGCTTTAGTTTCTTGTATACCTGACTTGTTACTCCCTGATATAATAATGTCATCAACATAAACGAGGATGACAATGATACCTTCCTGATCTTGAAGAGTGAACAATGTGTGATCTCCTTCAGACCTCTTGAATCCTCTTTGCATAAGTGTTGAGCTCGGTTTATGATACCACGCTCTAGGTGATTGCTTTAATCCATAGATGGCCTTCTTGAGTCTTAACACCTTCCCTGGTTTCACAATGCTCTCAAGACCAGAAGTTGGTGTCATGTATACCTCATCTTCAAGCTCCCCTTGAAGGAATGAATTCTTGACATCCATTTGCCAAAGTTCCCAATCAAGATTTTTCGCCAAAGACAAGATGATCCTAACTGTGTGAAGCTTAGCTACTGGTGCAAAGGTATCCAAGTAATCCTTTCCATAGGTTTGTGTGAATCCTCTTGCAACCAACCTTGCTTTGTATCTCTCCACTTCTCCATTACTTCTATACTTGATGGTGAACACCCATTTAGAAGTCACTGCCTTCTTTCCTATAGGAAGTTCAGCTTCATACCAAGTTTCATTGTTCTCCATTGCTTTGGTCTCTTCATTCACAGCTTGCATCCACCTCTTGTCTCCCTTAGCTTCTTCATAGGTTGTTGGTACATGTTCTTGATCCAACTTCCCAATGAACACTTGATGTTCCAAAGGTACATGAGCTAAACTACAAACAGCTTGAATGGGATGGGCTACTGCATTGCTGTTGAAGTAAACTCTAGTCTTCTTCCATTCTGATGGATCCTTTCTCTACCTTGTACTCCTTCTTAACACTTGAACTTTCTGCTCATTCACAACCGGCTGTTCAACCCCTTCATTCTGTTCAACCCCTTCATTCTGATGATCCAAATCCTCAGGTTCCTCATGCTCCTCACAACCGGCTTTATCATGTGTAGAAGAATCAACCTCTTGCGGTTCTGGTGTTGATTCTTGAGTGTCCCCCTCATGATCAAGATGGGTATGTTGAGGAGTTTCTGAAGTTGGAGCAGAGACTGAGGGAGAAGAACTGGTCTTGGCCGGTTGTTGAGGTATACTGATGCCAAGGTTTTCCATGATCATCCTTAGGTTAGCAGCCCTATCTGATTGTGAAGTGGGAAGATCCTTCAAGCTATCCCAGTTCTTCTCATCATAGAAACTCCTTGTCTCCATGAATTTCACATCTCTTGAGATCAACACCTTCCTTGTTTCAGGTACATAACACTTGTATCCTCTTTGTGTTGTAGAGTATCCAATGAACATAGCTTTGGTGCTCTTAGCATCCAACTTATCCCTTTGTTCTCCTGGTATCAACACAAAACAAATGCACCCAAACACACGTAAGTGATCAACTAATGGATTGGTTTTGTTGAGTACCTGAAATGGAGATTGATCCTTAAGAACTCTTGTGGGAGTTCTATTGATCAAGTAGCATGCAGTCATGACTGCATCTCCCCAAAACCTCTTAGGAATATTCCTGTATAACATCATGGACCTTGCCACCTCTATTAAGTGGTTGTTCTTTCTCTCAGCCACTCCATTCTGTTGTGGAGTGTAGGAGCAACTTGTTTGATGTAGAATCCCATGTTTGGATAAGTGTTGCTTGAAAGCATTGCTTGTATACTCACCACCATTATCTGATCTAAAAATTTTGATCTTAGCATTGAAATGGTTAGTAACATAACTTTGAAAGTTCATAAAAGCTTCTAACACTTTATCCTTAGTTTGCATCAATGTTATCCAAGTATACAGTTTTCATCAATGAAAGTGACAAAATACTTATGATTCTCTCTAGACAAACAAGGAGCAGTCCACACATCAGAATGAACAAGATCAAAACAGCTTTCATAAGTAGTTTTAGAGTTTGGAAAAACAGATTTGCAATGTTTCCCAAGAATACAAGCCTCACAATCATCATTCTTAAAAGAAAAAGAAGGTAATAAAAGTCCTAAAGCCCTAGAGTGTGGATGTCCTAGTCTAGCATGCCAAGTAGAATCATCCACACCCACGCAAGTAGATAAAGCAATAGATAAAGCAGTAGATAAATCAGAAGAAGGATTGGTGTCTTCAATCATGTAGAGCTCATCCTTTGTCACACCTTTCCCAATCAACTTACTTGTCTTAATATCCTGAAACACAACATCATGAGGACTGAAAAAAACATTGTAATTTAGATCAGTGGCTATTCTTTTCACAGATACTAAGTTGGATGTGAAACTAGGCATAAAGAAGGCTTTGGATTTTTTGTTAAACAATTTCAGATTTCCTATGCCTTGAATTGGAACCTTATCACCATTTGCAATCACTACACATCCTAAAGTTGGTTTAACATTTTCTATCAACTTAGGGTCACTGATCATATGGTGAGAGGCTCCTGAATCAATGATCAAAGGTCTGATTTTATTTGATGCAAAGAGTGAAGTACAAAGAGCCATACCAGAGTTTTCCTTGAGGGCTTTGATGAGAGCCTCAAGGTCTGACCTTCTTACCATATCACTTTGATCAGTTATGGCTGGAGCTTTATGAACCACCATTTCTCTTCCTTCATCACATTGCTGCATTGAAGAAGAACCTGGTCCAGCTGCACCATAGGAGTAGTTTGCCCTTTGATATTTGAACCGGTTAGTGTGAGATGATGGTCTGAGGTTTGGGCTAAGACTGGTTTGTTGCAAGGAGGGAGTTTTCAAGGTAAATTTTCAAACAGGAGAGTTCTCAACTCACAGAGAACACGCACAAGAGCCAATAGGCCAAAGAAAAATGCTTGAAAGCTTAAGAGATTTCAAGAGTAAGAACCGGAGCTTTCAAGAACAAGATGAACAAGAACAAGAAAAACAGAGTTTAAGAATCAGAGTATGCGGAAATGAATAGGTATATGAGCTTGTTGCTCTGATACCATGTTAGAATATGAAGTCTAGATTGAGAGTTTGTTGAGAGATTGATGAGAGAATGAGTGAAGAGACTTAGAATCCGATTAGGGTTCTAAGCCGGTTAGAGAGAGAAACTAGGGTTGCGGCTCAAAGAGAGGAATAACTCTCTTGATATTCATTCAGAAGTGTTACAACATATTTATAATGAGCTACAACTAGGTTAAGGTATAAACAATCAATATACATAAATGGAATGTAGACAAGAACCCCTTTAGGAAAGAGATATTCCATTCGGGTAATTTGGAAAGTGACAGCCTGCGCTTTGGTCTCGGTGATAGTGACTTGTCCAACGGTCATACCGAGCTTGTCTTGAGCTCTGATCCAACCTCAGACTTCTCTGAACTTGAGCCATCTTGTTTGTATTCTCCAACGGCCACCTTGTATCTCTTCTTCCTTAATGCAAACATGTGACCCGGATCATCATAAGATAATAATGTATCCCAACTTTGCACATTGTTAACTTCTTCATGTCTTCATCTCAATACCTTCCTGGCTTGATTGAGTGAAGAGGGTATGATCAGCTTCTGATCTCTTAATTGTTAGAATATGAGATTTAGATTGAGAATGTAGCTTAGATTGAAGAGAGAACTGAAGAGAGAAGCTTAAGGAGCCGGTTAGGGTTCTTAAGCGATAGAGAGAGAGAATTAGGGTTTTAGAGTTTGCGATTGAAAGGAAGAATAAATCCTCAATCTCATTCATAAGAAATGTGTACAAGGAGTTAAATAAGCTTTACATCTAGGGTTACAACTGAATAAACAAAGAATATATGCTAGAAGACAAGGTGAACTCGTGAGGAAGAGAGAGAGAGTAACGATCATAAGGATAATGACATCTCCTTGCTATGTCGAAGAGTGATAGTGACATCTCTGCGTTTGGTTCAGACTTGGGATTAATGATCTGATCCTTGAGACTTCCCTTAAATAGAACTTGACCAAGATATGAAGTATGCTAGAAGTCTTGGAGTGATAAACCTTAGTTTCATGTGTTGATCCTTCTCGGTCCATTATCACCGATTGCACAATGTTTGCACAAGTCTCCTTTATGATCTCCAATTCAATACTCCCCATCAAGCTTGAATCCAAGAATTGAATCAAGCTTGAAATGACAATGGAGATCTACCTCATTAAAAACCTTCATGAAGAAAACCACTTGGGATAAAACTTCATGAAAGGAAAAAGAGTGTAGATTCCAAAGCCTTAGATGAATCCGGGAGTTCCATGAGTCCCAGCTTGGTATGAATTGATTCACACACCTTCAAGCTAGCTGCCTTGGTGAACACATCAGCTAGTTGTTCTTCACTCCTTGTAAAGCAAGGCAACATAACTCCTTGCTCAATCATCTGCCTTACTTTGTGACAATCCACTTCTATATGCTTGGTCCTTTCATGGAAGACTGAATTTGAAGCAATGTGAATGGCTGCTTGGTTATCACAATGCATGGTGATTGGTTTTGAAGTCTCAATCCCCAAATCCACAAGAAGAGCTTTGATCCACTCCAATTCTGTTGCCAACTTCCTCATTGCTCTATATTCAGCTTCAGCACTTGAACATGATACTATCTTCTGCTTCTTGCTCTTCCAAGTAACAAGGTTTCCTCCAATTAATGTACAATATCCAGTAGTAGACCTCCTGTCCACTCTATCTCCTGCCCAATCAGCATCACAATATCCAACTATCTCTGTGCTTTGATTGCAACCCATCCAAATGCCTTGACCATGAGCGCCACTTAAGTATCTGAGTATCCTCTCAACCATGTTCCAATGATGCATCTTGGGAGCTTGCATATGTTGGTTTACTTGGTTCACTGCATAACACAAATCAGGTCTGGTTATGGTTAAGTAAATGAGCTTACCAACCATCCTTCTATATTGAGTAATGTCCTCAAATGGTTCATCTACAAGCTCCCCCTCTCTTATGACTTTGTAGCCTTCCTCCAATGGTGTCTTAGCCGGTTTTGATCCAATCTTTCCTGCCAAATCAAGAGTGTACTTCCTTTGAGATAAGAAGAGTCCATCATTAGATCGACAAACTTCTATCCCAAGGAAGTACTTTAAAGCACCAAGATCTTTTATGTCAAAAACAGATTTGAGATAAGACTTAGTGTCTTGTATACTTGACTTGTTGCTTCCTGAGATGATAATGTCATCAACATAAACAAGGATGACAATGATACCTTCCTGATATTGAAGAGTGAACAAGGTGTGATCTCCTTCAGACCTCTTGAATCCTCTTTGCATAAGTGTTGAGCTCAGTTTATGATACCAAGCTCTAGGTGATTGCTTTAATCCATAGATAGCCTTCTTGAGTCTTAACACCTTCCCTGGTTTCACAATGCTCTCAAGACCAGAAGGTGGTGTCACGTATACCTCATCTTCAAGCTCCCCTTGAAGGAATTCATTCTTCACATCCATTTGCCAAAGTTCCCAATCAAGGTTTGTTGCCAAAGACAAGATGATCCTAACTGTGTGGAGTTTAGCTACTGGTGCAAAAGTATCCAAGTAATCCTTTCCATAGGTTTGAGTGAAGCCTCTTGCAACCAACCTTGCTTTGTATCTCTCCACTTCCCCATTTCTTCTATACTTGATGGTGAAAACCCATTTAGAAGTCACTGCCTTCTTTCCTTTAGGAAGTTCTGCCTCATACCAAGTCTCATTGTTCTCCATAGCCTTGGTTTATTCATTCACAGCTTGCATCCATCTCTTATCTCCTTTGGCCTCTTCATAGGTTTTTGGTACAACTTCCTGGTCCATCTTTCCAATAAACATTTGATGCTCCAAAGGTACATGAGCTAAAGTGCAAGTTGCTTGAATTGGATGATCCACTGCATTGCTATTGTAGTAGACCCTAGTCTTCTTCCATTCTGATGGATCCTTTCTATCGCTTGTGCATCTCCTTAATGCTTGAACTTGCTGCTCATTTACAACCGGTTGTTGTGGCTCTTCATTTTGATGATCCAACTCCTCAGATTCTGCCTCATGTTCCTCCTCAACTCCAACTTGATCATGTATAGTAGAAGAATCAGGTTCTTGCGGTTCTGATGCTGATTCATGAGTGTCCCCCTCATGATCAGGATGGGAATGTTGAGGAGCTTCTGAATTTTGAGCAGGGACTGAAGGAGCAGGAACTGAAGTTGTCTTGGCCGGTTGATGATGCATACTAATGCCAAGATTCTCCATGATCATCCTTAGGTTAGCAGCCCTATCTGATTGAGAAGTAGGAAGATCTTTCAAGCTATCCCAATTCTTCTCATCATAGAAACTCCTTGTCTCCATAAATTTCACATCTCTTGAGATCAAAACCTTCCTTGTTTCAGGTACATAACACTTGTATCCTCTTTTTGTTGTGGAGTAACCAATGAACATAGCTTTGGTTCTCTTAGCATCCAACTTATCCCTTTGTTCTCCTGGTATTAACACAAAGCAAATACACCCAAACACACGTAAGTGATCAACTAATGGATTGGTCTTGTTTAATACCTGAAATGGAGATTGATCCTTAAGAACTTTTGTAGGAGTTCTATTAATCAAGTAGCAAGCAGTCATGACTGCATTTCCCCAAAACTTCTTAGGAACATTCTTGTAGAACATCATGGACCTTGCCACCTCTATTAAGTGTCTGTTCTTTCTCTCAGCCACTCCATTTTGTTGGGGAGTCTAAGGACAGCTTGTTTGATGAAGAATCCCATGTTTGGACAAGTGTTGTTTGAAAGCATTGCTTGTATACTCACCACCATTGTCTGATCTAAAACTTTTGATCTTAGCATTGAAATGGTTAGTAACATGACTTTGAAAGTTCATAAAAGCTTCTAACACTCTATCCTTAGTTTGCATCAGTGTTATCCAAGTATACTTTGATTTTTCATCAATGAAGGTGACCAAGTACTTATGATTCTCTCTAGACATACAGGGAGCAGTCCACACATCAGAATGAACAAGATCAAAGCAACTTTCATAAGTAGTTTTAGAAGTTGGAAAAACAGATTTGCAATGTTTCCCAAGAATACAAGCCTCACAATCATCATTCTTAAAAGAAACAGTAGGTAATAAGAGTCCTAAAGCCCTAGAGTGTGGATGTCCTAATCTAGCATGCCAAATAGAATCATCCACACCAACACAAGTAGATAAAGCAGTAGATAATTCAGAAGAAGGGTTGGTGTCTTCAACCATGTAGAGCTCATCCTTTGTCACACCTTTCCCAATCAACTTACTTGTCTTAATATCCTGAAACACAACATCATTAGGACTAAAAACAACATTGCAATTCAAGTCAGTGGCTATTCTTTTCACAGATACTAAGTTGGAAGTGAAGCTAGGCATATAGAAAGCTTTAGATTCTTTGTTAAACAATTTCAGATTTCCTATGCCTTGTGTTGGAATCTTATCACCATTTGCAATTACTACACTTCCTAAAGCAGGTTCAACATTGTTTATCAACCTAGAATCACTTATCATATGATGAGAGACTCCTAAATCAATGATCAAAGGTTTCAATTTTTTTGAAGCAAAGAGTGAAGTACCAAGAACCATACCAGAGTTATCCTTGAGAGCTTTCATGAGAGCCTCAAGGTCTGACCTTCTTACCACATCACTCTGAGTAGTCATGGATGGAGCTTAATGGACCAGCATTGCTCTCCCTTCATCACATTGCCGCATTAAAGAAGAACCTGGTCCAGCTGCACCATAAGAGTAGTTTTCCTTTTGATCCTTGAACCGGTTGTTGTGAGATGAGGGTCTGAGGTTTAGGTGAAGGCGCCATCATCTATCCTTCAAATGCCCACTCTTCTTGCAAAAATCACACATCAAGACTCCTCTCTTGTCACCTTGATAGGGTCTAGTTTTAATCCTATTCTACTGCAAGTGCACAGTTAAGTGATTGTAGTATATAGGGTATCGTATCCACAGAGACTCTGGTCTCGATAGATAAAGAACCGTAGGAATTTAAACTAAGAAGAAAACAATCTGTATTAAACTAAATAGCAAAGCAAGAAAGTAAGCAAGTAGCAGATTGTTGGTGGTGAAAGCAGTTAATTAGAGGCGCTAAGTCTAGGGCGTTCTCAGGAAATCAGACAAGCAGACAAATCAATCAGTCAGGATCTAATTAAGCACAGTTCTAGAACTCAAATCACGGGAATAGAATTAACCAAATCTCTTTGCGAGAATTCTCTAAGTCTAAGTGCAGTAATCCAAATCTCTTTGCAATTACTAACAGATTAAACCAGCATTAATTTCAAGTTCGATATGTTCACAATTAAACTAAGCCAAATCTCTTTGCGAATAATTTAATTGCTCAACCTAAATAGTTCAGATTCTAAACCACACTCTCGTGTCGTATTTAGAAACCTAAGATCTAGATTCTAATTGATCAGGTTAGAACTAGCATTAAACTCAATTTAGATTGAAGAACATTCTATTCATGTGAATCCTTAACTGAATTAAACAAGTCTAGCAAGTCATGAAATCCTTAATGAGAAACCCTAAACCTAACTATGAATCTACTCAAACATGATTAATGAAACAAAAATCATAGAATTAATAGATTGCATATAAGAAATTAAATAGATAAAGGGGTTCGAAATCTTCTCCAAAATAGATGAAGTACGGGATTAGATCAGCCCCAAAAGCTCTAAAAATCTCTTTGCTCTAAGTATGAAAGCGTATCTAAAATAAACACCAAAATCCTAATTATATAGGCTTAATCTCGGCTGAGGCTTCTTTGTAAATACTGGAAACTTTTGGGCCAAAATGCAAAATCTTGATTCTTCATTAAACCGCCGTAATCGGCCCATCTCGCTAGTGTGTCGATCGACACCAAGGGTGTGTCGATCGATGCATGATCTCAAAAACGGATAGTGAGCTAAATCTCTCGGCCAATCACTCCAAAAGTCCCAAAATACTCCAATATCTCCAATTCCGCTCCAAACCTGATTAAACCTGTAAAAGACTCTAAAAGAACACAAAAGAACACTAAAACACAATTATATCATGGCATAAAACCGGTAAAAACCATGATATATCAACTCCCCCACACTTATCCTTTGCTTGCCCTCAAGCAAAACAGAGAACTAGAATGTAGTGAAGAGGTTTGAAAACTCTTCAGAAACTCTTTTCATCTTAGAAGCAGCAACACTCAGATTCCCCTTAGTAAACCACATGAAAAAAAATCAACCTGCAGACATCAAGACCAACATATACTTCCACCACACTTAACAACTGTCCTAAGTAAACTCCACAATCACATTCACGCATTCAAATTCTCCCTACTGACTTCTGCAAGTATTTAAGTGCGGTCTCACCTAAGGAGTATCGATCAAACGCACATGGACTCTTACCTTATCAGCTCTAGACCACCATACTATCTTTCTCTAGTCCCTTTCTTCTCTTTTCCCTTCCTTAGCATTCTGATTTTTCCCCATTGGGTATCATTTTTTTTTTTTATCAGTGCTCTTCCCGTTAAGGGGTGTACCTTGGACACATTCCATTGATGCACAGTATATGAAAGTTGTAGCTACCAATCCCATGACCAATTCGGAGTTACCAACTCATCCTCAGTTTATTATCTTTTTATTTTATTTTATGGAAGGGGAGAAGGGAACTAAATAGGACAGGTTTACAGGCTATGTCAGAACTAACAAGGGAATCCGACACAAAGTATATCAAGCCCTTAGGTGAGAAATCTAAGTCAGTATTAAGTTGAAGTCAGTAAAATGATCCTCTGATACTTAAGTAACCAGTAGGTTGATCCATGTCTGGGTTTTCTAATAGTCAGAGATAATCTGCAGCTTCATCCCAATGGTTACTTAAGTTCCTGCAAGTGCTGCTAATCTACTCAAAAAATCATTGTTTCTTACTTAAACAATTTTGACTCAATAAAACAAAATTTTTTAAAAAATTTAACTGACTCTAAGAAAACAAAAGAAAAAAGTTAGTAGAACCTCCCCCACACTTAAGACACACTGTCCCCAGTAGTGTCAAGCGAAGGATTGGCAAAAAGAAATAAAAATTTGTTTAAGGAATGGTTAAGTTCTGTCGGGTTTTACCTCTGTCGCTCAGGCATCGATCGTTGCACTAGGTGCATCGACCGTTGCTAGGCGATTTTTCGTGTATGATCGATCGTTGCTCAGGACCGCAACGGCGCCAAAAACTTGATAGGGTCTAGTTTTAATCCTATTCTACTGCAAGTGCACAGTTAAGTGATTGTAGTATATAGGGTATCGAATCCACAGAGACTCTGGTCTCGATAGATAAAGAACCGTAGGAATTTAAACTAAGAAGAAAGCAATTTGTATTAAACTAAATAGCAAAGAAAGAAAGTAAGAAAGTAGCAGATTGTTGGTGGTGAAAGCAGTTAATTAGAGGCGCTAAGTCTAGGGCGTTCTCAGGAAATCAGACAAGCAGACAAACCAATCAGTCAAGATCTAATTAAGCACAGTTCTAGAACTCAAATCACGGGAATAGAATTAACCAAATCTCTTTGCGAGAACTCTCAAAGTCTAAGTGCAGTAATCCAAATCTCTTTGCAATTACTAACAGATTAAACCAGCATTAATTTCAAGTTCGATATGTTCACAATTAAATTAAGCCAAATCTCTTTGCGAATAATTTAATTTCTCAACCTAAATAGTTCAGATTCTAAACCACACTCTCGTGTCGTATTTAGCAACCTAAGATCTAGATTCTAATTGATCAGGTTAAAACTAGCATTAAACTCAATTTAGATTGAAGAACATTCTATTCATGTGAATCCTTAACTGAATTAAACAAGTCTAGCAAGTCATGAAATCCTTAATGAGAAACCCTAAACCTAACTATGAATCTACTCAGACATGATTAATGAAACAGAAATCATAGAATTAATAGATTGCATATAAGAAATTAAATAGATAAAGGGGTTCGAAATCTTCTCCAAAATAGATGAAGTACAAGATTAGAGCAGCCCCAAAAGCTCTAAAAATCTCTTAGCTCTAAATATGAAAGCGTATCTAAAATAAACACCAAAATCCTAATTATATAGGCTTAATCTCGGCTGGGGCTTCTTTGTAAATACTGGAAACTTCTGGGCCAAAGTGCAAAATCTTGATTCTTCATTAAACCGCCGTAATCGGCCCATCTCGCTAGTGTGTCGATCGACACCAAGGGTGTGTCGATCGATGCATGATCTCAAAACGGACAGTGAGCTAAATCTCTCGGCCAATCACTCCAAAAGTCCCAAAATGCTCCAATATCTCCAATTCCGCTCCAAACCTGATTAAACCTGTAAAAGACTCTAAAAGAACACAAAAGAACACTAAAACACAATTATATTATGGCATAAAACCGGTAAAAACCATGATATATCACACCTCCATAGTTCTGCCTCTCATCAGCCTTGTACATCACTTTGTTGGAGGTTACCAGCAAAGACTTTATCTTGCTCTCTCCTTTCTTGCAACACCAAAGGGTCACTGCTTGGTGGCCTCAACATCTCCAACTCTGACCACAGTGATCTAAACTTCCCAAAGTGAGCTTTAAACTCCATATCTTCTTGCTGGATATTGTTAATGGCCAACTACACTTCAAAGACTCTGGTTAGGTTTGATTTATTCCCATAAACCTTCTCAATGGTATCCCACAGCTGCTTGGAAGTCACATAATAGGAGTAAGCCTCCAACAGGTGCTGGTCAAGTGAGCTTTGAAGTATGGAGAGGACATTCTGATCCCCTTGAATCCACGCTTCCTCATCAGCTTCAGATGTCTCTTCATGAGACTCAACATCTTCTTTAGCTTCAGCCTCGGTCCCACCCTTAGCTTTAGCCTTCATCACCTTCTCTGGAGCTGTGCTCCTCATGATGTACTTCCACAAACCTCTGCCTCCAAGTGCAGACTTCACCATCTTGGCCCAAACAATGTAGTTGGCACCTTTAAGAATCACAGGAATGATTACCCTTGAGTTCTCCATTGCTAAGACTGATTTGTTGCAAGGAGGGAGTTTTCAAGGTAAGCTTTTAGACAAGAGGGTGTTCTCAACTCAAAGAGAACACACACAAGAGTAAACAAGTCAAAGAAATGACTTAAGAGCTTAAAGATTTCAAGAACAAGAACAAGCGCTCAAGAACAAGCTTTAGAACAAGAAAATCAGAGATTTTAGAACAAGATTGCGGAAATGAGTAGGTTCTGGAGCTTATAGCTCTGATACCATGTTAGAATATGAGATTTAGATTGAGAATGTAGCTTAGATTGAAGAGAGAACTGAAGAGAGAAGCTTAAGGAGCCGGTTAGGGTTCTTAAGCGATAGAGAGAGAGAGAATTAGGGTTTTAGAGTTTGCGATTGAAAGGAAGAATAAATCCTCAATCTCATTCATAAGAAATGTGTACAAGGAGTTAAATAAGCTTTACATCTAGAGTTACAACTGAATAAACATAGAATATATACTAGAAGACAAGGTGAACTCGTGAGGAAGAGAGAGAGAGTAACGGTTATAAGGATAATGACATCTCCTTGCTATGTCCAAGAGTGATAGTGACATCTCTGCGTTTGGTTCAGACTAAGGATTGATGATCAGATCCTTGAGACTTCCCTTAAATAGAACTTGACCAAGATATGAAGTATGCTAGAAGTCTTGGAGTGATAAACCTTAGTTTCATGTGTTGATCCTTCTCGGTCCATTATCACCGATTGCACAATGTTTGCACAAGTCTCCTTTATGATCTCCAATTCAATATTAAAACCTCTTTCCATGAGAGTAGTACTCAACTTGTGATACCAAGCTCTAAGAGATTGTTTCAGACCATAAATTTCCTTCTTCAGCCTTAGAACCTTTCCTGGTGTAACCATGTCATCAAGACCAGGAGGTGGAGTCATGTAAACTTCATCCTCTAGCTCTCCTTGAAGGAAGGCATCCTTGACATCCATCGGCCACAAATCCCACTCCAAGTTTGTTGCTAAGGATAGGATGACTCTCACTGTGTGAAGCTTAGCTACTGGTGCAAATGTATCTTTGTAATTTTCTCCATAGGTTTGTGTGAATCCTCTTGCAACCAGTTGATGTTGACATCAAGTCATCATCAACCAAGGAGCATGGAGATGATATAAATCAACCAACCAAGACCCTTGGAGAGAAGCAGTTTGAGCCCACTAGAGACATATGTGTATGTCTTGGAGCATATCTACCTAACCAGGAAGAGTTGAGAAACAAATCAACCTGTAACAGAAGTTTAACTCATCAAGGAATCGTCACAAAGTGGAAGTGTTTCAAAAGCTTTCCAGATAAAGAAGATATGCAAGTTACAACTTAGACAATTTCCAAGGAACCCGCTGGAGACCAACTGCCACTTATTAGAGAGCTCATAACGTACCAGGATGAATCAAGTTTTAAATCAACTTATTATCGAAACCTTACTCAACAGAGGCCCAAGAAGAATTGGATTCGGTTCAAAATAATTAATGGTTTAAAAGTTATTCAACTTTTAAACCAGAAGATGCCCAACTTGCCTTATTTGGAACCTTCCGGGTTTAGCAGGCTTCAAGCATGATGCAGCCCCAAATCTGAAGCTAGATGGATAGGAGGATGGAAGACATAACACTGGTTGTATAACTCTCTTGTTCTGGCTGATTTGGGTGAGATGGATTGATTGATGGAACTTGTTCTGCTGGATGGATATCTCTCTCGGAAAAAAGTCAGAGAATGATCTGTAGAAGGTGGAATTATAGACGCCACAAAGAGAATAGATTCATCCTTGATAAGTCTGCTGAACACAAAGGAATGCTTCACACACAACTCTGGATTCAAAAGGGCTTTTCTTTGCTGCAAGAAAACGTTTTGTTTATTGATCTATGGTAAAAAAAATACAAGGCCGCAGTGGGACTTTATTAAATAGTCCATCAGCTATGCCTTTCTAGGGGACTTAAAGCAAATATTACAATAAAGGAAACATAGACTCAACTGGGACCTAATTGAAGCAGATTACATGGAGGACTCAACTTAAGAAAAACAGGGAAACAAACACAAGGAAGAAGCAACGGTCAGTTTATTCAAATGTAATGAAAATAAAACATACCTTAGCTTTGTGGGACGCTCCTCCTGATATGGTAAGTAGCCTAGACGAGTTTGGAGTGTTGGGAGCTCAGTTTGCTGCGTTTTGATGCTTCTCCTAAGTGCTGCTTTTCATTGATCCTTTGGATTGGAAGTTGCCACAAATAAAGAAACCTCCTTATTGTATTTGAGAAGTGGCAGCTCTAATGGACCGTCATGTATGTAATAAGGTGTTGTTTGGTCATTGTCCATGCTTTAGTTTGTGCTTGCTCGTGCTTGGTCCAAGATTGAAGTTGAGGTTATCTGAGCTTGGTTCAGCTTGCTGAGCAGAATAGCATCCTCTTGAGTGTTGAGAAGATAGTTAACAGCCTGGTTGAATTGTTCTCTTAACACTTTTTCTCTTGATCTTGTCAATGGTCCTTGTCTCACAATAGGGATTGAATCTTCTTGTTCTTGTCCAGATTGCATGTCCTCATCATTTCCTCCCCCTTGAGAAGGTTCTGACCTCAGAACTGATTCTCCTGCATCAAAAGAAGCTAAATCAGATACATTGAAGGTTGGAGAAATTTTTAACTCACCCGGTAGTTCCAGCTTGTATGCATTGTTGTTGATTCTCTCCAATACTCTGAATGGCCCATCTCCTCTTGGTGCCAACTTTGATTTTCTCTGATTTGGAAACCTCTGTTGCCTCATATGTAACCAGACCCAATCTCCAGGTTCAAAGATAACCTCCTTCCTATTCTTATCAGCCCTTAGCTTATGCTTTTCTGTCTTCTTATCCAGGTTCTCTTTAACCCTCTGGTGCAGCTTCTTGACAAAGCTGGATTTGAGTTCTCCATCTGTACTTGCATAAATGGTTGGTGGCAGTGGTTAGAGATCTAGAGGGGTTAATGGATTAAATCCATACACAACTTCAAATGGAGAGTAGCTAGTAGCAGAATGCTTAGAATGGTTATAAGCAAATTCATGAATGGTAAACAAGCTAACCATTGCCTTAAGTTCTTACCAACCGTGGCCCTCAAGAGTGATGAGAGGGTGCGGTTTACTACTTCAGTCTGCCCATTTGTTTGGGGATGACAAGTGGTGGAAAAGAGTAGATTGGTGCCAAGTTTCCTCCAAAGTGTCCCCCAAAAGTGGCTTAAGAACTTGGTATCTCCGTCTGAAACAATGGTTCTTAGAACTCCATGCAACTTAACAACTTCCTTAAAGAATATATCAGCTATCTGCACATCATCATTAGTTTTGTTGCAAGCAATAAAATGAGCCATTTTAGAAAACGTGTCAACAACTAAAAAGATGGAATCCTTGTTGTTGATCTTGGGCAGTCCTAAAACAAAATCCATTGAAATGTCCACCCATGGTGTGTTAAGAATTGGTAAAGGCATATATAAACCATGTGGATGTAACCTGGATTTGGCTTTTAGACAAGTGATGCATTTGGCACAGAACCTCTCCACATCTCTCTTCATGTGGGGCCAAAAGAAATGCTCCTTCAGAACAATATAAGTCTTGTCTCTACCAAAATGCCCCATCAAACCTCCTCCATGATCTCTGGTGATCAACTCTCTCATGGATCCTTGTGGTATGCACAGCCTCTTCTCTTTGAACAGGAAACCATCTTGCTGATAAAACACTCCAAATGATGCCTTAGGTGTTTCCTGGTATATGTCCTTGAAGTCTGGATCATCATCATACACGCCTTTGATGTGTTCAAACCCCATTATCTTGGACTCCATTGTTGATATGAGATCATGGCGCCTGGATAGTGCATCTGCCACAATGTTTTATTTTCCCTTCTTGTACTTCATCACATATGGGAAAGTTTCTATGAATTCCAACCACCTCGCATGCCTTTTCTTAAAAGTGGTATGTCCTCTTAGGTGCTTTAGAGTCTCATGATCTGTATGAATCACAAACTCTTTAGAAAGCAAATAGTGTTGCCAAGTTTCCAGTGATCTTACCAGAGCATACAACTCTTTGTCATATGTTGGATAGTTGAGTGTTGCACCATTCAACTTCTCACTGAAGTAAGCTACTGGTCTGCCTCCTTGTGTCAACACTGCACCTATTCCTGTACCAGAAGCATCACACTCAATCTCAAACATTTTATAAAAATTAGGAAGTACCAATACTGGTGCGTTGGTGAGACTGGTTTTGAGCCGTGTGAATGCTTGTTCCTGAGCCTCTCCCCATTCAAATGCTTTGTTCTTCTTGATCACTGAGGTGAGAGGTGCTGCTATGGTGCTGACGTCCTTCACAAACCTCTTGTAGAAGCTTGCTAAGCCATGGAAAATTCTGAAATGTCCTATAGTTGTAGGTGTTGGCCAATCTTGTATTGCTTTGATCTTCTCATCATCCACCTTAAGTCCCTGTGAACTTACAACAAATCCTAGGAAAACCAATTGATCAGTGCAAAAGATGCATTTCTTTAAATTTGCATAAAGACCTTCTGATCTAAGTTTTTGCATAACATGTTCTAGATGCTTAACATGATCATCTAAGCAGAGGCTATAAATCAGTATGTCATCAAAATATACTACCACAAACTTGCATATAAAAGCTCTTAGAACCTGGTTCATTAGTCTCATGAACGTGCTGGGAGCATTGGTGAGACCAAATGGCATGACAAGCCATTCATAAAGCCCTTGCTTGGTTTTGAAGGCTGTTTTCCACTCATCTCCTTCTTTCATTCTGACTTAGTGATATCCACTCTTGAAGTCTATCTTTGAGAAGATGGTTGCTCCATTCAGTTCATCAAGCATGTCATCAAGTCTTGGGATAGGATGTCTGTGCTTGATTGTGATGTTGTTGATGGCCCTGCAATCAACACACATTCTCCATGTACCATCTTTCTTTGGAACGAGCAGAACTGGTACGGCACATGGACTCAAGCTCTCCTTGATATATCCCTTTGACAAAAGCTCTTGAACATGCTTTTCCAGCTCCTTAGCTTCTTCTGGATTCACTCTATAAGCTGGTCTATTCGGCAATGGAGCTCCTGGTACTAAATCAATTTCGTGTTCAATGCCTCTTTCTGGTGGAAGCCCAGCTGGTATGTCTTCTGGAAACACATCCTTGAACCTTCCCAACAGCTCATACACGGCCATAGGGTGTTTCTGCTCTTCTGGACCTGAAAAATACTCTTCTCTAAAGATCATGAGTAGCACATGTTCTTTATGTTCTAAGGATTTCAGAACATTAGATGGTGAAATAAACAGATTGGTCTTACTTACCTTTGAACCTTTGTCCATTGCTTTTTGCATTTCATACACTTCATGTGGTGTTAATGGAGCTAGGTTATGCTTCTTGTTCTGGTGTGTGAAGCTGTAGATGTTGGTCCTCCCATTGTGCATGGTTTCTTTATCAAATTGCCAAGGTCTCCCTAAGAGTAGATTACCTGCTTGCATTGGCACAACATCACATTTCACTTGATCATGGTACTTACCTATGATGAATGGTACCACGACCTGCTCAGCTATCCTCATCTCAGTCTTATCATTGAGCCACCTTAATCTGTATGGTATTGGATGCTTCGTCATTTGCAGCTTCAGCTTATCTACAAGGTAAGCACTAGCAACATTAGTACAAGATCCTCCATCTATGATCAGGCTACATACCTTGGCATAAATGGTGCATATGGAATGAAAAATGTTCTCTTTTTGGATTGTTTCTGGCTCAAAAATGCATTGAGAGCTCTCCTGGTCACACAAGTATCTCTCCCACATCTGGATAATCAGTAACTTCTTCATCTCATCCAGACTGCTCATTCTCTGCTTCATCTTGATATTCAATGTCTCCATTGTCTCTTAAAATCATCACTCTCTGGTTTGGACAATCTCTAGCATAATGTCCTTTCCCTTGACACTTGAAGCATGTAATGTCTCTTGTCCTTTGAGGTGGAGCTTTGCTGCTGCTTGCTTCTGGTTTGTTAACCTTAGGCTGTTCAGAAACTGACTTCTTAAACTTGGAATCCACTTCTGCTCCCTTCCCTTTGTCTGAATACTTCTGTGGCTGATTCTGTAATACCCTGTATTTAAAAATGTGGTCAACAGGCAGAAAAAAAGTCAACAGTGGCAAAATTGTAATTTTGCCAAACTAGGGGCAAAATGGCAAAATGGTAATTTTGCCAAAGTTCGAGACGGAAGCCGAGAAAGGCCAAATGTTCTAATTTTATAACATAAAGAACATTTACAAGACCAGAATTGGAAAAAACGCAACAGAAATGGATTTTTCGGCTTGTCGGGAATGGAAATCGACTAAACCGAGAAAATTTCGGAAATTCATAACCGGAGCTTGGAAACTCTAAATGAGGTGATTCAAGTTGCTAAATTTATCTAAAATCAGGTAGAATCAGTTTTTGGAAGTTTTGGGATTTATACAAATGGTGAAGGATTTTCTAAAACTTTAATCGCGAAACCAAGGAAACCGAGACAACTTGCAAAATGGGTTTATAATTGGTTTGGGCCGGTTATGGGCTGGTTTTTTGTGGATCAGGAGAAGCTCCCTAGACAGGTGTCTCACCCCTAGGTCGCCAGCCATTCCTTTTGAGGTGTCAAGCCTACATTTGATGCATGTTTTTGGTTTCATGCAAAGGAATCAACCATCCTTTCAAACTATTCATGCATCTAGCTCATTTGGGATGATCTGAATCTCTCTCTAGCTTCTATATGTCGCCACTCCTCTCTACTCTCTCCAGAAACATTCAACAAATCCCAGAAATTCCTTTTGAAGAGCTTAAGAAAAGTTCAAGAACATTAGGTGTTCTTAAAAACTTCCAATACAAGAAACACCATATCTCTTTCAATATAAACTCAAATTCACTTCTGCAAAGCCCAGTAGCTTTCTCTCACTCTCCTCTACAACTGCCAGTCATCCACCGCTGTCGCCGTCACCGGAATCACGTCGGAGCCGCCGTTGAAGTGAAGCCACCGGCTTGATCTTTTGAAGCTATAGATGGATAGATCTCCTCTTCCTGATCAATTTGTTGTGTAGATTGTCACCGGAGCCACCAGAAAAAGCTACCTCCACCGCCGGTCAACGCCGGAGAAGTCGCCGGAATCCTTCCTTCGTCGTCTCTCTCTTCAGCCGGTTCATCAAGGTTGCAAATGGGTCAGTTGGTTCAAGAATTTAGGTTGGTTTATGCTTGGTTAAGCCTTGGTCAACGGTTGAGCTAAACCGGTCAACGATTTGACCTAAACTGGTTTAGCTTAAACCGGTTGATTGAAAGTCGGTTTCGTCCAATTGGTGGTTCAGTGGTTCAGAAGGTTAACCGGAGTGGTGAATGGTTCAACCGGGTCAAAGTAAACCACCGGTCAACGCCGGTCAATGCCGCGGTCAACGCATTGACTCTGGCCGGTTTGTATACGGGTGTTCGGGAAGCTTCGGAGTTCGTGTTCGGGTATTCGGGAGGTTGGGTTCTCAGTTTGGGGTCTCGGGAAGTCGTATCTGCATCAGTGCCGTTCATTCCGACCGAATCACTGTGAGTCGGCTCAAACACCATAGATAAGTACATATAGATTGGGAAATGAGAAACCGTAGAATTAGGTGTTTGCATACCCGGATGTGACTTGATCGTGTTTGAGAGTTGAGTTGACTATTAACGATAAACCGGTTAGGGTTTTAGACGCATGTTAGGATCGTGAGAATTAAACGGATTAAAATTGTTGTGTTCCGTTAGGTTGGTAGTAACGTTGTTTGATGCATACATATAGACGTTGTATGGTAGGGCCGTATATGCATATATATGTATTAAAAGAACGACATCGAATGAATCTAAGTACGGAAATTATGACGGTGTTAAAATACGGAATTAAACCTAAAAAACGTATAGCGTATGGAATGATATCGGGATTAGGTTTAATAGATGTTGAAGAGAAAGAATTGACTTATGTAATTGAAAGATGAGACGTCGGTGAGTTTAGTAAGCTACTAGCTCTAAACCGACGTATCGGGGATCTGATAAAAGATACCTAGGAAAGGTTAAGAAAAAGAGAAGTGTTGTGATTGGTGAGCCGTCTACGGATTAGCCATCCGCTAATCCAAGGTAGCGGCCGTGAATGAGTTAAAAGACTTTAGAAACCCTAATAGGCCTGACTTTGTGGTGATTATGTTGTTGTGTTGTTGTGTGGTTGTTGTTGAGCTTTCTGTGCAGGCATGTTAGATCGTCTCGGTGTTGGGCCGAGCGATCCATGTGGACACTTAACATGGTCACGGGACCAGTTAAGTCGTAGCCGCTGACCTGGTACGGTTCCGAGTCAGGGTAAAGGTGTGGCTGTGTTTGTGTGTAGACTTGCGGGACATCGTGTTGAGATTGTTGTTGATTATTGATTGAGTATGATTGCTAGAGTCCGAGCGAGTCTGCGTGTTTACATTTCTGCACTAGGACTCTAGGGTGCGTTAGATCCCGCAAGTCTAGGTGTTTGGATACATTCCGGTACTTCCGACCCGATTGCATCCTCGGGTAGTTTCCTAATCGGATCGTGGACCTTCGGGTGGTGATTCCGGTTATGGCGTTAACCTACTGAGTGACGCCGGTAGGTGTGTGATTCGGAGAATATGGGGTCATGTCCTAGGGCCGAATCGCATGGAATCTCAGGTTACCGTGGGGTAGCCCGAGTCACTGCATATCGACGGGCTGAGAACAGTGTCCTAGGTCGTGAGACTTCGTGTTTACGTCTAGGAGTCGTGGGCTAGTTACCATGTCGGTAAGGGTGGGAACCCGTGGAAGTTACTGAGATCGTAGGGGCCCAGTGTTGTGTTGGTATTGTTGGTATTACGCGATAGATAGATCGAGTCTCAATCGAGAGCATGTGCCGCAGTGCTTCCGATTTCCTCTAATCTCTTTCTCTTTCTTTTAACAATTGATTGTGTGTTGTGGGCTTGACACGACGTGGTAGTGCGTGATCGGCTGTTTATTGTGTTGTTTGTGTTGGGAATGTCCTGAAATCTACTGTACTATCTCTAGAAAGTATGATAAATGTCGAGATCAGACATAAGTCATAAATACTGGGTGATCATGATGACTTGCTAGAGCCCGCTCTTGATCTATAAGTTTAGGACTTATTGCCAGTATTGTATGATCCCAAAGGGTCACACACCATAGCTAACGGGAAAGTTAAAATGGAATTAATACGGTAAGATGCAAGGCATTTACTGTATTTGTACAGAGAATTGGGCCAGACAAAATACAGTTATTTTGTCTGATTTGGGTCTTGGGCCCAAAAGCCTAATAGGCCATTAGTTTAATCACTTGGGCCCATATAAGGAAGAGCACAGGCGCCAGTAAGACTAGTGGTCTGCGATTTCACTAGGTCTGGCCGTCCTCTCTCTCTCTGTTGTTCCAGCTTGGTCTAGAAACCTGATCCAGTAGCTTGTAAGCGTGTGGATACCTAGGAGGAGCCGGTAATCATCTGCTCTCATTGATCTCTTCATTACCAATCCGCTGCGCCAATAACAAGGTAATGATTCTGATCTGGTTTATGATTCAACTGCAAATCACCTAGATCCTAGTTGATTATGTTAGGTTGTAATCTGACAATTACACCAATGAACACATAATCCTACAGTGGTATCAGAGCTAGAGTCGTTAGGTTTTTTTGCTGTTTGGATCATATTTAGGTTGTTTTAATGTTTAGAATCGAATTTGGCTTAAGAAATTTGATTAGAAAACTTAAAAACCTAAGTATATGAATCGCATAATCCGATTGAAACCATCGGTATGCGATGTGATCGCCCGTGTCGATCGACGAGGGAGAGAGATATCGATCGATATGAATTGGATCGATTGCTTCTCGCTGTCCCGATGACCCGATCGCAACGAGCTGATGCACGCCGGTATCGATCGACGCAGGAGCGTGATATCGATCGATACACTGGCGAGAGATACGGTCCGCGAGTAGCCAATCGGTTCAACCGAGCTTCGCGGTTCGTTCTTCCCAAACCCGCGACAATGAACCGATCAAACCGATTGTGGTTCATTGTCAGCTTTAGCTTAAACCGCAGGTTAGGTCAAAATTGGCTAAAACACAAGGTGTTTCTTCCTGATTTTGGACTTAACCGAACCGATCCAATTTAATTGGTGGTTCAAGCGGTCAACCCAAATCGCGGTTTGCTGGAAATTATTTAATACAATTGGTATTATTTAATTTCTGGTTAAATCGGATTTAAATTCAAAATTGAATTTTAACCTAAACCGAAGGCTGGTCTAAGTTTGATTTGGTTGGACCAAATAATTTAGAGCTGGTCTGGTTTAGTAAATAACCAGTTGGATTTAGTAGTTAATTTGGTCTTGGACCAGAATTAATGAACCGACTCGGTTATGTCAAATTATTGGGCCAATTGGAATTCTGTGGTCTTGGGCCAAGAATTGGGCCTATAATTTGTGACCCAACCGAAAACTTTAATAAAATATTAAATTAGATTTATTTTTTTTTAGCATGTTTCTAGATTTAGAAAGTTTCTAAAATAAGTAAGTTTCCCAAAATAGTAATCTTCTATTTTTGGAAAGAAACCCTAAAAATCCTCAAAACCAATATCAAGCTTGGATGTTTTGCCCAATCTTGTCAGCTACTTAACGCTTATTCAATTACAGATATGGCTTACAGTGTGAGGTGTCTGTTTTTGCGTAAGTAAAGTAGTATATAGTCACTAATTTCATTGGGAGTCCCAGACTTTAGTGATTATTTGGCTGTAAGAGATTTGTTTTCTTGACTGGGCCATCGGGAGTCCCGGGCCTTGAGACATCTGGTGAATTGGGCCTTGGGCCCAATCCACAACCGAGAGTTATATGGATATAACTAGCTGTGTGTATGCTTACCAAGTAAATCTAATTCTGGGTGACGGCCAGTGGCCCACTTTGGTTTTAGTTGAACATGGGTCTCGGAATCATTGCATTCTTATGAGGTTAAACAAAGAAATTTTGAATGCAATGCGAGTTTTCTTATAAGTTTTTAAGATTACTCTTTTATGAACTAAATAACTAAAACTCTATTGTCTCATAATTTCAGCTATGTCAAGCACAAACAATCAAAACACTTTCTCGATCCGGTCTGTCCTTGAGATGGACAAACTGAACGGATCAAATTTCTTGACTTGGTCGCGGAACCTGAGGCTAGTCCTCAGGCAGGAGAGAAAGGACTATGTCCTTGAGAGAGCTCTCCCCGAGAGGATCGGGTCCAATGCCTCTCATGCAGTATATGATGCTTGGAATAAGCATTATAATGATGCGGTAGATGTGCGTGGTCTGATATTGGCTACCATGGACTCAGATTTGCTGAAGCAATATGAGAACATGGAGTCGCCAATAGAGATGATCAGCAGCCTAAATCTAGATACCACTGCAGGATTATGTGTGTTCATTGGTGTAATTGTCAGATTACAACCTAACATAATCAACTAGGATCTAGGTGATTTGCAGTTGAATCATAAACCAGATCAGAATCATTACCTTGTTATTGGCGCAGCGGATTGGTAATGAAGAGATCAATGAGAGCAGATGATTACCGGCTCCTCCTAGGTATCCACACGCTTACAAGCTACTGGATCAGGTTGCTAGACCAAGCTGGAACAACAGAGAGAGAGAGGACGGCCAGACCTAGTGAAATCGCAGACCACTAGTCTTACTGGCGCCTGTGCTCTTCCTTATATGGGCCCAAGTGATTAAACTAATGGCCTATTAGGCTTTTGGGCCCAAGACCCAAATCAGACAAAATAACTGTATTTTGTCTGGCCCAATTCTCTGTACAAATACAGTAAATGTCTTGCATCTTACCGTATTAATTCCATTTTAACTTTCCCGTTAGCTATGGTGTGTGACCCTTTGGGATCATACAATACTGGCAATAAGTCCTAAACTTATAGATCAAGAGTGGGCTCTAGCAAGTCATCATGATCACCCAGTATTTATGACTTATGTCTGATCTCGACATTTATCATACTTTCTAGAGATAGTACACTAGATTTCAGGACATTCCCAACAATCTCCCACTTGTACTGGAATCCTACATTCCCTAATCCTTTTGTCTCAATATCTTGATCTGGCATAAGGCAAGAAGCGTGTCATCCTTATATAGCCAGACCATGTTCATCGGACCAGATTTGATACTGACAATTCAAACGACTTGGGCAAGTCCGTTTGGGAGTGGCCACTCTCTTACCAGCTATCAAGTCTCCGATTGGCCTAGAGATATTACCTCCGTTAAACGGCAGGGACAAATCCCATCTTGTTCCATCACTATGAACTACACACTTCATAATACACCCAACCAAGGTCCTTATAGCTCCTAGTTACAAAACAGCGTTAGACAATGATCAAAGCGCATCAATCCATGTGCAGCCACATGCATGCGAACTCAGGTCTAAGGACTATACTCTATAGTGTTGGAATTGTGTCCAGTAATCTCGGTACTGTCTCTAGAAAGTAAGAGTATGTCAATGATCAGACATAAGTCATATAATACTGGGGGTCATGATGGCTTGCTAGAGTCCGCTCATGATCTATAAGTCTTGGACTTATTGCCTTTATTATATGATCCCATATGGGTCACACGCCTAAGCTAACAGGAAAATGTGTAGGAACGGTTTAGCAGAAGTACGGTAAAAGTGCTAGGCATTTACTGTACTTAGAGAGAATAAAACGGTTTAGGCACTGTGTGTCGATCGATACACAAGGGGTATCGGTCGACACAGTGCGCGAATGCCGTCTAGTTAATTGGTGTTTGGGCCAAATGGCCCAAACGGAATCAGACAAGTTTTATAAGGTAAAACTCGAGTTTCTGGACAATTAACCCTAGCCCCAGCCGAAAACTCTCTCTCTCTTTTGCGCCGAGCTCCTAGTGGTCTAGCAGCTGTTTCCTGTGATCGCGTGTGTGAACCTTTGGAGGATTCATCCCTCGGTGTTTCTCTGATCTCAGACATACCATCAATTCCGCTGCAAACAGGTATAAGGTGAGATCATCTTTTGTTTCTATTCTGAGAAGAACCTAGATCGCATGTTTAGGTTGATATGAATCTAAGAATTGAATCAGGATCAACTAATCAACCCTTCAGTGGTATCAGAGCCAATGGTTCTGGTTTTTCTTGTTTAGATTCAATGTTTAGGATTGTTTTCTTGTTTAAAAGTGTTTTGAATCAACTACTGATAAGAGAAACCATTTAAGCAACAAGAATTGAAATCTAAACACACATAAAATTGCAGAAACCAAACTATATGATTTGGTAGAATGCGATTTCAAGAGGTCTGTATCGACTGCGATCGCATGGATCGATCGATGCGATCGCATGGATCGGTCGATACAGCCCATCGGCTAACCCTGTTAACGCGTGAAAGCATCGATCGATGCAGGATCGATGCAGGTTCGATATTGGTGCATCGACCGATGCGGTTGGTGCACATCGATCGACACGGTTAGGGTTTTGGCTCGGTTCAGTGCATGCGTGAGAGCATCGATCGATACAGGATCGATGCACGATCGATGCAGGATCGATGCTGAGAGCATCGACCGATGTGGTTGATGGATCGATCGACACGGTTGGTTCATCGATTGACATGGTTGGTTTAAAGGCTCGGTTTAATTTTGATTAAAATTAATTCGTCCTGGTTTAATAAACAGATTTAATAATTTTATTAAGTCTGGTTAAACCGGGACAAGAAATCCAATGTCGAAAGAATTATTGGATTTAGTGCCTAAACCAGGATTTTCTAATTTGATTTGGTTGGACCAAATAAATTGAGAAAATCCGGTTTAGTAAATAACCGGTTGACAATTGTGGTCATCGTAGTAATTAAAATTTGGTTAGACCAATTTTAATGAACCAGACCGGTTATGTCATTTAATTGGACAATTGGGTCATGTCTTGGACATGGACCATTTCTTGGGCCTCGGGCCAAGAAGTTAAAACAATTGGGCCAATTATTTGAGTCTTTCTTCAGAATAATTTAAAATTTATTTTATATAATTATAAAGTCAATTTTAAATTAAAATTTTCGAAATTTTGAAATTAGAAAGTTTCTTAAATTAGAAGTTTCTGGATTTGCGGGTTTTGGATTTTAAAGAAATTTCTAAAGTTAGAAAGTTTCCGTTTTTAGAAAGTTTCCAATTTTAGAAAGTTTCCAAAAATAGTAGGTTTCCAAAAAATGGAAAGTTTCCGAAATAGTAATCTTCTATTTTGGGAATGATTTTTTAAATAAACCTACGAACCTCAAATAATATCAAGCGTTGGATGTCTTGTCCATTCTATGTCAGCTGTCGAAGCCCATTCAATTGTATTCATGGCCTTACAGTGTGAGGGTGTCTGCTTTTGCGTGGATAAGACGGTTTGTGATTCATAAATGTCATTGGGAGTCCCAGACATTAATGATTACATGACTGTATAGTCTGGTTTTCTTGACTGGGCCATCGGGAGTCCCGGGCCTTGAGACATCAGAGTGGATTGGGCCTCGGGCCCAGATTCACAACCAAGAGTTATATCACGGATATAATTGGCCGATATAGAGCTTACCGATATAAGCTAAGGTTTGGTGACGGCCAGTGGCCCACTTTAATCTTAGTTATATGTGGATCTTGGAATCATTATATTCTATTGAGGGTAACTTATGTTATTGAATATAATGCTTGATTAATCATATTAAATTTAATACGAGATTAATCATATTGAACATTTTAACTAATAACCTTTTTATCTATATATTTCAGATATGACTACTACAAGCACACAAAACACATTCTCGATCCGGTCTGTTCTCGAAAAGGAGAAGCTGACTGGAACGAACTTCCTGACGTGGTCAAGGAACTTGAGGCTAGTCCTCAAGCAGGAGAAGAAGGATTATGTCCTTCGTGATCCTCTCCCCGAGAGGCCTCCTGCCAATGCCGCCAGGACTCTGCATAATGCTTGGGAAAAGCATTCGTCAGATGAAAATGATGCCTATTGCCTGATGTTGGTGACAATGACTCCTGAGCTGCAAAAACAGTTCGAGAGTGTATTGTCACCCATCGAGATAATGGCAAGCCTGAAATCGCTT
Source organism: Orychophragmus violaceus (assembly GCA_030180135.1). Taxonomy (NCBI): domain Eukaryota; kingdom Viridiplantae; phylum Streptophyta; class Magnoliopsida; order Brassicales; family Brassicaceae; genus Orychophragmus; species Orychophragmus violaceus. The sequence continues at coordinate 45,695,257 of CM058233.1, read as the reverse complement.
TTTCAGGAGCAGGCTAGGACTGAGAGGTTTCAAACAGTTAAGAACCTCTTGGACTGCAAGTTGGCTGCGAATGCGGCAGTGAGTCCTCATGTCTTGAAGATGATGGGTTATCTCGATCATCTTCAGAAACTCGACTGCCCAATCAGCCAGGAACTTGCCTGCGACATCATTCTGCAGTCATTACCTGCAAGCTATGATCAGTTCATTCTGAACTTTAACATGCATGGCTTGAGTAAGACATTGCCTGAGCTTCACGGAATGCTCAAGACTGCGGAGCCCAATTTGAGGAAAACCGCCAAGGACCCAAATGTGCTTATGGTGCAGAAGGGCAAGGGGTTTAAGAAATCCTCTGCTAAGGATAAGGGAAAGGCCAAGGCTGTCCAAGTCGCGGACAAGGACACGCCAAAGCCCAAGCCCAAGTCCAAGGCTGGGCCAACTGACATATGCAGGTTCTGTAAAGAACCAGGGCATTGGAGGAGAGAATGTAAGAAATTCCAGGAAGGTCTAAAGGAATTGAAGAAGAAGACTTTTGAGACTTCTTCAACAGGTATTTTTGTTATAGAAGTTAATACAACTACTTCTGATAATACCTCATGGGTTATGGATACTGGTTGTGGGGCTCATATTTGTACTAATATGCAGGCACTCAGCAACAGTAGAAGGCTGAAGCAAGGACAAGTGGAGCTACGAGTTGGGAATGGAGCGAAAGTTCCAGCGCTAGCTGTAGGCACTTACTTGTTGTCTTTACCTTCGGTATTGATTTTAGAACTCAATAATTGTTATTTTGTACCTGCTATAAGCAGAAATATTATTTCAATTTCTTTGTTGGATTTGGAAGGTTATGATTTTTCAGTTAAGAATAAATTATGTTCCTTCAATCGCAACAATTTGTTCTATGGTTCTGCCCCTCTTATGAATGGGCTTTACATACTCGATCAATCCGCGCCAATTTATAACATTAATACCAAACGGTTCAAACCTAATGAGGAGAACCGAACGTTTCTATGGCATTGTCGTTTAGGGCACATCAGCGAGAAACGCATCAAGAGGCTCCATTCGAATGGACTTCTTGGCTCATTTGACTTTGAGTCATGTGAGAAATGCGAATCCTGCATGATGGGCAAAATGACACGGGCCCCCTTTAATAAACCTAACGAGAGGGCCAGTGACGTATTGGGCCTGATACACACTGATGTGTGTGGCCCAATGTCCACAAATGCAAGAGGAAACTATCAGTACTTCATTACCTTTACTGATGATTTCAGTAGGTATGGATATGTTTATTTAATGAAACATAAGTCTGAATCTTTTGAGAAGTTCAGAGAATTCCAAAATGAAGTACAGAACCAACTTGGCAAAAGCATTAAGGCTCTTCGGTCCGACCGAGGAGGAGAATATTTAAGCCAAGAATTCAGTGATCATCTGAGAGAGTGTGGGATCGTATCCCAACTCACTCCTCCTGGAACACCTCAATGGAATGGTGTGTCTGAAAGGAGAAATCGGACCTTATTGGATATGGTTCGATCTATGATGAGTCACACAGACCTTCCAATATCCCTTTGGGGATATGCTCTGCTAACAGCAGTGTTCACTCTAAATAGAGCGCCATCGAAAGCAGTAGCAAAGACACCATATGAATTATGGACTGGAGAAGCTCCAGTGCTGTCTTATCTCAGAATTTGGGGTTGTGAAGCCTATGTCAAGAGATTGATCTCAGACAAGCTTACACCGAAATCTGACAAATGCTACTTCATTGGTTATCCACGGGAAACCAAGGCTTATTACTTCTATCTACGTTCCGAGAACAAGATCTTTGTTGCCCGGGATTGTAACTTTCTTGAGAGGGAGTTTCTCTCTAAGAAAGACAGTGGGAGTAAGGTACTGCTTGAAGAAATTCAAGATGAACAGGATACTGCTCAACCTAATGAGGAAGAGCAGCAGGAGGACCTACAAGAAATTGTAGAGCCTGAACCTGTAGTACCTGAAGTTCGAAGATCCGGGAGGATCCGTCACGAACCCGAGAGATATCAAGGATTCCTCGTGACTGACTGTCATGATCTTTTGATCATTGATGGTGATGAACCATCGAACTTCAATCAAGCCATGATGGGCCCAGATTCCTCTAAGTGGCGCAAGGCCACTGATTCCGAAATGGACTCCATGTCGGTCAACCAAGTGTTTTCGTTGGTTGACTTACCCGCTGGTGTAAAAGCCATCGAGTGCAAATGGATCTTCAAGAAGAAGATTGACATGGATGGAAATGTCCAGATTTATAAAGCCAGGTTGGTGGCAAAAGGTTTCAGACAAGTTCACGGTGTGGATTACGATGAAACCTATTCACCAGTGGCTATGATGAAATCTATTCGGATTCTACTAGCAACTGCAGCTTTTCATGATTATGAAATTTGGCAGATGGACGTGAAAAACGCCTTCCTGAATGGTATTCTGGAAGAGGATGTGTATATGACACAACCTGACGGTTACATAGATCCAAAGAATGCTGGAAAAGTATGCAAGCTTCATAAATCCATTTATGGATTGAAGCAAGCATCGAGGAGCTGGAATCTTCGTTTTGATGAAGCGATCAAACAATTTGACTTCATCAGAAACGAAGAAGAACAATGCGTGTATAAGAAATCTAGTGGGAGCAAGATTGTATTTCTTATTCTGTATGTCGATGACATACTGCTTCTCGGAAACGACGTTCCAATGCTAAAGTCGGTAAAGGACTGGCTTGGAAGTTGTTTTTCCATGAAAGACATGGGTGAAGCCGCATACGTTCTTGGAATCAGGATCTACCGGGATAGATCTAGAAGGCTGATAGGCTTGTGTCAAGATTCATACATTGACAAAGTCCTACAAAGATTCAGCATGAAGGATTCCAAGAAGGGCTTCACGCCAATGGTACATGGCACAACGCTAAGCAAGAAGCAGAGCCCTACGACGGCTGCTGAGCTTGAGCGCATGAAGAATATTCCTTATGCATCTGCAATAGGATCTGTCATGTATGCCATGATCTGTACTCGTCCTGATGTTGCTTATGCATTGAGCATGACGAGTAGATACCAGTCAAATCCAGGTGAAAACCATTGGATTGCCGTAAAGAATATCTTGAAGTATCTAAGACATACTAAGGATAAGTTCTTAGTGTACGGTGGAAGTGATGTGCTTAAAGTCAGTGGATTCACGGACGCAAGTTTCCAGACAGACCAAGATGATTTCCGGTCACAGTCCGGTTATATCTTTTGTCTGAATGGCGGTGCAATCAGTTGGAGAAGCTCCAAGCAAGACACCGTTGCTGATTCCACTACAGAAGCTGAATATATCGCCGCCTCAGAAGCTGCGAAGGAAGCTGTTTGGATACGAAAGTTCATTATTGAACTAGGTGTGATACCAGATGCGGCTGAGCCTCTGGCACTGTTTTGTGACAACAATGGTGCTATAGCTCAGGCAAAGGAACCAAGATCACACCAGAAATCCAAGCATGTTCTAAGAAGATTTCACTTGATACGTGACATCATTAATAGAAAGGAAGTCAAGATCAGCCGAGTTCAGACAGATGATAACGTCGCTGATCCGTTGACAAAGCCACTCCCAAGGCCTAAGCTCGAGTTTCTGACTAAAGCTGTAGGCATTAGAGACATAGAAATGTAATCTAAATTTGAGTGGGAGTTTGAGGGCTTTTATTTAGTTATTTGATATGTTCTTGTAAAACATTCTTATGTTTAATGAAATTATTATTTCAAGATTATTTTAACTGTGATGAAATAATCGTTCCAAAATGATATGAACCATTTTATAGGTCATCGAAGTAAATGACTTGATCTTGAGTCATCGAAGTCATTTAGCTTGATCATGAGACCCTATATTTGATAGATGTTTTATATCATCCCGTCCCTAGTCGAAGGTTGTTGAAATTGGAACACCAACAACCATGTGAGACTGGATTGGTACGTGACTTATGACAAAGTCTCAGTGTGTCATAGATGCGCGGCATCAAAGTCAGTACATAGGTGTATGTTTGGGAACATACGACCGGACAAGACCCGCTTATAAGAACTCTTCAGGATATTTATATCTGTGTCATAAGAGATTCTTACTACGACTATAGAGTATAGTCCTTAGACCTGAGTTCGCATGCATGTGACTGCACATGGACTGATGCACTTTGATCATTGTCTAACGCTATCGTTCTGCGATAGTTATAAGGACCTTGTTTGGGTACATTATGGAATGAATAGTTTACAGTGATGGAACAAGACGGAATTTGTCCCTCCAATATAAATGGAGTGAATATCTCTAGGCCAATCGGAGATTTGAATACTGGAAAATGCATGGCCATGCTCAAACGGACTTTCCCGAGTCGTTTGGATTGTCAGTATCAAATCAGAGTCCGATGAACAAGATTAGGCTTTATAAGGATGACACCAATCTTGCCTTATGACTAATCGAGATATTGTGACAAAAGGATTATGAATACAGAGATTCCAGTACAAGTGGGAGATTGTTGGAATTGTGTCCAGTAATCTCGGTACTGTCTCTAGAAAGTAAGAGTATGTCAATGATCAGACATAAGTCATATAATACTGGGGGGTCATGATGGCTTGCTAGAGTCCGCTCATGATCTATAAGTCTTGGACTTATTGCCTTTATTATATGATCCCATATGGGTCACACGCCTAAGCTAACAGGAAAATGTGTAGGAACGGTTTAGCAGAAGTACGGTAAAAGTGCTAGGCATTTACTGTACTTAGAGAGAATAAAACGGTTTAGGCACTGTGTGTCGATCGATACACAAGGGGTATCGGTCGACACAGTGCGCGAATGCCGTCTAGTTAATTGGTGTTTGGGCCAAATGGCCCAAACGGAATCAGACAAGTTTTATAAGGTAAAACTCGAGTTTCTGGACAATTAACCCTAGCCCCAGCCGAAAACTCTCTCTCTCTTTTGCGCCGAGCTCCTAGTGGTCTAGAAGCTGTTTCCTGTGATCGCGTGTGTGAACCTTTGGAGGATTCATCCCTCGGTGTTTCTCTGATCTCAGACATACCATCAATTCCGCTGCAAACAGGTATAAGGTGAGATCATCTTTTGTTTCTATTCTGAGAAGAACCTAGATCGCATGTTTAGGTTGATATGAATCTAAGAATTGAATCAGGATCAACTAATCAACCCTTCATATAGTCGTAAATGAGAACCTCTCATGACACAGATATTAATATCTTGTAGAATTCTCATCAGCGGGCCATGTCCGGTCATATGCTCCCCTACATATACCTATGTGTCGACTTTGATGCCGCGCATCTATGACCCCTCGAAACTTGGTCATAAGTCTCAACACACTCTAGTCTCAAATGGTTGTTGGTGTTCCAATTTCAACAACCTTCGACTATGGACACTATGATTTATGTCATTTCGTTAAGCATGGGGTTTCAGGATCAAGTCTACTCATGTACTTCGATGGCCCATATATAATGACATGAATCATTTTGGAACGATTATTTTATATCACAGTTAAAAATAATCCAGAAATAAAATTTCATTAACATTAAAAATGTTTACATGAACCAATCAAAATAACTAAAATAAAGCCCTAACAACTCTTATCAAACAGAGATTACATTTGAATATCTCTAATTCCTACAGCAGCAGTGTGCAACTCGTGCTTAGGTCTCGGGAGTGGCTTTGTCAATGGGTCAGCCACGTTCTCATCAGTGGGAACTCTGTTGACCATCACTTCACCTCTATTCACTATATCACGAATCAGGTGATACCTTCTCATAATGTGTTTTGATTTCTGATGACGTCTCGGTTCCTTGGCTTGAGCAATTGCACCATTGTTGTCACAATACAGTGCTAGAGGCTCAGTAGCATTTGGGAATACACCGAGTTCAATCAAGAAGTTCCTTATCCAAACTCCTTCCTTCGCAGCTTCTGAAGCAGCGATGTATTCAGCTTCAGTTGTGGAATCTGCCACGGTGCTCTGCTTGGAGCTCTTCCAACTTACTGCACCGCCATTCAGACAGAAGATGTAACCAGACTGTGACCGGAAATCATCTTTATCTGTCTGAAAACTTGCATCCGTGAATCCACTCATTTCAAGCACTTCACTTCCTCCGTAAACCAAGAACTTATCCTTAGTATTCCTCAAATACTTCAGGATATTCTTTACGGCAATCCAGTGACTCTCACCTGGATTAGACTGGTACCTACTTGTCATGCTTAGTGCATAAGCAACATCAGGACGAGTACAGATCATGGCATACATGATAGATCCTATAGCCGAAGCATAAAGAATCCTACTCATGCGCTTAAGCTCATCAGGTGTTTTAGGACACTGATCCTTGCTTAGTGTAGCACCATGTATCATTGGCGTGAATCCTTTCTTGGATTTATCCATTCCGAATCGATGCAGGATTTTGTCTATATAAGCATCTTGACAAAGTCCAATCAGCTTTTTAGATCTGTCTCTAAAGATTCGGATTCCAAGAACATACGCGGCTTCACCCATGTCCTTCATGGAAAAACAACTTCCCAGCCAGTCTTTAACAGACTTCAGCATTGGAATATCATTTCCAAGAAGCAATATGTCATCGACATATAGGATAAGAAACGCCACTTTGCTCCCACTAGTTTTCTTATACACACATTGTTCTTCCTCGTTTCTGATGAAGTCAAAATTCTTTATTGCCTCATCAAAACGAATATTCCAACTCCTGGATGCTTGCTTCAATCCATAAATGGATTTATGAAGTTTGCATACTTTCCCAGCATTCTTAGGATCAATGTAACCGTCAGGCTGTGTCATATACACATCCTCCTCCAAGATTCCATTCAGGAAGGCGGTTTTCACATCCATCTGCCAAATCTCATAATCATAATAAGCGGCAGTTGCTAGGAGAATCCGAATTGATTTCATCATGGCCACTGGTGAATAAGTTTCATCATAGTCTATACCATGAATATGTTTGAAACCTTTTGCCACCAACCTGGCCTTGTAAATCTGGACATTTCCATCCATGTCAATCTTCTTCTTGAAGATCCATTTACACTCGATGGCTTTCGCACCAGCGGGTAAGTCAACCAGTGAAAACACTCGGTTGATTGACATGGAGTCCATCTCGGATTCATTGGCTTCATGCCACTTTGAGGAGTCAGGGCCCATCATGGCTTCTGCAAAGTTCGAGGGTTCATCACCGTCAATGATCAAAAGATCATGGCAATTAGTCACGAGGAATCCCTGATATCTATCGGGTTCGTGACGGATCCTTCCGGATCTTTGAACTTCAGGTACTTCAGGTTCAGGTTCTATTACAACTTCATGTAATTCATCCTGCTGTTCTTCCTCATTAGGTTGAACAGGTTCCTGTCCTTCTTGAATTTCATCAAGTTGTACCTTACTCCCACTATCTTTCTTAGAGAGAAATTCCCTCTCAAGAAAAGTACAATCCCGAGCAACAAAGATCTTGTTCTCGGATCGCATATAGAAGTAATAAGCCTTGGTATCCCTAGGATAACCAATGAAGTAGCATTTGTCAGATTTTGGTGTAAGCTTGTCTGAGATTAATCTTTTGACATAGGCTTCACAACCCCAAATTCTGAGAAAAGACATTGCTGGAGCTTTTCCAGTCCATAACTCATATGGTGTCTTTGCTACTGCTTTTGATGGCACTCTGTTCAGTGTGAACGTTGCGGTCAGCAAAGCATATCCCCAAAGGGATATAGGAAGGTCTGTGTGACTCATCATGGATCGGACCATATCTAACAATGTCCGATTCCTTCTCTCAGACACACCATTCCACTGAGGTGTTCCAGGAGGTGTGAGTTGGGAGATGATCCCACACTCACTCAGATGATCACGAAATTCCTGGCTCAAGTATTCTCCTCCTCGGTCCGACCGAAGAGCCTTAATACTTTTACCAAGCTGGTTCTGTACTTCATTCTGGAATTCTTTGAACTTCTCAAAGGTTTCCGACTTATGTTTCATCAAGTAGACATATCCATATCTACTGAAATCATCAGTGAATGTAATGAAGTACTGATAGTTTCCTCTAGCATTTGTGGACATTGGGCCACACACGTCAGTATGTATCAGGCCCAATAGTTCACTGGCCCTTTCTGTGGGTTTATTAAAAGAGGCCCATGTCATTTTGCCCATTAGGCAAGATTCGCATTGCTCACAAGACTCAAAGTCAAATGAGCCCAAGAGTCCATTTGAATGGAGCCTCTTGACGCGTTTCTCACTAATGTGCCCTAAACGACAATGCCAGAGAAACGTTTCATTTTCTTCGTTAGATTTGAACCGTTTTGTATTAATGTTATATATTGGAGTAGATTGATCCAGCATGTACAGCCCATTCATAAGAGGGGCACAACCATAGAACATATCATTGAGATTAAAGGAACACAATTTATTCTTAATAGAAAAATCAAATCCTTGTAAATCCAACAATGAAACTGAAATGATATTTATGCTTATAGCAGGTACAAAATAACAATTCTCAAGTTCTAAAATCAATCCAGAAGGTAAAGACAACAAGTAAGTGCCAACGGCCAGTGCTGGAACCTTCGCTCCATTGCCAACCCGCAACTCTACTTGCCCTTGCTTCAACCTTCTACTGTTGCTGAGTGTCTGCACATTAGTACAAATATGAGCACCACATCCAGTATCTAATACCCAAGTTGTATTATCAGAAGTAGTAGTATTTACTTCAAAAACAAAAATACCTGAAGAAGTAGTCGCGAAGGACTTCTTCTTCTCCTTCAGACTTTCCTGGTATTTCTTACAGTCCCTGCGGTAATGCCCTGCCTCTTTGCAAAAGTGACAGATATCAGAAGGCCCAGCTTTAGACACGGGCTTGGGCTTGGCCTTTTCATTGTTGACTGCCTTGCCCTTTCCCTTGTCTGCAGCAGATTTCTTGAAACCCTTGCCCTTCTGCACCATGAGTACAGACGGCTCCTTGGCCTTCTTCAGATTAGGTTCTGCAGTCTTGAGCATACCATGTAGCTCAGGCAAAGTCTTTATCAACCCATGCATATTATAGTTCAAGATGAACTGGTCATATGCAGGAGTAAGAGACTGCAGAACGATATCACAAGCAAGCTCTTGGCTTATAGGACAGTCGAGTCTAGTCAAATGATCGAGATAACCCATCATTTTCAGAACATGTGGACTCACTGCTGCATCCTTAGCCATTTTACAGTCCAAGAGATTCTTTACAGTTTGGAATCTCTCTGTACGAGCCTGCTCCTGAAACAACGCTTTCAGGTTTGCCATCAGTTCCATGGGACAAGTCAGGCCTTCCCACTGCATCTGCAGTTCGGGAGCCATTGTCGCCAACATTAGGCAAACCACGTCATTAGCATCTGAAAAATGCGTATCCCAAGCATTCTTCACAGCTTGTGCGGCATTATTCGCAGGTCTAGGGGGGAGAACTCTTTCAAGGACATAAGCCTTCTTCTCCTGCCTGAGCACAAGTCTCAGGTTCCTGGACCAGTTCAGGAAGTTTGATCCGTTCAGTTTGTCCTTCTCAAGGGCAGACCGGATCGAGAAAGTGTTTTGTGTTGTTGTGCTTGACATAGCTGAAATTATGAGACAATAGAGTTTTAGTTATTTAGTTCATAAAAGAGTAATCTTAAAAACTTATAAGAAAACTCGCATTGCATTCAAAATTTCTTTGTTTAACCTCATTAGAATGCAATGATTCCGAGACCCATGTTCAACCAAAACCAAAGTGGGCCACTGGCCGTCACCCGGAATTAGCTTTACTTGGTAAGCATACACACAGCTAGTTATATCCATATAACTCTCGGTTGTGGATTGGGCCCAAGGCCCAATTCACCAGATGTCTCAAGGCCCGGGACTCCCGATGGCCCAGTCAAGGAAACCAATCTCTTACAGCCAAATAATCACTAAAGTCTGGGACTCCCAATGAAATTAGTGACTATATACTACTTTACTTACGCAAAAACAGACACCTCACACTGTAAGCCATATCTGTAATTGAATAAGCGTTAAGTAGCTGACAAGATTGGGCAAGACATCCAAGCTTGATATTGGTTTTGAGGATTTTAGGTTTTATTTCCAAAAATAGAAGATTACTATTTTGGGAAACTTACTTATTTTAGAAACTTTCTAAATCTAGAAACATGCCAAAAATAGAAATTTCTAATTTAAAGTTTTATTAAAGTTTTCGGTTGGGTCACAAATTATAGGCCCAATTCTTGGCCCAAGACCACATAATTCCAATTGGCCCAATAATTTGACATAACCGAGTCGGTTCATTAATTCTGGTCCAAGACCAAATTAACTACTAAATCCAACTGGTTATTTACTAAACCAGACCAGCTCTAAATTATTTGGTCCAACCAAATCAAACTTAGACCAACCTTCGGTTTAGGTTAAAATTCAATTTTGAATTTAAATCCGGTTTAACCAGAAATTAAATAATACCAATTGTATTAAATAATTTCCAGCAAACCGCGATTTGGGTTAACCGCTTGAACCACCAATTAAATTGGATCGGTTCGGTTAAGTCCAAAACCGGGAAGAAACACCTTGTGTTTTAGCCAATTTTGACCTAACTTGCGGTTTTAGCTAAAGCTGACAATGAACCACAATCGGTTTGATTGGTTCATTGTCACGGGTTTGGGAAGAACGAACCGCGAAGCTCGGTTGAACCGATTGGCTACTCGCGGACCGTTTACCACGCCTGCGTATCGATCGATATCACGCTCCTGCGTCGATCGATACTCGCGTGTATCAGCTCGATGCGATCGGGTCATCGGGACAGCGAGAAGCAATCAATCCGATTCATATCGATCGATATCTCGCTCCCTCGTCGATCGACACAGGCGAACAGATCGCATACCGATGGGTTTCAATCGGATCATGCGATTTTCATATTAGGGTTCTTACAAGTTCTAATCAAATTTCTTAAGCCAAATTCGATTCTTAACATTAAAACAACCCAAATATGATCCAAACAGCAAAAACCTAACGACCTAGGCTCTGATACCACTGTAGGATTATGTGTGTTCATTGGTGTAATTGTCAGATTACAACCTAACATAATCAACTAGGATCTAGGTGATTTGCAGTTGAATCATAAACCAGATCCGAATCATTACCTTGTTATTGGCGCAGCGGATTGGTAATGAAGAGATCAATGAGAGCAGATGATTACCGGCTCCTCCTAGGTATCCACACGCTTACAAGCTACTGGATTAGGTTGCTAGACCAAGCTGGAACAACAGAGAGAGAGAGGACGGCCAGACCTAGTGAAATCGCAGACCACTAGTCTTACTGGCGCCTGTGCTCTTCCTTATATGGGCCCAAGTGATTAAACTAATGGCCTATTAGGCTTTTGGGCCCAAGACCCAAATCAGACAAAATAACTGTATTTTGTCTGGCCCAATTCTCTGTACAAATACAGTAAATGCCTTGCATCTTACCGTATTAATTCCATTTTAACTTTCCCGTTAGCTATGGTGTGTGACCCTTTGGGATCATACAATACTGGCAATAAGTCCTAAACTTATAGATCAAGAGCGGGCTCTAGCAAGTCATCATGATCACCCAGTATTTATGACTTATGTCTGATCTCGACATTTATCATACTTTCTAGAGATAGTACAGTAGATTTCAGGACATTCCCAACAGTGGTATCAGAGCCTAGGTCGTTAGGTTTTTGCTGTTTGGATCATATTTGGGTTGTTTTAATGTTAAGAATCGAATTTAGCTTAAGAAATTTGATTAGAACTTGTAAGAACCCTAATATGAAAATCGCATGATCCGATTGAAACCCATCGGTATGCGATCTGTTCGCCCGTGTCGATCGACGAGGGAGCGAGATATCGATCGATATGAATCGGATCGATTGCTTCTCGCTGTCCCGATGACCCGATCGCATCGAGCTGATGCACGCGAGTATCGATCGACGCAGGAGCGTGATATCGATCGATACGCAGGCGTGGTAAACGGTCCGCGAGTAGCCAATCGGTTCAACCGAGCTTCGCGGTTCGTTCTTCCCAAACCCGCGACAATGAACCAATCAAACCGATTGTGGTTCATTGTCAGCTTTAGCTAAAACCGCAAGTTAGGTCAAAATTGGCTAAAACACAAGGTGTTTCTTCCCGGTTTTGGACTTAACCGAACCGATCCAATTTAATTGGTGGTTCAAGCGGTTAACCCAAATCGCGGTTTGCTGGAAATTATTTAATACAATTGGTATTATTTAATTTCTGGTTAAACCGGATTTAAATTCAAAATTGAATTTTAACCTAAACCGAAGGCTGGTCTAAGTTTGATTTGGTTGGACCAAATAATTTAGAGCTGGTCTGGTTTAGTAAATAACCAGTTGGATTTAGTAGTTAATTTGGTCTTGGACCAGAATTAATGAACCGACTCGGTTATGTCAAATTATTGGGCCAATTGGAATTCTGTGGTCTTGGGCCAAGAATTGGGCCTATAATTTGTGACCCAACCGAAAACTTTAATAAAACTTTAAATTAGAAATTTCTATTTTTGGCATGTTTCTAGATTTAGAAAGTTTCTAAAATAAGTAAGTTTCCCAAAATAGTAATCTTCTATTTTTGGAAATAAAACCTAAAATCCTCAAAACCAATATCAAGCTTGGATGTCTTGCCCAATCTTGTCAGCTACTTAACGCTTATTCAATTACAGATATGGCTTACAGTGTGAGGTGTCTGTTTTTGCGTAAGTAAAGTAGTATATAGTCACTAATTTCATTGGGAGTCCCAGACTTTAGTGATTATTTGGCTGTAAGAGATTGGTTTCCTTGACTGGGCCATCGGGAGTCCCGGGCCTTGAGACATCTGGTGAATTGGGCCTTGGGCCCAATCCACAACCGAGAGTTATATGGATATAACTAGTTGTGTGTATGCTTACCAAGTAAAGCTAATTCCGGGTGACGGCCAGTGGCCCATTTTGGTTTTGGTTGAACATGGGTCTCGGAATCATTGCATTCTAATGAGGTTAAACAAAGAAATTTTGAATGCAATGCGAGTTTTCTTATAAGTTTTTAAGATTACTCTTTTATGAACTAAATAACTAAAACTCTATTGTCTCATAATTTCAGCTATGTCAAGCACAACAACACAAAACACTTTCTCGATCCGGTATGCCCTTGAGAAGGACAAACTGAACGGATCAAACTTCCTGAACTGGTCCAGGAACCTGAGACTTGTGCTCAGGCAGGAGAAGAAGGCTTATGTCCTTGAAAGAGTTCTCCCCCCTAGACCTGCGAATAATGCCGCACAAGCTGTGAAGAATGCTTGGGATACGCATTCTTCAGATGCTAATGACGTGGTTTGCCTAATGTTGGCGACAATGGCTCCCGAACTGCAGATGCAGTGGGAAGGCCTGACTTGTCCCATGGAACTGATGGCAAACCTGAAAGCGTTGTTTCAGGAGCAGGCTCGTACAGAGAGATTCCAAACTGTTAAGAATCTCTTGGACTGTAAAATGGCTAAGGATGCAGCAGTGAGTCCACATGTTCTGAAAATGATGGGTTATCTCGATCATTTGACTAGACTCGACTGTCCTATAAGCCAAGAGCTTGCTTGTGATATCGTTCTGCAGTCTCTTACTCCTGCATATGACCAGTTCATCTTGAACTATAATATGCATGGGTTGATAAAGACTTTGCCTGAGCTACATGGTATGCTCAAGACTGCAGAACCTAATCTGAAGAAGGCCAAGGAGCCGTCTGTACTCATGGTGCAGAAGGGCAAGGGTTTCAAGAAATCTGCTGCAGACAAGGGAAAGGGCAAGGCAGTCAACAATGAAAAGGCCAAGCCCAAGCCCGTGTCTAAAGCTGGGCCTTCTGATATCTGTCACTTTTGCAAAGAGGCAGGGCATTACCGCAGGGACTGTAAGAAATACCAGGAAAGTCTGAAGGAGAAGAAGAAGTCCTTCGCGACTACTTCTTCAGGTATTTTTGTTATTGAAGTAAATACTACTACTTCTGATAATACAACTTGGGTATTAGATACTGGATGTGGTGCTCATATTTGTACTAATGTGCAGACACTCAGCAACAGTAGAAGGTTGAAGCAAGGGCAAGTAGAGTTGCGGGTTGGCAATGGAGCGAAGGTTCCAGCACTGGCCGTTGGCACTTACTTGTTGTCTTTACCTTCTGGATTGATTTTAGAACTTGAGAATTGTTATTTTGTACCTGCTATAAGCAGAAATATCATTTCAGTTTCATTGTTGGATTTACAAGGATTTGATTTTTCTATTAAGAATAAATTGTGTTCCTTTAATCTCAATGATATGTTCTATGGCTGTGCCCCTCTTATGAATGGGCTGTACATGCTGGATCAATCTACTCCAATATATAACATTAATACAAAACGGTTCAAATCTAACGAAGAAAATGAAACGTTTCTCTGGCATTGTCGTTTAGGGCACATTAGTGAGAAACGCGTCAAGAGGCTCCATTCAAATGGACTCTTGGGCTCATTTGACTTTGAGTCTTGTGAGCAATGCGAATCTTGCCTAATGGGCAAAATGACACGGGCCTCTTTTAATAAACCCACAGAAAGGGCCAGTGAACTATTGGGCCTGATACATACTGACGTGTGTGGCCCAATGTCCACAAATGCTAGAGGAAACTATCAGTACTTCATTACATTCACTGATGATTTCAGTAGATATGGATATGTCTACTTGATGAAACATAAGTCGGAAACCTTTGAGAAGTTCAAAGAATTCCAGAATGAAGTACAGAACCAGCTTGGTAAAAGTATTAAGGCTCTTCGGTCGGACCGAGGAGGAGAATACTTGAGCCAGGAATTTCGTGATCATCTGAGTGAGTGTGGGATCATCTCCCAACTCACACCTCCTGGAACACCTCAGTGGAATGGTGTGTCTGAGAGAAGGAATCGGACATTGTTAGATATGGTCCGATCCATGATGAGTCACACAGACCTTCCTATATCCCTTTGGGGATATGCTTTGCTGACCGCAACGTTCACACTGAACAGAGTGCCATCAAAAGCAGTAGCAAAGACACCATATGAGTTATGGACTGGAAAAGCTCCAGCAATGTCTTTTCTCAGAATTTGGGGTTGTGAAGCCTATGTCAAAAGATTAATCTCAGACAAGCTTACACCAAAATCTGACAAATGCTACTTCATTGGTTATCCTAGGGATACCAAGGCTTATTACTTCTATATGCGATCCGAGAACAAGATCTTTGTTGCTCGGGATTGTACTTTTCTTGAAAGGGAATTTCTCTCTAAGAAAGATAGTGGGAGTAAGGTACAACTTGATGAAATTCAAGAAGGACAGGAACCTGTTCAACCTAATGAGGAAGAACAGCAGGATGAATTACATGAAGTTGTAATAGAACCTGAACCTGAAGTACCTGAAGTTCGAAGATCCGGAAGGATCCGTCACGAACCCGATAGATATCAGGGATTCCTCGTGACTAATTGCCATGATCTTTTGATCATTGACGGTGATGAACCCTCGAACTTTGCAGAAGCCATGATGGGCCCTGACTCCTCAAAGTGGCGTGAAGCCACTGAATCCGAGATGGACTCCATGTCAATCAACCGAGTGTTTTCACTGGTTGACTTACCCGCTGGTGCGAAAGCCATCGAGTGTAAATGGATCTTCAAGAAGAAGATTGACATGGATGGAAATGTCCAGATTTACAAGGCCAGGTTGGTGGCAAAAGGTTTCAAACAAATTCATGGTATAGACTATGATGAAACCTATTCACCAGTGGCCATGATGAAATCAATTCGGATTCTCCTAGCAACTGCCGCTTATTATGATTATGAGATTTGGCAGATGGATGTGAAAACCGCCTTCCTGAATGGAATCTTGGAGGAGGATGTGTATATGACACAGCCTGACGGTTACATTGATCCTAAGAATGCTGGGAAAGTATGCAAACTTCATAAATCCATTTATGGATTGAAGCAAGCATCCAGGAGTTGGAATCTTCGTTTTGATGAGGCAATAAAGAATTTTGACTTCATCAGAAACGAGGAAGAACAATGTGTGTATAAGAAAACTAGTGGGAGCAAAGTGGCGTTTCTTATCCTATATGTCGATGACATATTGCTTCTTGGAAATGATATTCCAATGCTGAAGTCTGTTAAAGACTGGCTGGGAAGTTGTTTTTCCATGAAGGACATGGGTGAAGCCGCGTATGTTCTTGGAATCCGAATCTTTAGAGACAGATCTAAAAAGCTGATTGGACTTTGTCAAGATGCTTATATAGACAAAATCCTGCATCGATTCGGAATGGATAAATCCAAGAAAGGATTCACGCCAATGATACATGGTGCTACACTAAGCAAGGATCAGTGTCCTAAAACACCTGATGAGCTTAAGCGCATGAGTAGGATTCCTTATGCTTCGGCTATAGGATCTATCATGTATGCCATGATCTGTACTCGTCCTGATGTTGCTTATGCACTAAGCATGACGAGTAGGTACCAGTCTAATCCAGGTGAGAGTCACTGGATTGCCGTAAAGAATATCCTGAAGTATTTGAGGAATACTAAGGATAAGTTCTTGGTTTACGGAGGAAGTGAAGTGCTTGAAATGAGTGGATTCACGGATGCAAGTTTTCAGACAGATAAAGATGATTTCCGGTCACAGTCTGGTTACATCTTCTGTCTGAATGGCGGTGCAGTAAGTTGGAAGAGCTCCAAGCAGAGCACCGTGGCAGATTCCACAACTGAAGCTGAATACATCGCTGCTTCAGAAGCTGCGAAGGAAGGAGTTTGGATAAGGAACTTCTTGATTGAACTCGGTGTATTCCCAAATGCCACTGAGCCTCTAGCACTGTATTGTGACAACAATGGTGCAATTGCTCAAGCCAAGGAACCGAGACATCATCAGAAATCCAAACACATTATGAGAAGGTATCACCTGATTCGTGATATAGTGAATAGAGGTGAAGTGATGGTCAGCAGAGTTCCCACTGATGAGAACGTGGCTGACCCGTTGACAAAGCCACTCCCGAGACCTAAGCACGAGTTGCACACTGCTGCTGTAGGAATTAGAGATATTCAAATGTAATCTCTTTTTGAGTGGGAGTTGTGAGGGCTTTATTTTAGTTATTTTGATTGGTTCATGTAAACATTTTTTAATGTTAATGAAATTTTATTTCTGGATTATTTTTAACTGTGATATAAAATAATCGTTCCAAAATGATTCATGTCATTATATATGGGCCATCGAAGTACATGAGTAGACTTGATCCTGAAACCCCATGCTTAACGAAATGACATAAATCATAGTGTCCATAGTCGAAGGTTGTTGAAATTGGAACACCAACAACCATTTGAGACTAGAGTGTGTTGAGACTTATGACCAAGTTTCGAGGGGTCATAGATGCGCGGCATCAAAGTCGACACATAGGTATATGTAGGGGAGCATATGACCGGACATGGCCCGCTGATGAGAATTCTACAAGATATTAATATCTGTGTCATGAGAGGTTCTCATTTACGACTATAGAGTATAGTCCTTAGACCTGAGTTCGCATGCATGTGGCTGCACATGGATTGATGCGCTTTGATCATTGTCTAACGCTGTTTCGTAACTGGGAGCTATAAGGACCTTGGTTGGGTGTATTATGAAGTGTGTAGTTCATAGTGATGGAACAAGATGGGATTTGTCCCTGCCGTTTAACGGAGGTAATATCTCTAGGCCAATCGGAGACTTGATAGCTGGTAAGAGAGTGGCCACTCCCAAACGGACTTGCCCAAGTCGTTTGAATTGTCAGTATCAAATCTGGTCCGATGAACATGGTCTGGCTATATAAGGATGACACGCTTCTTGCCTTATGCCAGATCGAGATATTGAGACAAAAGGATTAGGGAATGTAGGATTCCAGTACAAGTGGGAGATTGTTGGGAATGTCCTGAAATCTACTGTACTATCTCTAGAAAGTATGATAAATGTCGAGATCAGACATAAGTCATAAATACTGGGTGATCATGATGACTTGCTAGAGCCCGCTCTTGATCTATAAGTTTAGGACTTATTGCCAGTATTGTATGATCCCAAAGGGTCACACACCATAGCTAACGGGAAAGTTAAAATGGAATTAATACGGTAAGATGCAAGGCATTTACTGTATTTGTACAGAGAATTGGGCCAGACAAAATACAGTTATTTTGTCTGATTTGGGTCTTGGGCCCAAAAGCCTAATAGGCCATTAGTTTAATCACTTGGGCCCATATAAGGAAGAGCACAGGCGCCAGTAAGACTAGTGGTCTGCGATTTCACTAGGTCTGGCCGTCCTCTCTCTCTCTGTTGTTCCAGCTTGGTCTAGCAACCTGATCCAGTAGCTTGTAAGCGTGTGGATACCTAGGAGGAGCCGGTAATCATCTGCTCTCATTGATCTCTTCATTACCAATCCGCTGCGCCAATAACAAGGTAATGATTCTGATCTGGTTTATGATTCAACTGCAAATCACCTAGATCCTAGTTGATTATGTTAGGTTGTAATCTGACAATTACACCAATGAACACACAGAAACAACCTAAATATGATCCGATTCATGTTTCTAGATTTAGAAAGTTTCTAAAATAAGTAAGTTTCCCAAAATAGTAATCTTCTATTTTTGGAAATAAAACCTAAAATCCTCAAAACCAATATCAAGCTTGGATGTCTTGCCCAATCTTGTCAGCTACTTAACGCTTATTCAATTACAGATATGGCTTACAGTGTGAGGTGTCTGTTTTTGCGTAAGTAAAGTAGTATATAGTCACTAATTTCATTGGGAGTCCCAGACTTTAGTGATTATTTGGCTGTAAGAGATTGGTTTCCTTGACTGGGCCATCGGGAGTCCCGGGCCTTGAGACATCTGGTGAATTGGGCCTTGGGCCCAATCCACAACCGAGAGTTATATGGATATAACTAGCTGTGTGTATGCTTACCAAGTAAAGCTAATTCCGGGTGACGGCCAGTGGCCCACTTTGGTTTTGGTTGAACATGGGTCTCGGAATCATTGCATTCTAATGAGGTTAAACAAAGAAATTTTGAATGCAATGCGAGTTTTCTTATAAGTTTTTAAGATTACTCTTTTATGAACTAAATAACTAAAACTCTATTGTCTCATAATTTCAGCTATGTCAAGCACAACAACACAAAACACTTTCTCGATCCGGTCTGCCCTTGAGAAGGACAAACTGAACGGATCAAACTTCCTGAACTGGTCCATGAACCTGAGACTTGTGCTCAGGCAGGAGAAGAAGGCTTATGTCCTTGAAAGAGTTCTCCCCCCTAGACCTGCGAATAATGCCGCACAAGCTGTGAAGAATGCTTGGGATACGCATTTTTCAGATGCTAATGACGTGGTTTGCCTAATGTTGGCGACAATGGCTCCCGAACTGCAGATGCAGTGGGAAGGCCTGACTTGTCCCATGGAACTGATGGCAAACCTGAAAGCGTTGTTTCAGGAGCAGGCTCGTACAGAGAGATTCCAAACTGTAAAGAATCTCTTGGACTGTAAAATGGCTAAGGATGCAGCAGTGAGTCCACATGTTCTGAAAATGATGGGTTATCTCGATCATTTGACTAGACTCGACTGTCCTATAAGCCAAGAGCTTGCTTGTGATATCGTTCTACAGTCTCTTACTCCTGCATATGACCCGTTCATCTTGAACTATAATATGCATGGGTTGATAAAGACTTTGCCTGAGCTACATGGTATGCTCAAGACTGCAGAACCTAATCTGAAGAAGGCCAAGGAGCCGTCTGTACTCATGGTGCAGAAGGGCAAGGGTTTCAAGAAATCTGCTGCAGACAAGGGAAAGGGCAAGGCAGTCAACAATGAAAAGGCCAAGCCCAAGCCCGTGTCTAAAGCTGGGCCTTCTGATATCTGTCACTTTTGCAAAGAGGCAGGGCATTACCGCAGGGACTGTAAGAAATACCAGGAAAGTCTGAAGGAGAAGAAGAAGTCCTTCGCGACTACTTCTTCAGGTATTTTTGTTATTGAAGTAAATACTACTACTTCTGATAATACCACTTGGGTATTAGATACTGGATGTGGTGCTCATATTTGTACTAATGTGCAGGCACTCAGCAACAGTAGAAGGTTGAAGCAAGGGCAAGTAGAGTTGCGGGTTGGCAATGGAGCGAAGGTTCCAGCACTGGCCGTTGGCACTTACTTGTTGTCTTTACCTTCTGGATTGATTTTAGAACTTGAGAATTGTTATTTTGTACCTGCTATAAGCAGAAATATCATTTCAGTTTCATTGTTGGATTTACAAGGATTTGATTTTTCTATTAAGAATAAATTGTGTTCCTTTAATCTCAATGATATGTTCTATGGCTGTGCCCCTCTTATGAATGGGCTGTACATGCTGGATCAATCTACTCCAGTATATAACATTAATACAAAACGGTTCAAATCTAACGAAGAAAATGAAACGTTTCTCTGGCATTGTCGTTTAGGGCACATTAGTGAGAAACGCGTCAAGAGGCTCCATTCAAATGGACTCTTGGGCTCATTTGACTTTGAGTCTTGTGAGCAATGCGAATCTTGCCTAATGGGCAAAATGACACGGGCCCCTTTTAATAAACCCACAGAAAGGGCCAGTGAACTATTGGGCCTGATACATACTGACGTGTGTGGCCCAATGTCCACAAATGCTAGAGGAAACTATCAGTACTTCATTACATTCACTGATGATTTCAGTAGATATGGATATGTCTACTTGATGAAACATAAGTCGGAAACCTTTGAGAAGTTCAAAGAATTCCAGAATGAAGTACAGAACCAGCTTGGTAAAAGTATTAAGGCTCTTCGGTCGGACCGAGGAGGAGAATACTTGAGCCAGGAATTTCGTGATCATCTGAGTGAGTGTGGGATCATCTCCCAACTCACACCTCCTGGAACACCTCAGTGGAATGGTGTGTCTGAGAGAAGGAATCGGACATTGTTAGATATGGTCCGATCCATGATGATTCACACAGACCTTCCTATATCCCTTTGGGGATATGCTTTGCTGACCGCAACGTTCACACTGAACAGAGTGCCATCAAAAGCAGTAGCAAAGACACCATATGAGTTATGGACTGGAAAAGCTCCAGCAATGTCTTTTCTCAGAATTTGGGGTTGTGAAGCCTATGTCAAAAGATTAATCTCAGACAAGCTTACACCAAAATCTGACAAATGCTACTTCATTGGTTATCCTAGGGATACCAAGGCTTATTACTTCTATATGCGATCCGAGAACAAGATCTTTGTTGCTCGGGATTGTACTTTTCTTGAGAGGGAATTTCTCTCTAAAAAAGATAGTGGGAGTAAGGTACAACTTGATGAAATTCAAGAAGGACAGGAACCTGTTCAACCTAATGAGGAAGAACAGCAGGATGAATTACATGAAGTTGTAATAGAACCTGAACCTGAAGTACCTGAAGTTCGAAGATCCGGAAGGATCCGTCACGAACCCGATAGATATCAGGGATTCCTCGTGACTAATTGCCATGATCTTTTGATCATTGACGGTGATGAACCCTCGAACTTTGCAGAAGCCATGATGGGCCCTGACTCCTCAAAGTGGCGTGAAGCCACTGAATCCGAGATGGACTCCATGTCAGTCAACCGAGTGTTTTCACTGGTTGACTTACCCGCTGGTGCGAAAGCCATCGAGTGTAAATGGATCTTCAAGAAGAAGATTGACATGGATGGAAATGTCCAGATTTACAAGGCCAGGTTGGTGGCAAAAGGTTTCAAACAAATTCATGGTATAGACTATGATGAAACCTATTCACCAGTGGCCATGATGAAATCAATTCGGATTCTCCTAGCAACTGCCGCTTATTATGATTATGAGATTTGGCAGATGGATGTGAAAACCGCCTTCCTGAATGGAATCTTGGAGGAGGATGTGTATATGACACAGCCTGACGGTTACATTGATCCTAAGAATGCTGGGAAAGTATGCAAACTTCATAAATCCATTTATGGATTGAAGCAAGCATCCAGGAGTTGGAATCTTCGTTTTGATGAGGCAATAAAGAATTTTGACTTCATAAGAAACGAGGAAGAACAATGTGTGTATAAGAAAACTAGTGGGAGCAAAGTGGGGTTTCTTATCCTATATGTCGATGACATATTGCTTCTTGGAAATGATATTCCAATGCTGAAGTCTGTTAAAGACTGGCTGGGAAGTTGTTTTTCCATGAAGGACATGGGTGAAGCCGCGTATGTTCTTGGAATCCGAATCTTTAGAGACAGATCTAAAAAGCTGATTGGACTTTGTCAAGATGCTTATATAGACAAAATCCTGCATCGATTCGGAATGGATAAATCCAAGAAAGGATTCACGCCAATGATACATGGTGCTACACTAAGCAAGGATCAGTGTCCTAAAACACCTGATGAGCTTAAGCGCATGAGTAGGATTCCTTATGCTTCGGCTATAGGATCTATCATGTATGCCATGATCTGTACTCGTCCTGATGTTGCTTATGCACTAAGCATGACGAGTAGGTACCAGTCTAATCCAGGTGAGAGTCACTGGATTGCCGTAAAGAATATCCTGAAGTATTTGAGGAATACTAAGGATAAGTTCTTGGTTTACGGAGGAAGTGAAGTGCTTGAAATGAGTGGATTCACGGATGCAAGTTTTCAGACAGATAAAGATGATTTCCGGTCACAGTCTGGTTACATCTTCTGTCTGAATGGCGGTGCAGTAAGTTGGAAGAGCTCCAAGCAGAGCACCGTGGCAGATTCCACAACTGAAGCTGAATACATCGCTGCTTCAGAAGCTGCGAAGGAAGGAGTTTGGATAAGGAACTTCTTGATTGAACTCGGTGTATTCCCAAATGCCACTGAGCCTCTAGCACTGTATTGTGACAACAATGGTGCAATTGCTCAAGCCAAGGAACCGAGACATCATCAGAAATCCAAACACATTATGAGAAGGTATCACCTGATTCGTGATATAGTGAATAGAGGTGAAGTGATGGTCAGCAGAGTTCCCACTGATGAGAACGTGGCTGACCCGTTGACAAAGCCACTCCCGAGACCTAAGCACGAGTTGCACACTGCTGCTGTAGGAATTAGAGATATTCAAATGTAATCTCTGTTTGAGTGGGAGTTGTTAGGGCTTTATTTTAGTTATTTTGATTGGTTCATGTAAACATTTTTAATGTTAATGAAATTTTATTTCTGGATTATTTTTAACTGTGATATAAAATAATCGTTCCAAAATGATTCATGTCATTATATATGGGCCATCGAAGTACATGAGTAGACTTGATCCTGAAACCCCATGCTTAACGAAATGACATAAATCATAGTGTCCATAGTCGAAGGTTGTTGAAATTGGAACACCAACAACCATTTGAGACTAGAGTGTGTTGAGACTTATGACCAAGTTTCGAGGGGTCATAGATGCGCGGCATCAAAGTCGACACATAGGTATATGTAGGGGAGCATATGACCGGACATGGCCCGCTGATGAGAATTCTACAAGATATTAATATCTGTGTCATGAGAGGTTCTCATTTACGACTATAGAGTATAGTCCTTAGACCTGAGTTCGCATGCATGTGGCTGCACATGGATTGATGCGCTTTGATCATTGTTTAACGCTGTTTCGTAACTGGGAGCTATAAGGACCTTGGTTGGGTGTATTATGAAGTGTGTAGTTCATAGTGATGGAACAAGATGGGATTTGTCCCTGCCGTTTAACGGAGGTAATATCTCTAGGCCAATCGGAGACTTGATAGCTGGTAAGAGAGTGGCCACTCCCAAACGGACTTGCCCAAGTCGTTTGAATTGTCAGTATCAAATCTGGTCCGATGAACATGGTCTGGCTATATAAGGATGACACGCTTCTTGCCTTATGCCAGATCGAGATATTGAGACAAAAGGATTAGGGAATGTAGGATTCCAGTACAAGTGGGAGATTGTTGGGAATGTCCTGAAATCTACTGTACTATCTCTAGAAAGTATGATAAATGTCGAGATCAGACATAAGTCATAAATACTGGGTGATCATGATGACTTGCTAGAGCCCGCTCTTGATCTATAAGTTTAGGACTTATTGCCAGTATTGTATGATCCCAAAGGGTCACACACCATAGCTAACGGGAAAGTTAAAATGGAATTAATACGGTAAGATGCAAGGCATTTACTGTATTTGTACAGAGAATTGGGCCAGACAAAATACAGTTATTTTGTCTGATTTGGGTCTTGGGCCCAAAAGCCTAATAGGCCATTAGTTTAATCACTTGGGCCCATATAAGGAAGAGCACAGGCGCCAGTAAGACTAGTGGTCTGCGATTTCACTAGGTCTGGCCGTCCTCTCTCTCTCTGTTGTTCCAGCTTGGTCTAGCAACCTGATCCAGTAGCTTGTAAGCGTGTGGATACCTAGGAGGAGCCGGTAATCATCTGCTCTCATTGATCTCTTCATTACCAATCCGCTGCGCCAATAACAAGGTAATGATTCTGATCTGGTTTATGATTCAACTGCAAATCACCTAGATCCTAGTTGATTATGTTAGGTTGTAATCTGACAATTACACCAATGAACACACATAATCCTGCACCAACAATAGCCCCCCCTGCCCAGTGATTTCGAGAGGTCGAGGTTAATGGGCGGTGGACGTTCTTGGGAAGACGCGCGTGCCTCGGGTGTGACAATCCTAATGATTATTTTCGCCCCATCCGTAGATCTTGTTTTGATCCGAAGGTGAGGAATGAGCGCGTGAGACGGGCTGAACTGCTTTTCAGCGCGTCCGCAGTCGTTGCGTGTATTGGTTTTGAGAATCTCACCTTTCACCGTGGATTTGGTCGGTCATCAACGGCTGGCGAGAGGGAAGCGAGGAGTCCGAATCATCTCGATTCTCTCATTAATTAATGCGAGTTTGGGAGTCGTACGGACGATACTGCGCACAATCTTTGATATAAATAATCATTTGTATTGTTGAAGGGAGTCCTTCGCCTCCTTACTGTTATTCTGTCTCTTCCTTGTTTGAACTTTTTCTCCATACTTCCTCTGTCGTCAGAGAAAAAGTTTCTTTTCAGGAACTTTCCGTTTTCTTTACTCCGGTGCGTTTTCTTTCATGGCCTTAAGAGACCCTGCGGGAGCAAGTACGAGTGCGGCGGCGGGATCATTCGGACCGCACCCGCCGTCTTCGTTAACCGTGGACCGTATCCAGCAATTGAGGGCGCTTTGCCGGATTCCAACGGAAGTTGAAATCGTCATCCCTTCTTCGGCGGTATCCCCCGAAACGGTCGTAGAGGGCTACTGCTGCGCCTCCTTGATAGGTTCTAAGTTTTCCCTATACTAAACTGCAAGTGAACAGCAATGTCAAAGTAGTATATAGGGTTATCGAATCCACAGGGACACTCGGTCTCAAGAGAATCAAACTATAGGAATAAATACTAGAAATAAGCAAATAGTGAATGAAATAAATTGTGGTGCGAGAAAGTAAATCAGTAGCAGAGATTAACGGTTGTGAAGCAAGTAATTAAAAGCGTCAAGCCTAGGGTATTCTCAGGAAATCAGACAAGCAGACAGTTCATTCAGCAAGGATCTAATTAATCGCAGTTCTAGAACTCAAAACACAGATATAGAATTAACCAAATTCCTTTGCGATAATTCTCTAAGTCTAAGTGCAGCAAACCAAACTTTCGTTTGCGAGAACTAACAGATTAAACTAGCAATAAGTCCAAGTTTGATATGTTCACAATTATCCTAAACCAAACTTCCGTTTGCGCAAAGTTTAATTGCCCAATTTAATTAGTTCAAATTCCTAAACCCCACTTCCGTGACGTATTTAGCAACCTAAGATCTAGATTCTAATTGATCAGGTTAGAACTAGCTTTAAGCACAATTAAATTCAAGAACATATATAGTTATGAATCCTTAACTGAATTTGAACAAGTCTAGCAAGTCATGAAATCCTATGTGAGAAACCCTAAACCTAACTAGGAATCTACTCAGACATAGATAATGAAAACATAATCATAGAATGAATAAATTGCATAAAAGAATAAGAGTAAAAGGGGTTCGAAATCTTCTCCAAATACAGATGATGTAACAGGTTCAGATCAGCCCCAAAAAGCTCTAAAATCCTCTGCTCTTAATTATCAAAGTGTATCGTAAAAAGTATAAAGCGTATCTAATAAAAACACTAAAAACTCTATTATATAGGCATAATCTCGGCCAAGGGCTTCTTTGTAAATATCAGGAACTTCTGGATCAAAGTGCAAATTCTTCACTCTTCTAAACCGCCGAGTTTCGGCCCATCTCGCTGGTGCATCGATCGATGCTAGAGTGCAACGATCGACACCTTCCTCTGTTTCGGACAGTGAACTCTATCTTTCGGCCAAACACTCCAAAAATCTCCAAAATGCTCCATTATCTCCAATTTAGCTCCAAACCTGATTATACCTGTAAAAGACTCTAAACAAAGACAAAAGACACTAAAAACACACTTATATCATGGTCTAAAACTAGTAAAAACCATGATATATCAACTCCCCCACACTTAGCCTTTGCTTGCCCTCAAGCAAAACAGAGAACTAAAACATGGTGAAGAGGTTTGAAAACTCTTCAGAAACTCATTTCATCCTAGAAGCTACAATACTCAGATTCCCCTTAGTAAACCACTGAAAGAATCAATCACAGGATATCAAGACCAACATGTACTTCCCCCACACTTAGCAACTGTCCTAGGTAAACTCCACAATCACATTCAAGCATTCAAATTCTCCCTACTGACTTCTGCAAGTATTTAAGTGCGGTCTCACCTAAGGAGTATCGATCTAAAGGCACATGGATTCTTACCTTATCAGCTCTAGACCACCATACTATCTTTCTCTAGTCCCTTTCTTCTCTTTCCCTTCTTTAACAACTGATTTTTCCCCACTGGGTATCATTTTTTTTTTTTTATCAGTGTTCTTCCCGTTATGGGGTGTACTTTGGACACATTCCATGGATCACATGAGAGATAATAGTGTTTGCTACTATTCCCATGACCACTTCGGAGTTACCAACTCATCCTCAGTTTATTATTATTTTTTTTTTACTTTATAGAAGGGGAGAAGGGGACTAAATAGGACAGGTTTACAGGCTGTGTCAGAACTAACAGGGAATCCGACATAAAGCATACCAAGCCCTTAGGTGAGAAATCTAAGTCAGTATTAAGGTTGAAGTCAGTAAAGGATCCTCTGATACCTGAAGTGATGTGGGTGTTCCCAGTAGGTTGATCTGTGATGGAGTTTTCTAATAGTCATAGATAGATCCTGCAACTTCATCCCAATGGTTACTTAAGTTCCTGCAAGTCTTGTAAATCTTCTCAGAAAATCATAGTTTCTTACTTAAACAATTTTGACTCAATAAAACAAAATTTTTTGAAAAACGGACTGACTCTTAAGAAAACAGAAAACAAAAGTCAGTAGCACCTCCCCCACACTTAAGACACACTGTCCCCAGTAGTGTCCAGCGAAGGCTCGGTAAAAAGAAAATAAAAATTGAAAAGGTGGAATTATGTCTGTCGGGTTACCTCTGTCGCTCAGGCATCGATCGTTGCACTAAGTGCATCGACCGTTACTTGGCGATTTTCGTGTATAGTCGATCGTTGCTCAGGACCGCAACGATCGCTGCAATGCGATTCCTTTCGTGTTGTGACGATCGATGCAGAAATGCATCGATCGCTGCACTGCGATTTAACCGAGACCTGCAAACATAAACTCACCAGAAACAAAAACAAACGTAAAATCCTAACAAAAACACCAAAAATGAAAAAGAAAAACACTAGTACCTAATGGTGGGTTGCCTCCCACCCAGCGCTTGTTTAAGGTCAATAGCTTGACCGGACGGATGAGATCTTTCAAGTACCAGGAGGTCCTGACAGAGACTTTTTCTGTCTCTGTTCAAGTCTCCTCATCCAAGGTGGTGAGTAGGCTGTTGCGGAATGCTCATGTCCAAGAAAAGATGGAGTGAAATGTGCTCCAGGATCTATAACCATGGTATGATCAGGCTGCTCAAAATCTGCGTCCCTTATGGTGAATGTCTGCCCATCTATCAGTGGCTTTCGCAGCTTATCCATCTCATAGTGCAGTGGTTCATCTCCCAGGTGGAGGTCTATTAGACTCTGTCTAACATCAATCACAGCTCCTGCTGTAGCCAAGAATGGTCTCCCAAGCAATAAAGCTTCATCCGGATCACAATCATATTTCAGCACAAGGAAATCTGTTGGAACTAAGTAGTTCCCAACTCTCACCGGAATGTCCATAAGAAGTCCTTCAGGAACTCGTATGGACTGATCAGCTAGGATAAGAGAAGTCCTAGTAGGAGTAAAATCTAACATTCCCAGCTCCTCTGCCACAGAGTAAGGCATTATGCTTCCAGCAGCTCCTAAATCACACAGAGAACGCCTAAAGCTATCCTCAAAGATAGAACAATCTAGCACAAAGACTCCAGGATCAGATAACTTCTTCGGGACCTTGGTTAGCAGAACATCACTAATATGCTGAGGAACTATTATCACCCATTCTCTCAGCTCCTCATCTAAAGGCAACATCTTGTTCAAATATCTCTGAACACATGGGTGATAAGGTGGATCATCAGAAGGTGGAATTTCTTCCAAGTCTTCACCACTCTCTTCTAGCTTTTTCAGCTCTTCAATCTCTTGTTTAATCACTTCAGACACCTTGGGATATTGCCTAATGGCTTGTGCATAAACATCCTCTTGAGTGATCTCAGATACATCAGGGAATAGGCGGGCTAGTTCTGCATCAATCTCACTTTCATCCCACGGGTCTTCTGCTCGTTCACGACCTGCATCGATCGATGCCAGCTGTGTGTCGATCGTTGCATCATTGCAGTTTCTACCCGAGAGTTTTTCACAGAAATCCGAAAATTCTGCCTCAGTCACCAACTCAGCTGTACTTAGCTCAAATTTCTCCCCTAGATAAGATCCATCATTAATGAGTACAGACCAGGCCTTAATATGAGTCTCTGCAACTCCTTTTCCCTTCAGTGAGCTGGACATCTGGTTCACCTGAGTGTCCAACTGCTTCATGTGAGTGCTCAGTGACTCAAACTTCCCATTGAGGTCTTGATAGACAGCGTCCAGCTTCTTATTGTTGTCCACAGAAAGCTTGGTTTGACTCTCCATCAGTTGTTCCATCATAGCCTCCATTTTGCTCTCATGGGCTGTAGGTGCAGGAGGAGTCTGATAGGATGTAGACCCATAGGTTCTCTGATTACCTTGTCCATAGGTCTTCTGAAAACCACCAGTCTGTCCACCATTGGAGAATCTGTTCCCCTGTTGATTACCAAATCTATTACCTTGGAAACCAGAACCTCCTATGAAATTCACATCTTCTTCCTGAGTCTCCTCTTCAGTCTGAATCACCTCTACATCCTGGGCAAAGTGGACAGATTTCTTACTTGTTAGGAGATTGTAGACTGTGTCCAATCTGGATCTTATATTAGCTATATCAGAATTCTCTACAGTTCCACCAGATCTCTTCCTCCTTTCATCCATTGTTTTGCAACTGTTGCTGCCAATCAGATTCTCTATCAACTGCTTAGCTTGCGTAGGAGTCCTGGTGTTAAAATTAGCATTACTGGAATTATCCAGCGCAGTCTGATAAGGGAGATCTATGCCTCTGAAGAAAATACCAATCAGCTGTACTTCTGTGAATCCATGGTGTGGACAGTCACGCTGATACTGCTTAAATCTCATCCAGGCAGTCTTCAAGGGCTCCACAGCTCCTTGGGAAAAGGTGAGTATGTCCTGTCTGGACTGATCCGAGCGTGCATCATCATAAAAGTGACGCAGGAACTCACTCTTTAAGGCTGTCCAAGTAGTATAC
Source organism: Orychophragmus violaceus (assembly GCA_030180135.1). Lineage (NCBI taxonomy): Eukaryota > Viridiplantae > Streptophyta > Magnoliopsida > Brassicales > Brassicaceae > Orychophragmus > Orychophragmus violaceus. The sequence goes on along the minus strand of CM058233.1, from coordinate 45,665,413 downwards.
TGACCAGGTGCCAGTTGTCTCAGCCATGCACTAGCGTCTCCAGCAAGACTGTGCGGAAATAGCTTAAGGAACAGATAGTCCGGGCATACTCCTTCATACTTCATGCCAGTGACTATGTCCTCAAACTTGTCAATGTGATCCATAGGCTGCTCTGTTTGAAGACCATGAAAAGCAATCTGTCTCATCAGCTGGTAGTAGATGGTTTTTACCTCAAAATCATTCCTCTCAAAAGCAGGAAGCACTAGAGCTGCTCGGTTTGCATGAAACTCATCAGGTCTGTTGTAATCAGCTAGTGTCCTCTCATGAACCACCATCTCTCTACCTTGGGCCTGTCCTTGACCCTGGTTTTGGTTCAGCTCCTGTTGCTCAGGAGGATCAGGGATAACATTCCCTTCAGCATCAACCCGATGCCCAGCAGCATTGTACGGGTTGTCATCTTGGTCCCTCAGGGTACCTTCAGCATCTGGTATCAAGATCAAACGTTCTCGTACCATTCTCTCTCTCTTTTCTCTTCTGTTAGTCCTTTCTAGACGTCCAAGTTCCTCTAGTCCGAGATTAAGCAAGCTCGAGTTCGGATTACTTCGAGTTTTCTGCGTTGGCATAAACTGTCTGTAATCGTCCAGCAACGATCGATGCTATCAGTGCAACGATCGATTCACGTCTCAGAATCGCCTAGTGACGATCGACGCGAGGTATGCAACGATCGACGCAAGGCGAATTTCGTACCTGCGACAGAAAGAAACAGAGAAAAAGAAAATCAGCAAAATCAAAAATAAAAACGAAAAAGAACAAAAACAAAAAGAAAAATTTCTAGTAAAAACCCTAAGTTCGGTCCTATCGAAGACTCAAAGAGTCCCCGGCAACGGCGCCAAAAACTTGATAGGTTCTAAGTTTTCCCTATACTAAACTGCAAGTGAACAGCAATGTCAAAGTAGTATATAGGGTTATCGAATCCACAGGGACACTCGGTCTCAAGAGAATCAAACTATAGGAATAAATACTAGAAATAAGCAAATAGTGAATGAAATAAATTGTGGTGCGAGAAAGTAAATCAGTAGCAGAGATTAACGGTTGTGAAGCAAGTAATTAAAAGCGTCAAGCCTAGGGTATTCTCAGGAAATCAGACAAGCAGACAGTTCATTCAGCAAGGATCTAATTAAGCGCAGTTCTAGAACTCAAAACACAGATATAGAATTAACCAAATTCCTTTGCGATAATTCTCTAAGTCTAAGTGCAGCAAACCAAACTTTCGTTTGCGAGAACTAACAGATTAAACTAGCAATAAGTCCAAGTTTGATATGTTCACAATTATCCTAAACCAAACTTCCGTTTGCGCAAAGTTTAATTGCCCAATTTAATTAGTTCAAATTCCTAAACCCCACTTCCGTGACGTATTTAGCAACCTAAGATCTAGATTCTAATTGATCAGGTTAGAACTAGCTTTAAGCACAATTAAATTGAAGAACAGATATAGTTATGAATCCTTAACTGAATTTGAACAAGTCTAGCAAGTCATGAAATCCTATGTGAGAAACCCTAAACCTAACTAGGAATCTACTCAGACATAGATAATGAAAACATAATCATAGAATGAATAAATTGCATAAAAGAATAAGAGTAAAAGGGGTTCGAAATCTTCTCCAAATACAGATGATGTAACAGGTTCAGATCAGCCCCAAAAAGCTCTAAAATCCTCTGCTCTTAATTATCAAAGTGTATCGTAAAAAGTATAAAGCGTATCTAATAAAAACACTAAAAACTCTATTATATAGGCATAATCTCGGCCAAGGGCTTCTTTGTAAATATCAGGAACTTCTGGATCAAAGTGCAAATTCTTCACTCTTCTAAACCGCCGAGTTTCGGCCCATCTCGCTGGTGCATCGATCGATGCTAGAGTGCAACGATCGACACCTTCCTCTGTTTCGGACAGTGAACTCTATCTTTCGGCCAAACACTCCAAAAATCTCCAAAATGCTCCATTATCTCCAATTTAGCTCCAAACCTGATTATACCTGTAAAAGACTCTAAACAAAGACAAAAGACACTAAAAACACACTTATATCATGGTCTAAAACTAGTAAAAACCATGATATATCACTCCTACACGTATTTCGAAAAATGTGGGCTCTTCTTCCCCATTCCCCGCCTTGTCTTCTTGGTGCTGGCCCAGCTCCAGATGGCTTTCTATCAGATGACGCCGAACTTCGTTCGGTACGTTATCGGACTCTACAGGTCATCCTTCTTCGGGTGTGGGTTTGGATGCTAGCACTCCATCTCACGAGAAGCTATCTCGTAGATCGAGAAGTCGCCGAAACGGAAAGGACCCCGTAGATCTGGCGAAAAGGGTGGAGGACGGGAATCTGAGCAATGCGCTCTTTTTTGCCATGTGTGATTCTCCTCTCCCTTCCACGGTTATCCCCCCGAGTTCCGGGCCCGTGATGCGGCCGCGGAGACAGGGGGGATCCCCTTTTCTCCGGTTGTTCGGAGGGCGGACTCGGTTCCGTCCAGGGAGCCGACTTCGCGCGACCCTCGTCCGAATGGTTCGGAGAGACCGAATGATCAGAGTGTGGGTGGGGACCCTTCCCCCGTACCGAAGCGTCGAAGGATCGATACGGAGGCGAGCTCGATCAGTTCGAGCGAGAGTGTCGGGATGCCCGGGGGCGCGGCCCGTTCGTCAAGGCGTGTCGGACCCGCAGGTGCTCAGCTTCCAGTTGCCAGGGACACGGCCATTGGCGATTTGTATGCCAAGATGGCTGAAGCTACTGGAAAGGTATCGACCGTAGTTTCTTGTCTTCGTCTTTCTTTTGTAAGAAAGATTTTTGAGATTCGTGTATTTTTGTAGTTTCTGGAGGCTACGAACGGACTTATGGCCCAGTCCGAACGCGAGATTCGTGAGAGATCACAGGTTGATGAGCTCGAGGCCGCTAGGAAGTCGGCTCGTATTTTGACCGCAGAGCTGCAGGATTCCTTTGCTCGAGAGGAGGAGCTTGAAAGGAAATTGGCTAGGTACGAGGGGATAGAAGCCCGGTTATTGGTTCTCGAGAATCGTGAGGAGGACCTTTCTCAGAGGCTTCGGGCGGTCGAAGGTCGGGCGTTGGCCGCCGAAGAAACGAGTCGAGTTGCCACAGCGCGAGCTGCCCAAGATCGAACAGACCTGGAGAGAGTCCTCGCGGGGAGGGACTTTGACATAAAGGTCGCGTCTCACGAGGCGAGGAAGAAGATGAGTGGGGAATACTTAGAGATCCTTAAAGGGGTCAAGGGGAAGAGCGAGAAGCGGAAGCTTGAAACCAACGCTGAGATTCGCCTCCAAGAAACCCTGGCCAATATCGAACTCATCGCGGAGTTTGCTTCCGGCGAGCTTGACCTGACTCGGGAAGTTCTGAGGTTGGCCGACCAGAAGAGGACGGCCATGGAAGAGATGAACGCCGCAGCGGTCTCTGATTTTAGTATTGGCAAGTTGAACTTGCCGGCCGTGTCGAGTGACTTGGTTATTTTGGCGCATGCTCCGCCACCGGTTGCTTCCCGCCCCGATCAATATGGATCGAATCTCCCGACTGGGGTTGCATCTGTCGGCGATCAGGCGGAGGGTGGAGACGAGGCTTCTTCGCGCTCGCGGCAATTTTGATTGTTCTGATGTTGCCCCAAGGGGCTTTTTGATATGTTTTTTTTATATAAAACATTTATTTGCCCGAGGGGGCTTTGTTTTAGTGTCGGGACTCGAGGACATTGTGTCCTTCTTTTAATGAATTTCTTTTTGAGTCTTACATGCCTTAGCATAGACTTTACTGTTTTAGCACCTTAGCGCGAAGTCGTTCGTACTCGAGCCCGAGTTCTTTCGTAATGTGCAGTACATGTTTAACGGGAATGATAAATTGGGGTAGACTTACAGAGGTTCGTTGTGCGCGGAGGTCTTTCCGTGTGATCGGTTGCCTCGACTTCGACATTTTCGCTTATCGGGAGAGGGTGGCCCTCTAGTTCTCCCGAGCTGTATAAGATCGGGAGAATTTTAGGTTCGCGGGAGGTTGTTTTGGAAGAGACAATTTCATATCGCTTGTTTTTGGAAGAGGCCATTTCAGGTCGCTCGGAAGGGATACTTTCATATCGCTTGGTTTTGGAAGAGGCCATTTCAGGTCACTTGGAAAGGATAATTTCATATCGCTTGATTCGGAAGAGATAATTTCATATCTTTCGTTTTGGGAATGTTACGACAAGGTATTTCGCAATGACTCTAACCTTTACGATAGAAAGAAGCAATGGATTAAGGGACTTATCTTTGATTTCACAAAGATAAGTCGGTGTAGCTTCGTCAGAAGTTGTTGAGCTCGGCGTGAGCTTTGTGTTTGGGGGGCGGCTGCGCTCGAAGTCGAGCTGCCTACGTACCCTTTTTAAGGGGATCAAGCCATTTCGTATTTCGATTATGTGGATGTATTCCTAGTGGAAATACTTTTTGAGGTTGATGATGTTCCAAGGTCGTAGTTCAGGCTTCTGGGTTTCTACCGACTTGAGTCGGTAGACCCCGTCCTTCACGACGTCGGTGACCTGGTAAGGACCTTCCCACTTTGCTCCCAATTTTCCAGTGTGTTCTTCCTTTTTATGGTCGAACACTTTCCGTAAGACGAGCTCTCCTACTTGAAACCTTCGAGTTTTGATTCGGGAATCATAGTAGCGAGATGCGGCTTGTTGGTAATTCTGGAGTCGAGCTAATGCGAGGTTCCTTCTTTTGTCGACGAGGTCGAGCTCGTCAGTTATCATCTTGTTGTTAAGTTCCTCTTGTCGCGGGCATTCTTCCTTGCGGATGCTTGACACGAGGATTTCTACTGGTACCACCGCTTCGATTCCGTAAGCCAGCGAGAAGGGAGTCTCGCCAGTTGATTTGCGGGGGGTAGTCCGGTAGGCCCAGAGTACGGCTGGGAGTTCGTCACTCCAGGTTGTTTTTCACTCGTTGAGCCTTTTCTTGAGACCGTTCATAATTGCTTTGTTAGCTGCTTCTGCTAGCCCGTTCCCTTGGGGATAGCGTGGCGTTGAGTAAGTCAACTTTATGTTCCAAGTTCTGCAGAACTCTTTGAAAGCATTTGATATGAACTGAGATCCGTTATCGGTGACGATCTCGTGGCGTAGTCCATGTCGGCAAATGATGTTTCGCCAAACGAACTCCTTAACGTGAACGTCCTTAACTTTTTGGTATGACTCTGCTTCAATCCACTTGGTGAAGTAGTCCGTCATCACCAATAGGTGTGTAGCTTTCTTTTTGCCGGATGCGACTAGCGGTCCCACGATGTCCATTCCCCATCGCATGAATGGGTATTGTGATGAGATAGAGGAGAGTTTCTCCGACGCTTGGTGGATAATCGGGGCATGATTTTGGCATTTATCGCACTTTTTGGAGAAAGATTCGCATTCGGTGGCCATCGTCGGCCAATAATAGCCTTGCCTTTTGATTCGCACGGCCAATGCTCGTCCTCCGGAATGGCTTCCACAGGATCCGTCATGTGTTTGTGTAATCACGAGTAGGGCTTGCTTTTTTTCAAGGCATTTGAGATAAGGTCCGGAGAGGCTCCTTTTAAAGAGCTCTCCTACTGTGACACAGTACCTTGCACTCTGTGTTTTAAGTTTCCGCGCCTCCCATTTGTCGTCGGGAACTTCACCGTTTGTGATGTATCGAATGATCGGAGTTCTCCAATCTTCTTCGTTGTTAGGCTCAGGTCCCTGACTAGTGGATGCGGTTTGAATTGGTCCATCGGTGACGTTCGCGACGTATACGGCGTTTCTAGGATCGAGGTCATCGTCAATTTCGATGATGTCGCTGTTGGTTCCCCTAGGATATTCTTTGTGCTTGACATCGTCCTTCACAGTGAGTCCGTCCTCTTTCAAGGACAGGGCTTTGAGGGCTATGCCGATGCTTGGTTTTTCTATCCCTTCGACTGGTATGATCCTTTTGAGGTTAGGATCTGATGTCGATGCTAATGCGGCTAGCGCGTCGGCTGCAGTGTTCTCCCCTCGTGGGATTCGTGTTAGATCGAAGAATTCGACCTGTTCGGCCAATGTATGGACTACCCGTAGGTATGCTTCCATCCGTTCGTCTTTGGCCTCGTAGTCGCCATGATATTGGCTCGTGACTAGTTGGGAATCGCTGAAGGCGTTTACTTCCCGGGCTCCTATAGCTATCGCGAGTCTGAGCCCGGCTATTAACGCTTCATATTCTGCCTCGTTATTCGATGCGGCGAAGCCCAATCTGAACGATTGTTCTAGTACTTCACCCGTTGGAGAGACTAATTTCACTCCGACTCCGGACCCTTGCCTTGAGGAAGCTCCATCGACGTAGAGTTTCCATCTTTGGGCCGAAGTCGGGTCGAGTTCTATAGTCGGAGGGAGCTCGATTATGAAATCTGCCATTACTTGTGCTTTTAGGCACGTTCGAGCTTTGTATTCAATGTCGTACTCGCTAAGTTCGATAGCCCATTTGACCAATCGACCTGATTGGCTTGGACTGTGAAGGATGGTTCTCAGTGGCTGAGAGGTCATCACTATGATCGAGTGCGATTGAAAGTACGGTCGGAGTTTCCGAGCCGATGTTACTAGCGCCAAGGCGAGCTTTTCCATGGCGGGGTATCTGGTTTCAGCGTCGATCAAGGTCTTACTGATGTAATACACCGGCCGTTGTTCGTTTTGTTCTTCTCGAACCAGGACTCCGCTCACTGCTGCTGTCGAGACAACTAAGTAGAGGTAGAGGTTCTCCTTCTACTGGTTTCGCCAGTATGGGTGGTTCGCTTAAGTAAGCTTTAAGCTGAGTGAATGCCTCTTCGCACTTCTCGTCCCAGAGGAACTTTTTGTTTGCTTTTAGCAAGTGATAGAAGGGTAGACATTTATCAGTCGACCTTGAGATGAAGCTATTCAGAGCAGCTATTTTGCCGGTTAGGCGCTGGACTTCTCGCGTTGTTCTGGGAGATTTCATCTCTATGAACGTTGCGATCTGTTTGGGGTTCGCTTCGATCCCTCTTTCGGTCACTAAGTAACCAAGGAATTCTCCTGAGGGAACCCCGAAGGTACACTTAGATGGGTTGAGTTTCATCCCGTACTTATTGAGAATGGCGAAACGTTCTTTTAGTTGGGGGATGTGATCCTCGTACCTAGAAGATTTTACCAGCATATCGTCGATGTAGACTTCCATGGTTTTGCCCAGGAGTCCTGAAAACATCTTGTTGACGAGGCGCTGGTAAGTTGCTCCTGCGTTTTTTAGTCCGAAGGGCATGACTTTGTAGCAGTACGTGCCTCGATCAGTTATGAACGAAGTCTTTTCTTGGTCTTCAGGGTTCATCAGTATTTGATTGTACCCTGAGAACGCGTCCATAAAGGATAGCAGCTGGTGTCCAGCGGTAGCCTCGACCAGTCGGTCGATGTGCGGGAGTAAGAAGCTGTCCTTTGGAAATGCTTTGTTGAGATCCGTGAAGTCTACACAGACCCTCCATTTACCGTTCTTTTTCTTAACCACTACGGGATTGGCAAACCAGTCGGGGTACTTGACCTCTCTGATCGATCCGATTTTTAATAACCGATCGACCTCGTCATTGACGGCTTTGGCCCGTTCAAGACCTAGTTTTCGACGCTTCTGTCTTACCGGTTTGTAGGTTGGGTCGACATTCAGCTCGTGGCTGGTTACGTCGATGTTGATCCCTTTCATGTCTGCTGAAGACCAGGCGAAGGAATCGACGTTCTGTTTGAGAAAAGAGACCAGTTCATTTTTAACTGGCTCTGATAGGTCGATTCCGACACCAACGAGTCTTTCGGGATGAGCATCGTCTATGCAGACCTGAGTCGTGAGGTCCTTTGGGGGTCCTATTTGACTTGGGTCGTTCGACCTTTTGGTCTGCATGGTGGCGAGCTCCTCCTCTTTCTGTAATTGCTACGCAGGGGATTTCTCGATCTGCTTGTATCCGTTCATGTAGCAATGACGGGAAATCTTTTGACTTCCGTAAATGGTTTTGATCCCTTTGGGAGTCGGGAACTTTACGCATTGGTGGTAGGTCGATGGTACCGCTTTCATGTCGTATATCCATGGTCGACCTAGGATTGCGTTATAGGGAGCTGGCCGATCTATTATGACGAACTCCGTCATTCTTCGAACTCCTCCAGCAATTACTGGGGCCAAGACATAGCCCATCGAGTATGTCGTCTCGCCAGTGAAACCTACTAGTGGTGTCTTTTCTTCCATGATCTTGGAGTCGTTGAAGTCCATCTTTTTGAACGCGTCGTAAAAGAGGACATCTACCGAACTTCCTGTGTCAATCATTATCCTTGAGAGTTCGACATCTCCCACTACTAGAAAAACGAGGAGGGCGTCGTCGTGTGGTTTGTCGAGATTACTTGTCTCGCTTTCGTAGAAAATGATTTCGTGGTCTGGACCCAACATTGGGGTTTTCCCTCCTCTGTCGGTTTTGACTCTTCTTTGAAGAGCTTTGATCTAATTGACCTAGTCGCGGAAAAGCTTGGAGCCACCGAAGATGAAGTCGATTCGTTTAGGGGGTATAGTCCGTACACCCCCCCCCCCGGCAGAGACGAGGGAGATTGATTCTTGAGCGTAAACTTTTAGCAGGAGCCGGAGGCGGGGATAGCGCCGAACCTCCCGGAGTGCCGCTCAGGTTGAGCTCGCTGAGGATGAACTCGACTCGCTTTCGCGACCCTTGAGGGAGTGTTTCAGGAGATTCCGGCTCTTTTGACCGTTCCCGTTTGTTCTGAGAAGGCTTTTTGGAGTTCGACTCCATGGTCTGTTTGTTTTCCTTTTTGTCGGGCAGAGTTTCCTCCTC